>JANAVB010018998.1:8760421-8932921 GCA_029216955.1 Iris pallida
TCTAATTATAAAGATATAAATTGTACTTCGTTATTCGTACGTCGAAACTTACGACACGCAAATCGAGATAAGATGATTAACGGTAAGTTAATAATCTTATTATAATGTTCACGTATCCATCTTGTCAATTTAGCGATGTGAGATCACTGGAATGACTGATCTCAGTTTCGTTGTACTAATCCGAAATAGAACATTATAAGAATTAATATTAATTTTATTTATAAAAGGTTAAACTCAATAAACTAACAACAAACATTGTCGGACGATGAAATAAAAACATCGCCAACGTGTCCAAAATGGTCAAATTAGCTAGGATAGCCTACCATCGGTCCAATTTGGACACAAGGGCAAAAAGGTAATTTTTGGGTCAAAACGGTGTCCGTGTCGGAGCCGTTTTGCACCGAAAAAAGTGCAAGAAAACAAGTCTATAAAATATAATAAGTTATATGTCCAAGAAACCAGAATGACGATACGAACCCAACGGTATTTCCAGAATTGGATTCTGTTGACCCGATCTCAATTTGGTCCGTTGACCAGAACATGGGATTCCGGTTTGCACGAAAATGCGTGCCAGAGCCAAAGTCCTCAAAACTCAGCAAACTACATGTCAACGAGTCCAGAATGATGATACAAACTCAATGGTATATCCGAAATTTGATTCCGATGAGCCAGCGTCAAAAAGTCCCGTTGACCCAGAATGTGGGACCCACTTTGCACCAAAAAATGTGCCAAGGCCCACATTCTCCAAATCTAACAAATTTTATATGAAAACATGCCAGAACGATGCCACGAGTCTACTGGTGGTGTCAGAAATGAAATCTGGAGTCCCATGTTCAAAAATGGAATTTTATAAGTTGGAAATTACGAATTCGGACGGCCAACTTTGGCATCGAATTCAACCAATCAAACAAGCTCACAATGAAACGAAACTGGAGGGGTAGCAAGAGGGTTATACCAGCTTCGCACAGGAACTGGTAGCACGCCAAACGGAGCTACGGAGGAGGAGGTACAAGCTGACGAAGTTGACCCCGCAAAACTGTCCAAAATTAATACAATTTAAACGGTCAACTTGGTGGCCGGTTTTGATGTATCAAACGATAAAATCAACGGTTGAAAATTGACAGGAGTGAAGGTGGATATACCGAGATTGTGACAGAGCGAAGAAATCGCCGATCCAACGGTCGAATTTTCGGGAAAACGTACGCGAAGTTGCTACGACGGAACGCAATTTCAGTCTCGTTCCCGAGCTCGTCACGACCGGACGTCGTGCAAAACGCACGAATCGCCTCGACGGCACGTCCCGGAGGATGGTGGCCACCATGGGAGGACAGCCTAGGGTGCGCCAGGCCATGTGTGGGTTGTCCCTGCCGGCCACGGTGGCTGTGGCGTCGGCGGCGATGCTGTACGCGTGCCAAGCCGGCCAACTTTGGTGTCGCAACCGCTGTCGTAGCTGCTGTCGCTTGCTACTGTGACGCGCGCGGCGGCACGCGGGGCGGCGCGGCGATGTACGGGGCGGCACGGCGAACGCGGCGGCGGCGCACGGGGGTGTTGGCGGAGGAGGTGGTGGTGGTGATTTAGATAATGATGGTGGTCGCGGTTTGTATGGAGGAAGTGGAGGAGGAGATGGAGATGGAGGGTAGTCGACGGCCACGTTCGGCAAGGGTGGCCGGAGCCACGGCCAGGGAGTGATGGAGGGGGTCGGGTTGGTGTTTGTTGCTGTGGAGAAGTTGTTGTAGTAGCTGTTGTTGTTGAAGTTGTTTTGGTTGTTGGGTGTTGTCTGGTGTTGGTGTAAAGAAATGAGAGAGGAGAGAGAGAAAGAGAGTGAATAATAAATGAGAGAGAGGGAAAGAAGGAAAAAGTTAGAGAGAGAGAGAAAAGATTCTCTCATGCATTCCTTTAAGGCCGGCCAGCTTTGTGGGAGTGAGAGTTGGGAGTTGCCATGTAGGAATAGAGGGCTAGGATTGGTTAGGAGTGAAATCAAGGGTGGAAATAAAATAGGGATTGGATTTATTGAGTGATTTAAATCAAAGGAATTACACTCAATATTTGGAATAGAAGCTAGGTATTGAATATTATTTTTGGGCAAGCAAAAATGAGGACGTCATGATGCAGAGTAACATGGAGCTGGGCTGGACTCGGTGGAGCCGAATTGGGTCAAAATCAGACATTATGAAATAATCGAATTAAAAATAGGTGTTGATGATCATGGGCAAATAAGTAGCACATGGGGATTCCAATAAATGGGACACAAGTGTCGGACGGGTAGTAGGCCCAATGTGGGCCATGTCCATAATTGGGACTGACAGGTTTTGGTCGGCAGGGTACCCACAAATCAAGTTGGAAAATGAATGTAACACCGTGGGGTGAAATAAAATCGGGTCACGTGTCAGGAAGGTTGTGCGAAGCAAATGGAGCACAAAATGGCGTGTCTGAGTGGGACACGAAGGTCATGGTGAAGAGCGTCTCGAGTAGATCATGGATGATAAGTTGATTTCAAGAAAATGACTGGTCTTGTGCTCCCAAATTAAAAGTCACGGTAACGAGCTAATAATGATCAAGGAAAAGAGTGAGAAAAATAATTAATGATCAAACGGTCTAATTCGACCCGAAGTTGTGCGAAGCAGAAAGAGTACAAGGGAACAAGTTTGGATGGGACATTATATACCATCATGAAGGTAATCATGTCCACTACAAAACTCGTGAAGAAGATTTCCAGAGTTGAACATCCCTGACACTCCAAATATCAATGGCACGGGAAAGTACACTTAAAGATAAATAACAGAATAAATTATTTATTAAAACTAAATCAATCAGAAAAATTAAAAAAAATCAACCCGAATTTCAGGGTGCTCACAGTTGCAAAAATTGGATTTGCAATTTTTAAGCAACAAAAAGTAACTTGTTCAAATTATTTCGTTACAAAATAGTTGAGCGCACTCTATTCCCATTCTAGAAAAATGGTGATAAATTTATTTGCAACAAAAAATGTTGTTTACAACAAAACCTAATCATGGCAAAAATTATTGTTTTTTTGACAACAATTTTTATCATTGCAATAAGTTAATGTCCCTTTTACCACATAAATAATTTTCGTTGCCAAAATAATCATTTTAAATCGATTTAGAAAAATTCTCTACCACAAGAAAATTTCTACGAACAGTACCTTAAACCCGTTCCGTCACCAATAAACCCGTGTACTTTTCCCCCCATAAAATTTCACTTCCCTCAAAAATTTTCCAAAATCTCTCAACCGAATAGGTCTCCCCCACCCTCTCTTCCAAAAATTAGCTCTACAATTGTCCTCAGTCCGCTCCACTCCTCTCTCTGTTCCTCTGCGTACGATCCTCTCTCTAAGCCAATAGGAAGTCGCGGGCGTACCCCTCTGCTCCACTCCTCTCCCCTTTCCTGTGCACTCTTCTCTCACTCCTCCTTTGAGGCTAGGCTGAACGCAGGAACTTGCTGTGCGTGCGGTTGACAGAAGGACGGCACGACGGCTTGGCAAGGCTAACAGCAGTTTTTGGGACTCGACGAGGTAATTTTTCATGCCTCCTAAAAAAATTCATGAGCAACTCCTTACAAATGGTTATTCAGTTCTTCTTGTGTGTGTGTATATATATCCTTCTTTTTTTTAATTAAGATCTCCATCTCTACCTACTCATAGTTTATGATGTCCCATATAGGGTCATTGACCAATCTGCCACTTTATCTTGTGACTAACAATGTACAAACCTAATTGACTGCTTAATGGGTGAAGAGCCTTTTTATGTTGTAATTGTCTCCTCCATTCAATTCCAAACACTTCAACTCAGTCTTAATCATGCTTTACTGTGTTTCAAAAATTAGTAAGATTGCCCGAATCGCTTACAAGGCTGCTCCCCAAGGATTTTCTTTTTCTTTTTCCGCTCGATGAGACTTTAAGAATATTTTTTAACACAAGATGATCTCACCCATTCCCATTTAAAAATATGTACATTACCCATCTATATCCATTATGCAGGTTGTGACTTTGTGTATAGGTGCACACATTGAATCAGTCTAAAACCATCATATGATCGAATTCAGCTTGATCCACACAGATTCAACCAAAATAATGGTGTTAAAGTGATGGCATGGTTCATAGTATCGGTATCGAACTATTCCTATTTGTATTGGTATCGCCGACATCGGTAGTATTGGCGGTTTTGGATCGGAGTATCGGATTTTTTGGTATCAAAAAACAAATAATTATTAATAAATTACTTACATTTAGAAACATATATTTTACACATTTATGTATAATTTTACGTATTTTCAGGGTTATTTCTTAGTAGGTTTGAAATTAAATGAAATAGTAGTCACCCTTACCGATTGGTTTACATACAATAGATTGATTTTCTTCTTTTACAACCTTGTTATGCTTTAAACCCTTGCTGATTTGTCTTTTTCATTTATTTCTTTTGCCTAATTGACGAAAAAGAGACCCCCATTGTCCGTATCGGTCAGTATCAGGTATCGGTCGGTATCGGATCGGAACATGCCAAATCGTATCGGTATCGGCCGTATCGGATCGGTATCGGCCAATACTTTAAACCATGTGTTAAATAAGCTTGTGAAAATTACTCCTCAACATGCAAATCCAATTTCTTCTAGTATAAGCACAGAATATTAGCTTTGAAAAGCTAGTCTGTTCCTGACTTGACACAACCCACCAATAATAAGCATGTCATATTAGCCTAACCTAGTCTGGCCTTACGTTGATGCTCCACAGTTATCTAAATTAAGACATCAAAGTCATAAAAACTTGGCTATACAAAAAGATGCCTAAATAGGAGGAAGTGCATATAATGTGTGTCATGTTCTAACAAATCATATACAAAGCATCTTTTCTCCCAATTCTTGAATTATTTAAATTGAACCATAAATTTATTGGTGTTGAGAACCAATAAGGGACTTTAGTCCCACATCGGAAGATGTATTGTGAAGAGGAGTTGGACCCTCTATAAGTAGTGGCAATAGCCTATCAACAAAATCATCCCATTATTATTCTCTACATGGTATCAGAGCCACAACCCTTCCACAAAAAAAAGAATTTTTTTTCCTTCTTCTCCCCCCGGACCTGCCACCCCCTCCGGACCTGTTGTGCAGCACCCCCGGACCTGCTGTGCAGCACCCCCGGACCTGCCCCCTATCCGGACCTGATGTACAGCGCCCCCGGACCCCCTCCCCACCGGACCTGCTGTGCAGCGTCCCCGGACCCCCCCACCGGACCTGCTGTGCAGCACCCCCGGTTTTTGTTTGTTGTTGTTTTTGCCCCTTCTTTGGAAGTACTTGCAAAGTTCATTTTTTTGTACCCCTCCCTGGTCGAACCCCTCCCTGCCGACCCACTCCACCTGGCTGACCCCCATTGCCGACCCCCCTGGCCGAACCCTCCCTTGCCGACCCCCCCGGCCGAATCCTCCTGCTGCTACACCCCACCTGTTGCTACCCCACCCCCATGGCCGAACCACCCTACTGTTACACCCCACCTGCTGCTACCCCTCCTCGCACATGCTAACCCTAACCCTAGCCTCCCCATCCAAACCCTAACCTTAACCATAGTCGCTCCATCCCCATCCAAACCCTAACCCTAGCCATCTTTTCAAAAAAAAGAGAGAAAAAAGAGGAAAAAAAAAGAAAAAAAGGACATATTTTGAAGACAGATGAAAGTCAAATGCTTTATTTGCATCATCTATTCCTAGATTCTGCTGTCTGGAATTATCAAATGTTGTATTTGTTTTCCACCCCCGATTTTCATATCGGGATCTACATGCGTGCGCCGGTGTTGGCCAAGTTCATAGCGCATTCGTCAAGTCTCTGTTGAAGACTTTGACGACGACGATGAAGACGATGAAGACGACGAATCATAGTTGAAGACGCCATGGATTCAATCGGTGGTAAACTGACGGCAGAAGAGATGATGGCCTTGGTTGATGATATCTTATCAAAGAGATTAACCGAGGTGACCCCACGTGTGACCCATACTGATGTGGATCCGTCACCCTACAAAATAGGAAAGTTGAAGAAGCTGGAGACAAAGTTGGAAGGAACGTCCAACTACTTGAAGTGGCCGCGACAGACGATGCGGACGCTGAAGGGACGTAGCTTGGTTGGCTATGTTAATGGCCAAACCAAGGTACCAGTCGACCCCTCCTCAAAGTAGTTTGTGGTTTGGAAGATTGTCAACAACGTAGTAGCTGGGTGGTTGACAGCCTCATTGACCGACCAGGTGTCGGGCAATATAGAGGCGATGGAGGCTGCTGCTGATATATGGCAAACTTTGAAGGATATGTACTCAGGCTCGGGTAACCCTATACGGGTCTTCCAACTGCAGGATAAACTCGATAGGGTGGCACAAGATGAACGTACCATCTCTGAGTACACAGCTCTGTTAAAGAAGTACTGGTCTGATCTGGATCACTATGATCCTCTTGGGATGGAAGATGCACAGGTCGAACCAGCATTTGTGAAATATTTTCAGATGTTCCTGGATTATATTTCGCGTAAGCGGATGATGAAGTTTTTGAAGAGGCTCAATCCTGTGTTTAAGCTGAGAAGGAATGTTCTTCTAGCACAAACCCAGCTTCCATCCTTGGAAGAAGCCATAGTTGCCATGGCGCAAGAAGAAGCTCGATTGAAGTTGATGCCCAACAAGGGCTCCTTCCAGGGGAAGTAAGTTGCTGTTGACAAGTCTGCCCTTGCCGCATTCAATCAGCCTCCCTCTGTGGGCGGTGTCTGCCACAACTGTGGTGACTCAGGTCATTACATCAGATTTTTTCCTAAACCCCTACGAAGTCAGTCGAGTGATCGAGGACGGGGCCGTGGAGGATGTCGTGGTGGTAGAGGCGGATATGCTGGTACAAAGGAGAATTATTTTGGAGGACACAAAGTAAATCTGGTGGAAGAAGGGAGAGAAAACCAACTGGCTAAAATAATCCCTCTTGAGAGGGAGTTCCTTGCGAGGTTACGAGGCACGAAGCTGGGTTCAGACGACAGTCAAGTCACTCTTGGGGCGTCATCTACCTCGGAGGATCACATCACTTGCTTTGCCCAAACCAGCACAGGTTTACCTCGTGTGCTCTTGCATCTGTCCATCAGCCAGGTTAGATTATGGACTCTGGGGCATCTCACCATGTCACGGGGTCCCGCGGTGAGTTCTAGGACTATATTCACCTACCGATGCCGGAGAGCATTCAGACTGCTGATGGTACCTCCAGACCTGTAATGGGTAAAGGCACTGTCGTAGGCACCCCTTCCATCACTCTCACCAATGTCTTACATGCTCCATCTTTTTCTGTCAATCTTATATCTATTAGTGCCATTATCCTAGATCTAAACTGTATTATTTTCTTTGACATTCCTAAGGTAACTTTTCAGGAGAAGGGGACAAGACGACGACTCGGGAATGGCATATGGCATAAGGGGCTATGGTACTTGGACATGACCGGACTGGACAAAGTATTGGCATCTCTAGTTGCAGACGCACAACCGGACGCTTCACGTCGCAGTGTAGAAGACGAATTGCTCCTCCACCACCAGCGTGTCGGGCATTCTTCCTTCAAAGCTATTAGTCGAATATATCCGTCCTTATATTAAAGGGCTAATAAAGAGAAGTTATTTTGTAATGCATGTGTGGTAGGAAAACATACCAGAAGCACGTATGTGAGCTCGAGGAATAAGAGTTCAGCTGCATTCGATATGATACATTCGGACGTATGGGGCCCTTGTCCTACAACCCGTATTAACGGTTTTTGATGGTTCATCACTTTTATTGACTGTTATACCCGCGTGACATGGGTCTACCTTATGAAGAATAAAAGTGACGTCTTTGAGGCTTTTCAGGATTTTTATCGTCGGGTGGAAACACAATATACCGCCAAAATTAAGTGTCTACGGTCTGACAATGGGACGGAGTATACTAATAAGAGGGTTGCTGTCACGACCCGCTCCCGAATAATCGGATACGAGTCGGACACGCCCAGCCTTCGTCGATGGACACGACGAAGTAAGCTGTACAATACTAAGGAAAACTCCAAGTCACAATGTAAAGTAAACAAACACAGCTTTTATAACGTTTCCAAAAATGATCACCAATATCCATCAAGTCTTTTTAGTACAAAATTAGCCGAAGACAAATCCGGTCAAATAAAATAAAGATACAATAATGAATATCCAAAATACAATCTCCAGAAAATAAAATAAAATGAAAGCTGCAATATCCAATGCAATCACATGCTCCATGTAGCCTCCCACTCACCTGTAACGTATCCTGTCAGGAAAAGAGCAAAGTACAACCCTGACAAGAACAATATATAATATAATCTGTAATACAGAATACAAGGTGAAACCAGAATACCAGAATACCAGAACAGGAAATGAAACTACGGTACCAGAGATGAAATGCAAAACTGCAGGTAATAGACGACAATCAATATGCTAGACAATGAACAAGGCTATCAATGTACAAGGCAATAAATCACGACAATCAATATGCAATTGTGACAATTTGAAATATTACACTAATGTGTGACCGGCTTAAGAGCACAATCAATCAATGAGTCAATCAATTCTACAAGGTACGGCTTCATCGTACGTAAAGTGTACGATTAGGCTATCCACAATACCTATGTTGGGTGTGGTCACACAAAAGCTAATATTTCCCCTAATCCCGCAATAAACAATGACTCACAAGCAATGAACAATGGTACAAGACAATCGTGTGTATCTTGTGTCCAATATGAGAACATGGCACAGGAATGTCAGACAGAAAATACAGAGTACGAGTCGAGTCAATGTACTTGCCTTGGTTTGGTTGCACGAGAGTAGTACTGCATGGTTGTAAATTACCTGGTAATATTTGTACAAGTTATTAAGGTTTAAACAATGTTATTTAGCTCAATATTACTACTATCCATATACTGGCTAATTATTTAGTAGCTATCAATATTTTGGAAAATATATATTTATAGTTTAAATCACAATAATACTAGTGAAGTTACTTCTAATTGTTTATAGAAAAATATTAGATCATTTTGCTTACAAAATAAATAATTACAAACCTTTAGAATATTTTTAATTTATTAGAATTTAAGAAACAATACTAAGACATATATTATTTAAGAAATATTTAAACTATCTTTTGCAAGGAAAATATTTATGTTTAGAAGATATTTGCTAGTTAAACTTATTTTATTAACCATATAAACTTTTTAGAAACATTATAGCAGCATAGTAGTAATAATAACTAATAAAGTATATATATATATATATTTTATATATATATATATATATATATATATATATATATATATATATATATATATATATATATATATATATATATATATATTTACAAGATTTTTTTTATGCTAATAAACAAGATATATATATATTTACAAGATATTTATTTTATGCTAATAAACAAGGTAGCATTTATACATTTTTGGAAATATAATACATAATAATAAAAATGATAGCAACAAAAGAACCTTAACAATTTCTTGTAGAACAATTAGTTTAATCCATATTTTTAACCAAAATCATTATTAATATTAGAATTTCTTGAAAGCTAAAATTTCTAATAACATTCCAAAATAATTCTTGCACTATTACAATATGGTACCAAAATTATTGCTACTAAAACATGCTAAGAAATAATAATCAAGCTAACTAATAAAAAGCCCAAACTCACAAAAATCTGCTACTGCCCACATTCCATGTTAACCCGGCCCAGCAAACTGGCCCACACTACTACCAATACCATTAACTATCCTATTATCTAATCCAGCCTAGCCTAATTTCTCCCTACAACTTCAACACTATACCCAAATCCAACAGTCCAGCCATTAAATTCTAAACACTGGCCTTAAGACCAGCTACTAATTTTAACTCAAAACAACCCCAGACCCCATTTCTATTTTCTCTAATGCTGCTAGGCTCGCCGGCCCAGCCCAATTGCACTCTGCAACTGCTACTTCATTCACCCCTTAAATAATTTGCAAATTCAAATGGAATCACGCGATTAACTGATCCTCGATTCACGAGAGTCATAAATGGCCCTTCGAATTTTAAAGGGGCAACAGACACAACAGAGTTCTGACACATGTTCATTCAAAAATGAAATGGAGACTCATAACAGTCTCCCCCTCCATCATTAATTAATTCTCTCCCGGCCACCTATTAAATTCTTTACTGCCTACTCTAACTCCATCAATTTACCCACACTTTCTTTCTCATTTCCCCTCCATTAATTCACAGCCGTACACTCCCATCAACACTCCATATTCTTCCTCACCCACTCCACTTATTTCTCAGCCCACTTCTACTTCCTCCCACTGCCGAACAAGTTCCCCATTCCCTTATTCTCACCTACTCTTCTACACTTCTCAATACCTCTCTCTTCCCATCTAACTCAGCCGAACACAAATTCCCACTCATCTACTTTTACCAGTCTAAAGCTCTTCTCCACACGCAAAACTCTCTTTCTCATAATAAATTCACAGCCAGCCCAATATTTTAATAACCCAACACTATGAGCCTAAGCTTCTCTCTCTCTAATTCTAACACCCAACCGACCTAAAAGAACCCACACTTCCTTTTCTTCTCTCTGCCTCCTTCCTCACAACTGCGCAAGAAAACCCCTAGAAATTATAAGAAGAAGAAGAACAAACAGAGCATGGAGAAACTGGGGCCCGAGAGGATCGAGGCGAGAGCTCACCTAGACGGCGGTCCGACAACGACTTCGGGACTCCTCAGCGAGGCGGAGCTCCAGAGAGGCAGTGGTCGAGATGACTCTGGCACGGCGTCCTCGTCAGCGGCTAAATCTCGTTCCTAGTGGTGGCTCTGCCGAACTCCGGTGGTGGCGTTGGCTGGCAACGAGGCAGTGGCTCGTTCTTCGAAGGCCAGCGTGGATCTTGAAGGGACGGCGTGACCCCCAAAGCGGCACAGAATTCGAGGTCAGCAACGTGAGGATCTAGGCGCTGTGGCAGTCGAGTAACGGCGATCTCGCGGTGGCTCGGCGAGATGAGGTCCGGCGGCGGCTCGAGGATGCTCCGGTGATGGTGTGTGACGATGGTCCTCCGGTGAGAGGCCACATAAGAGAAAGTGAACAGAGTGTAGAGAGAGTAGAGAAAGAGTAGAGAGAGTGGTGTGGGGAAACGTGTAATGATGTGGACTGCTCTCTATGCTTGTCAGAATATTTATAATAAAATAATTTAGTGGGTGTGTGTGTGAGTGAGAGCTGGGAATGGCAGAGTGGTAATTAGTTGTAGATTTGAGGGTTTTTAATAATGGCAGTATAGGTAATTACCACCAGATCTGGGTGTTTTTAGAAAATCACTAACAACTTTTCAAAATCAAATGATTTCCAAATTCAAATTTTCAACAGATCCCAAAAATCTAATTATTCCCTCCAATAGTTTTCCAAAAACAGATTTAAAATATCCACAGATTTCAAAAATTAAATAGAACAGATTTCAATTAAATTCTAACAGAATTCCAAATTCGAATTGTTTTCAAAACAGGTTTTCAAAATAGCTAAATAATTTAGTTAGAGAACAGATAACTGATTTTCGAAATTTCAAACATTCCCTCTTAACGGTTTTTCAAATTCTAACTAATTTTCAAATTCAAACCAATTTAATTACGCTAAACTAATTACGAAATTAGTTAATAATTAACTAATCAATAAAATCAGTTTTCTTAATACTTAATAATAAATAATTTTGAAAATGGTTAATAATATTATTTGTCTTTCAAATAATATTATTAAGAAATCATTAAAATCATTATTACGTCAAATTAGTATTCAAAAATACTTCTCAAATTGAGAAAAATTTATTAACACCCGAAATTCATTTTAATCAACTAATTGAATCAAAATTAGGTTTTCATAAGAAACAATATTAAATTCAAGGAAAATTAGAAAAATCTTAAAATTCACCAAAAATGATTCAGGGAGTTACAAATCTACCCCCTTACAAAAATTTTGTCCTCGAAATTTCAAGGGTTTTGTAGAGTACAAAATCAATCAAAATTTATTAAAGGCAACAAGAAAACTAAATGATTTATTTATGTAGTAAAATAACAAGGACTAACAAGTAGTCACTAAACAAATGCAAAAGACCGTAAATGCAAGAAAACTCAAAGACAAGCCTAAAAAATAGGCAATATAAAAGAAATACAGCTACTACAAGCAAGTAAGAAAGATAACGGTCCATCCGGCTGCGCTTCTGCGACTACTACTGATCCTCAAAGACTGGGTCCTCCTGCTGCTGCTCTGGTGCTGGCTTCTGGCGAGTGAAAGCTGCAGGGCAATCTCTCACTTGGTGAGTGGCAGATCCATAAATCAAGCACTGCCCTAACTTCTTGCGGCATTCCTCGCCACGGTGTCTCGGTCGCTTGCAGTATGCCCAAGAAAAGTATACTGGAGTCTGGATCTGTCTCTGCTGCCTCGGTGAAGTCGGTGCTCGAACATGATGCTGATGCTGAGATGGCCTCTGCTGAGTGTCGGTCTGCTTCGGTGGACCCTAGGAACTGCTGGCGCCAATGTCTTGGTCCCGCTTAAGCTTCGGATCATTCTCCTTCTCCACTCCCTGAGCAACTTTAAGGATGCTCGCATAGGTAGTGGCCTGACTGATAGCTACTGCATGTCGCAGCTCTCTGGTGAGGTCCTTCTTAAACTTTTAAGCCCTCTCCTTCGGCGTGCTGACTAGGTTCTCTACGAACCTGCTGAGTCGGGTGAACTCCGATGTATACTCTGCCACAGTCATACTCCCCTGCTGCAACGCCTCAAACTGCATCCGAAGCTCGTCCCGTTCCACATCCGGAAAGAATTTCTCCTGGAACAGCAGTTTGAAATCTTTCCAGGAAACCTCGGGCTCCGCTAACTGGGGCTCTTCCCGGTACCAAGTCCTAGTAATGTTGAAAAATCGTATGCACGCAACTTCGACCTTCAAATCATCCGGGATCCTCGCCATCTTCAATGACCGCTCAGCATTCTCTAGCCACTCATCTGCGTAGACTATCCCCTCATTGCCCCAAAAATCTATTGGACAGAGGTACTGATAGTCCTTGGCAGTCCCTGGCCTCGGCGCTGCTGGTGCCGGTGGTGCTGGCGGAGCTGATGGAGCTAGCTCTCTGGTCCTGAGTGCGTCGACGACGGTCGCTCTGAACTGTGCGACCTGCTGACTCTGAGCCTCTCTGAACTGTGCAGCCTGTTGATTCTGGGCCTAAATGAACTGCTGAAACATGGCCATCATCTGCGTGCCGTCGAACGTCATCGTCGGAGGAAGCGGCTGAGGCGGAGGCGGAGGCGGTAGAAGCAGCTCCTGTGCACTGGGTGCAGGATGCTCGCTGGTCCCAGCGTTCGTCGTAGCGACCGTCCTGTAAAAGAAAAATAAACTGTTGATTGCTATGTCCTAGAAAATCATAAACTAACATAAAAATCATAAGTAAAATCCAATTTCAAAATTAAATATCAATAACCATAAACCATAAACCATTTTTCTGCGGTTTCTATGCTGTGATGAGTTTTCCTTAGCTTCCGCTGGTCCCCCAATAACACTTTATTGCCTAAGTATCATTAGGATAGACCTGCATGGGCCACCACTAAAAATATGTCACGACCCGCTCCCGAATAATCGGATGCGAGTCGGACACGCCCAACCTTCGTCGATGGACACGACGAAGTAAGCTGTACAATACTAAGGAAAACTCCAAGTCACAATATAAAGTAAACAAACACAGCTTTTATAACATTTCCAAAAATGATCACCAATATCCATCAAGTCTTTTTAGTACAAAATCAGCCGAAGACAAATCCGGTCAAATAAAATAAAGATACAATAATGAATATCTAAAATACAATATCCAAAAAATAAAGTAAAATGAAAGCTGCAATATCCAATGCAATCACATGCTCCATGTGGCCTCCCACTCACCTACAACGTATCCTGTCAGAAAAAGAGCAAAGTACAACCCTGACAAGAACAATATACAATGTAATCTGTAATATAGAATACAAGGTGAAACCAGAATACCAGAACAGAAAATGAAACTACGGTACCAGAGATGAAATATAAAACTGCAGGCAATGGACGACAATCAATATACTAGACAATAAACATGGCTGTCAATGTACAAGGCAATGAATCACGACAATCAATATGCAATTGTGACAATTTGAAATATTAAACTAATGTGTGACCGGCTTAGGAGCATAATTAATCAATGAGTCAATCAATTCTACAAGGTACGGCTTCATCGTACGTGAAGTGTACGATTAGGCTATCCACAATACCTATGTTGGGTGTGGTCACACAAAAGCTAATATTTCCCCCAATCCTGCAATAAACAATGACTCACAAGCAATGAACAATGGTACAAGACAATCGTGTGTATCTCGTATCCAATATGAGAATATGGCACAGGAATGTAAGACAAAAAATATAGAGTACAAGTCGAGTCAGTGTACTTGCCTTAGTTTGGTTGCACGAGAGTAGTACTGCATGGTTGTAAATTACCTCGTAATATTTGTACAAGTTATTAGGGTTTAAACAATATTATTTAGCTCAATATTACTACTATCCATATATTGGCTAATTATTTAGTAGCTAACAATATTTTGGAAAATATATATTTATAGTTTAAATCACAATAATACTAGTGAAGATACTTCTAATTATTTATAGAAAAATATTAGATCATTTTGCTTACAAAATAAATAATTACAAACCTGTAGAATATTTTTAATTTACTAGAATTTAAGAGACAATACTAAGACATATATTATTTAAGAAATATTTAAACTATCTTTTGCAAGGAAAACATTTATGTTTAGAAGATATTTGCTAGCTAAACTTATTTTATTAACCATATAAGCTTTTTAGAAACATTATAGCAGCATAGTAATAATAATCACTAATAAAGTATGAATTTATATATATATATATGTTTACAAGATATTTATTTTATGCTAATAAACAAGGTAGCATTTATACATTTTTGGAAATATAATACATAATAATAAAAATGATAGCAACAAAATAACCCTTAACAATTTCTTGTAAAACAATTAGTTTAATCCATATTTTTACCAAAATCATTATTAATATTAGAATTTCTTGAAAGCTAAAATTTCTAATAACATTCCAAAATAATTCTTGCACTATTACAATATGGTACCAAAATTATTGCTACTAAAACATGCTAAGAAATAATAATCAAGCTAACTAATAAAAAGCCCAAACTCACAAAAATCTGCTACTACACACATTCCATGTTAACCCGGCCCAGCAAACTGGCCCACACTACTACCAATACCATTAACTATCTTATAATCTAATCCAGCCCAGCCTAATTTCTCCCTACAACTTCAACACTATACCCAAATCCAACAGTCCAGCCATTAAATTCTAAATACTGGCCTTAAGACCAGCTACTAATTTCAACTCAAAACAACCCCAGACCACATTTCTATTTTCTCTAATGCTGCTAGGCTCGCCGGCCCAGCCCAATTGCACTCTGCAACTTCTACTTCATTCACCCCTTAAATAATTTGCAAATTCAAATGGAATCACGCGATTAACTGATCCTCGATTCTCTAGAGTCATAAATGGCCCTTCGAATTTTAAAGGGGCAACAGACACAACAGAGTTCTGACACATGTTCATTCAGAAATGAAATGGAGACTCATAACAGTCTTCCCCTCCATCATTAATTAATTCTCTCCCAGCCACCTATCAAATTCTTTACTGCCTACTCTAACTCCATCAATTCACCCACACTTCCTTTCTCATTTCCCCTCCATTAATTCACAGCCGTACACTCCCATCAACACTCCATCTTCTTCCTCACCCACTCCACTTATTTCTCAGCCCACTTCTACTTCCTCCCACTGTCGAACAAGTTCTCCATTCCCTTATTCTCACCTACTCTTCTACACTTCTCAATACCTCTCCCTTCCCATCTAACTCAGCCGAACACAAATTCCCACTCCTACACTTTTACCAGTCCAAAGCTCTTCTCCACACGCAAAACTCTCTTTCTCATAATAAATTCACATCCGGCCAAATATTTTAATAACCCAACACTATGAGCCTAAGCTTCTCTCTCCCTCATTCTAACACCCAACCGACCTAAAAGAACCCACACTTCCTTTTCTTCTCTCTGCCTCCTTCCTCTCAACTGCTTAAGAAAACCCTCAGAAATTATAAGAAGAAGAAGAAGAACAAATAGAGCATGGAAAAACTGGGGGCCGCGAGGATCGAGGCGAGAGCTCACCTAGACGACGGTCCGACGACGACTTCGGGACTCCTCAGTGAGGCGGAGCTCCAGAGAGGCGATGGTCGAGATGACTCTGGCACGGCGTCCTCGTCAGCGGCTAAATCTTGTTCCTGGTGGTGGCTCTGCCGAACTCCGGTGGTGGCGTTGGCTGGCAACGAGGCGGTGGCTCGTTCTTCGAAGGCCAGCGTGGATCTCGAAGGTACTACGTGACCCCCAAAGTGGCACAGAATTCGAGGTCAGCAACATGAGGATCTAGGCGCTGTGGCAGTCGAGTGACGGCGATCCTACGGTGGCTCGAAGAGATGAGGTCCGACGGCGGCTCGGGGATGCTCCGGCGATGGTGTGTGGCGGTGGTCCTCCGGTGAGAGGCCACAAGAGAGAAAGTGAACAGAGTGTAGAGAGAGAGTAGAGAGAGTGGTGTGGAGAAACGTATAATGATGTGGACTGCTCTTTGTGCTTGTCAGAATATTTATAATAAAATAATTTAGTGGGTGTGTGTGTGAGTGAGAGCTGGGAATGGTAGAGTGGTAATTAGTTCTAGATCTGAGGGATTTCAATAATGGCAGTGTAGGTAATTACAACCAGATCTGGGTGTTTTTAGAAAATCACTAAAAGCTTTTCAAAATCAAATGATTTTCAAATTCAAATTTTCAACAGATCCCAAAAATCTAATTATTCCCACAAATAGTTTTCCAAAAACAGATTTAAAATATCTACAGATTTCAAAAATTAAATAGAACAGATTTTAATTAAATTCTAACAGAATTCCAAATTCGAATTGTTTTCAAAACAAGTTTTCAAAATAGCTAAATAATTTAGTTAGAGAACAGATAATAGATTTTCGAAATTTCAAACATTCCCTCTTAACTGTTTTTCAAATTCTAACTAATTTTCAAATTCAAACCAATTTAATTACGCTCAACTAATTACAGAATTAGTTAATAATTAACTAATTAATAAAATCAGTTTTCTTAATACTTAATAATAAATAATTCTGAAAATGGTTAATAATATTATTTGTCTTTCAAATAATATTATTAAGAAATCAGTAAAATCATTATTACGTCAAATTAGTATTCAAAAATACTTTTCAAATTGAGAAAAAATTATTAACACCCGAAATTCATTTTAATCAACTAATTGAATCGAATTAGGTTTTCGTAAGAAACAATATTAAATTCAAGGAAAATTAGAAAAGTCTCAAAATTCACCAAAAATGATTCAGGGAGTTACAGTTGTTGAGTATTTATCCACTCATGGAATACTACATCAAACTTTATGTGCCTATACACCGGCACAAAATGGTGTGGCCGAACGAAAGAACAGGCACCTGCTGGAGGTCACACGGACGATGATGCTGGCTATGAATGTCCCAAAACACTTATGGGGGCAGGCTGTATTGACGACCTCTTATCTCATCAATAGAATGCCATCCCAGGTATTGGACTGGAAAACACCGTTGGAGATGCTTACTGGTGCAATAACGTACACTGTTCCACGAAAAGTATTTGGGTGTATGTGTTTTGTCCAAGATAATAGGCCAGGAGTTGGCAAACTGGATCCTAGAGCGATTAAGTGTGTCTTTGTCGGGTACACGGCGACTCAGAAAGGACATGCATGTTGGAGCCCAGTTGAGCGAAAGCTGTTTGTAAGCATGAACGTTACATTCAGAGAGCAGGAACCATACTATGGTTCGGATGAAAGTTCAGCGTTTGGTGACACGTCTAACACAGCGGGTGTTAGACGTGAGGGGGAGATAATAAGTTCAAACGTAGTAGTCAGATCAGTCCCGTGCCCGATCGTAGAAAATTGGATGAAAGGAGGCGAGAGCAGTGACTCCGATACGGAGAATGAAGAAGAAGATACATATGTTACGTAGGAGAAGAAGCAGACAAGGGAAAAAGAGCTACAAAAGTCCAGTACTGTGCCGTCAGTGCCTACTGTACCAAGTCCCTGCCCGGTGCCTACTGTACCAAGTCCCTCGTCTACTCCTGCCCCAACTCTTGAAGATGTTGACCCCGCATTGAATCACTCTAATTCTGATGCGGATCTCTCCGACTCGGATGGTATGATCTCTCCACCACCTATTGCTACCTTAAGGAGATCTTCTCGCATCAATACAGATAAGGCTCCTAGTCGGTATGATGATTATGAATATGACATTGCTAACTTCTTGTCTTATTCTAACATTTCTTCGAATTATCGAGCCTTCATTGCATCGTTAGACTCTACTTCTTTGCCTAAGTATTGGCAGGAAGCAAAGAAGGATCCAAGGTGGAATGCCGCAATGATGGAAGAACTTGGGGCACTAGAAAAAAATAAGACATGGGAGTTGGTTCCATTACCCAAAGGGAAGAAAGCTGTGGGATGCAAATGGGTATACACAGTAAAGGAGACTCCAGAAGAAAAAGTAGAGCGGTACAAGGCAAGGTTGGTTGCAAAAGGATACACACAATCATATGGCATCGACTATGATGAGACGTTTGCCCCAGTAGCCAAGATGAGCACGATGAGAACTCTGGTTTCCATTGCAGCAAACTATGGGTGGAAGCTATATCAGTTAGATGTGAAGAATGCCTTTCTCCATGGGGACTTGTAAGAAGAAGTATACATGGAACCCCCGCCAGGGTGCTACGCAACAGAATCAGACGGAAGGTTATCGCATGGTAAAGTGTGTAAACAAAACAAGTCGCTATACGGGCTCAAGCAGTCTCCTCGAGCCTGGTTTGACAGATTCATAAATGCTGTTATAGGCATGGGATACCATCAGACAAATATAGATCATACAGTCTTTCTCCAGCATACAAGAGGCCACATCACTATACTTGCTGTATATATTGATGATATAGTAATCACAGGTGATGATGAAGTCGAGATTACTAAGCTGAAGTCAAAACTCACAAAAGAGTTTGAGGTAAAGGATTTAGGAGCAATGAGGTACTTTTTGGGTATCGAGGTGTGTGACGGCGAACAAGGAATTGTTCTCTCACAAAGAAAATACGTATTAGATCTGCTAAAGGAGACAGGGATGCTGGGATGCAAAGCAACAGTCACTCCAATTGACCAGAAGTGCAAGTTGGAAGCAGAAGCAGGAGAGCCTGTTGATCGTAAAAGGTATCAAAGACTTGTAGGGAGATTGATTTATCTGCGGCACACTCGCCCTGATATCTCATTTGCAGTAAGTGTAGTGAGTCGCTACATGCATGATCTAAGAACGGGTCATATGGAAGCAGTGTTTCAGATCTTGAGATATCTGAAAGGGACGTCGGAAAAAGGACTATGGTTCAAGAAGAATGAACGCATAGAAGTTGAGGGATACTGCGATACAGACTGGGCAAACTGTATAGACGACAGACGGTCTACCGCAGGGTACTGTATTTTTGTAAGAGAAAACTTGGTCTCATAGAGGAGCAAGAAACAGTCAGTGGTAGCACGGTCGTCAGCTGAAGCGGAATACAGAGCAATGGCTCTGGGAGTGTCAGAGTTGCTGTGGGTGAAAGCCCTGCTGACAAAGTTGAAGCTGGACAATGGAGCACCGTTACATCTTCTGAACGATAGTCAAGCTGCAATAAGTATAGCTAACAACCCAGTTCAGTACGACAGAATGAAGCACATCGAGATCGATCGATTCTGCATCAAGGAGAAGCTGGAACAAGGTGTAGTGCCCCGTACTTCGTCCACGGGGTGCGCGAGAAAGGAACACTGTCGCTATCGATTCGGTCGGGACCGATAGGTCGGGATCGATTGAGTCGATCGAACGGGAATGGTTGAATTAAGATCCATTCCCCGTTATGGAATGGCTTCTTTGAAACCAAGTCCCATATTCAGCGGGTTGTGCCTCAAGGATTGACTCTGTGGCTGAGTCGGAAGAGACCTCCCGTTGCTCTGCTTTTCACGCCGCTTGCGTTGGTTTTGGCTTTGTTTTTTGAATGCATTTTCGTGAATGTTTTCGATGGTTTTCATGGCTTGCATTTCGAACTCATATTTTCTATCGAACTTCTTGAATAATACAGTATTCTAATCGGTTGCTTATGCAATTTCAGGTAATCGTGTAGGCGACGTCTAGCGCGACCAACAAGTTCTCTCGCCTGAAGTAAACTCAAGGTGAGTGGCTGACCCTTCTCTTCTCGACCCCTTCTTAGGTGAATCGATAGTGTTGTTGCGGATGAAAGAATGAATGCAAGGGCACGGATACCATAAAAATGAATAAGTTTCAAAGAAAATGTAGGCTATATCTTCATAACTAAAAAAGAATTATCTTTGCACGGTCATTGGACAACTCGTGCACGAGGAACGACTTCCTCGATGCGATACCCCGAGACACGGGATCGTTTCGGCCTAGGAGGAAGCAAAAGATAGCTGTGCTCGACGAAAGCAAAAATATGGTTAGTCGGGAGAACTTACAGCGGGGCTCGCTACCCGCGCTGAAAGGGTCGCCGTCTAACCCAGCTATAGTCCAAAATGGCTTGTGATGCCAGTGACCTTTACGAACACAAATTGCATACAAAATGATAACAACTGACAGGAAAGAACATGGTAAGTCTCAAATACGCGGCACGGTCCGCCATGGGTAAGTTCCAACGTATTTTATATTGCTTGTCAGATGCTTGTTTGAAATCCATTAGGATGGTTAGAAACATTCATACACGAAGTCATATAAACTTTTCAACCAAATGAGAGCTTGGAACTTAAATAGCCACGTACCAGTACAAAGTGTAATGTACTGATCCTCGCTCTCCACGCAGGTACCCCAAATCCAGAAGGGCGTGCCACTTCAAGCTCAAGGCGGCGCAAACACTTTTGAAGTCTCGCCCGTGTGTTAAAGGCTTGTTTCTGGATTCCTTTTGAAGAAGACCCCGCACTCAGTCCAAAAAGAAGATGACGACTCGACTCCCCGCGATAGCAGGTGGAAAGTGTTATATTTTGCTTGTAAAAAGGGATATAATGTATGGAACGACTATCTCATCAGCGTTCATTTTGTAATGTCTAGTCATGTTGTAGCCCGCGCATCAATGATTGTAATGGCGTTAATGTAAATGAAATGTTAATATCAATGAAAAGTCTACTTCTATTTTAATGTGTCAATCAATTTCTCTGCGTACTCTAACTTGATGTGTTTTGGATGACCTTATGACTACGCCTTGTGCGATCGCAACTTAGGTTCGTACGGCATCACGCCCGGGGGATGACTATTGATTCTACGGAATCGGGGCGTGACATAATGGTATCAGAGCACGGCTTTACATCCTTTGGCCTCGCGTCTAGAGTTTCAAAACCTTTGACCTCGCATCGATGAGATAAGTTGTTCCATACAATGAGTCTATAATAATTTGTGATTGATGCGTTGCCTTCGTATTACAGAAGTGGCAGAACCCACGGCTGAGCGAGAGCGGAGCCCTTCTAGCGGCTCTAGTAGTTCGCGTCATTCGCGGGCCGGACCTTCTAACGATACCATCAAAAGGATGCTGCGCATGATGGAGGCACAGCGGAACCAATCTGAGAACCGATATCAACAGACAGAGGAACGACAGGCCCAGTTCGAAGCTCGCTTCGACGCACATGCGAAACTTCAACAAAAGTAGCTGGATACCCTGCAGCAGATCGTATAGACAATTGTGGCCAACAGAAATTCTGCGACTGCGCCTGCTGTTACCATGCCTACTGTCACCGTACCGACGGTCCAACCCATTGAAGTCGACACGGAGGAGCCCGAGCGTCAACCTACGGCACCGAAAAAGTACAACTTTGAAGTGTCAGAATTCAAGAAAGTATATCGTACTTCCTTCAGCGGCACCGAAGGCCCTTCTATGGCGATCGACTTGTTGGAAGAGCTGGAAGATCACTTCGAGCTCCTCAGCATTGAAGAATCAAAGCAAGTCACCGGCGCACAACTTCAACTACGGTTGAACGCGCATGAGTGGTGGGCCGTACACAAGCGAGCAATCCGACGCGACAACAACACAATGCCGATCTCTTAGGCCACGTTCCGCAAGGCTTTTGAAGTTGAGTACCTTCCGTCAGCCGTTCGTCAAGTGAAGGAAAATGAGTTCATACAATTGAAGCAACGGAATCGGATAGTAGAACTGTATGCCGCAGAATTCAACAAGTTGTCCAAGTTTGCTAGTACATTTCTGCCTACAGAAGAGTGCCGTGTGTGACGGTTTGAAGTGGGTCTACGACACTCTATCGGTGCACATGTCGGGGTCCCAAAATACAAGACCGTAGGCGAAGCTCTTAATCACGCTCTCCGCCTTGAGAGCCTGCATCCTTCCGGTGCTGCCGACGTTGTGCGCCACTCCAATCACAAACGTCCTAGCTATACGGGAGGCAACAATCACACTGTAAAGCGTCTGAACAACGAGAGCAAGACAAAGCACTAGGTCTCGTTGCACAAAATGTAATTACATCGGACACGATGCCAGCGAGTGCCGTACCCTGAACATAGACTGTCACTCTTGTGGGAAAAAGGGACACTACGCTAAAGATTGTCGTTCCCGACCGCAACGATAAGATGCGCTGCCACAATCAAATCATCAAAATTGAGGCCCAGTTCCTCGAGCTCCTCAACCCGCACCGCAAAATGGCCAAGATCGTCGTCCCAACACTCAGGGCCGCGTCTACGCTATAACATGAGTCAAAGCGCTGGCATCAGATACAGTAGTGTCAGGTATACTAAAATTCAATAATGTGCCTGCTCGTGTGTTATTTGATTCAGACGCTTCGTATAATTTTATATCGACAGACTTTGCCGCCGAGTACAAATTTCCTGTAGTATTATTAGATCTCGACCTTAGCATAAGTACACCTTCGGGCAGACCAATACTCACAAACTTAGCCTGTGCCAGCGGGATTATCTGTATCGGCGGTCAAAAGATCGGTCTTGATGTGATAGTTCTAGACATTAAGGACTTTGACATCATTTTGGAAATGGATTAGCTCGGGCCGTGCAACGCAACCATAGACTGCGTCGGAAAGACGTTCACCTTCCGCATACCAGGAGTGCCTAAATTCTTTTTTTCGTGTGGTGAGGCGTCGTCGACCTGCATACTGATCTCGACAATTTCTGCTCGGAGGATGCTGCATTCTGGGTGCGAAGGCTATTTGGCGTCCGTCCGAGACATGCGACAGGATGGTGCAAACGCGGATCAGATCGACGTTGTGGCAGAATTCCCCGATGTGTTCCCGGATGAGCTACCTGGCATACCCCCCGACCGAGAAGTCGAGTTCAGCATCGATACATTCCCCGATACTCGACCGATTTCCAAGGCCCCGTACAGAATGGCCCCCACCGAGCTGAAGGAACTCAAGGTCCAGTTACAAGAGTTACTTGACAGAGGATTTATTCGGCCTAGTGTTTCACCGTAGGGAGCGCCCGTGTTGTTCGTGAAGAAGAAGGATGGGTCCATGCGTCTGTGCGTCGATTACCGAGAGCTGAACAAGGCTACCATTCGAAACAAGTATCCATTGCCCCGCATAGACGACTTATTCGATCAACTGCAAGGTGCCTCGGTATTTTCAAAGATTGATCTCCGCTCGGGCTATCATCAACTCAAGATCAAGTCAGACGACGTGCAAAAGTCAGCCTTTCGCACTCGGTACGGCCACTATGAGTTCCTGGTGATGCCATTCGGCCTAACAAACGCCCCTGCCACCTTCATGGATATAATGAATCGGGTATTTTGACCCTTTCTTGATAGATTTGTAGTAGTCTTTATTGACGATATTCTCGTCTACTCGAAGGACAGGGTGCAGCATGCAGAACATCTACGGGCCGTGCTCCAGACACTTCGAGAGAATGAGTTGTATGCAAGGCAGAGTAAGTGCAAATTTTGGCTAAGCAGCATATCCTTTCTTGGTCACATCATTTCGTCCGAAGGTATTGCAGTCGATCCGAAGAAAGTGGAAGCTGTTGCTGATTGGAAGCGGCCTGCGTCTGCTAGTGAGATTCAAAGCTTTCTTGGTTTGGCGGGATATTATCGATGCTTCGTGAAAGACTTCCCGAAGATTGCATCGCCATTGACTTGCCTCACTCAAAAGGGAGTCGTGTATGAGTGGTCGGATGACTGTGAAGCTTCCTTCCAGGAGCTAAAATAGCGACTAATTTCGGCCCCTATACTCGTACTTCCGGATGGGCCAGAGGGTTTTCAGATATTCAGCGATGCTTCAGGCCAGGGCTTGGGATGTATGCTCATGCAGCGAAACAAGGTGATATCCTTCGTCTCCAGACAGTTAAAGCTGCACGAGAAGAACTATCCTACGTACGACTTGGAGTTAGCGGCGATTGTGTTCGCATTGAAATTGTGGTATCACTATCTATATGGCATGGTGTGCGCGATCTATACCGACCATAAGAGCCTCAAGTATCTCTTCACCCAGAAGGAATTAAACTTGCGACAGAGGCACTGGCTCGAACTGATCAAAGACTATGACTTGACGATCGACTACACTCCGGGAAAGGGAAACGTTGTGGCGGACGCTCTGAGTCAAAAATATCTTGCCTCACTATCCATCAATCGCAGACTACTACAAGATCTAGAAGAAATGGGTATCGACCTCCGGGTTCGATTCAGGGATGTACGGTTGGCGCAGCTGCAGTTAGAGCCGAGTTTGCTGAAAAAGATCATGACCGCTCAGAAGGATGATCCGTACCTGAAAAAAATGTGCGAGCAAATTTCAATAGGTAGTGCGACTGACTTTATGGAAGATAAGACCGGCGCGCTGAGATTGAATGGTCGACTATGTGTTCCGGATGATTTAGAACTACGAAAGGAGATAATGTCGGAGGCGCATTATGCAAAATATACCTTGCATCCAGGCAGTACCAAGATGTATAAGGACCTCCGCAAGACCTTCTGGTGGCACGGGATGAAGAAAGATGTGGCGCTCTTCGTGTCACAATACATAGCCTGTCCGCAGGTGAAAGCTGAGCATTAGCGACCGGGCGGGGAGATGCAGAATCTCGCTAATCTAGAGTGGAAATGAGATCACATCACTATAGACTTTATTGTTGGTCTGCCGAAGACACCACGGGGGAGAGACGCCATCTGGGTCATCGTCGATCGATTAACCAAGTCAGCACACTTTCTTGCCATCAAAGTTACTTGGAGCGTTGATCGCCTAGCGCAGATTTATCTTGACAAGATAGTACGGTTGCACGGAGTTCCCATATCCATCGTCTCTGATCGAGATTCACGGTTCATGTCACGATTCTGGAGTAGCCTTCAGTCGGCGCTGGGTACCAAGTTGCAGTTCAGCTCAGCTTATCATCCTCAGACTGACGGTCAAACGGAGCGCGTTAATCAGATTCTCGAAGACATGCTACGACTCTGCGCAATTGACTTCAAATCAAGCTGGGACGTCCACCTACCGCTGGCAGAATTTGCATACAACAATAGCTACCATTCGAGCATCCAAATGGCGCCGTATGAAGCTTTGTACGGCCGGAAGTGCAGATCGCCCATTTGTTGGGATGATGTCGAGGAACGGCAGGTACTCGGCCCGGAGCTGGTGGAACAGACCGTGCAGAAGGTCAAGCTAATTCAGAAAAGACTGAAGATTACACAGAGTCGGCAAAAGAGCTACGTCGACACCCATCGAAGACCGCTTGAGTTCCAGGTGGGCGATCACGTGCACCTGAAGGTGTCGCCTATGCGAGGAGTTACTCGGTTCGGCGCGAAGGGAAAGCTGAGTCCGAGATTCGTTGGGCCGTTCAAAATACTCGAGTGGGTCGTGTAACGCCCCAGTCCGAAAATACGTAGGACCAAGTACGTGAATATGCTAGCTGCACATATACGAAGAACACTCCAATATATGGAATCCTCATATACACACATAAGCTGTAAATAAATAATCACAGGCCAGAATAATATATCAAATCCCATCACAGCTCAACACAGAAGATAATGAAGTCCAAATAAATAAATAAGAGTATCAAAAGATAGTCGGGTGAACATACTCACTCCAAACAGCTATGAAAAATAGTTTCACAAGATCGGAGTCCAACCTCCGCAAAATAGAAAGAAAAGAGATGTAAAATAATGTCTACAACTGTTACAGATAAGTAATAAACTAGAAATCAGTAGTGACTGCCTCGTCATCAATGTAGGATAACTCCAATGCCGCTCCGTACTCCTGTGGAATATCGTCTAAACCTGGAGAGATAACCAGGTCCTCAGGGGACATAGCCAGATACAAGAAAACACCATGTCATAAACTGTGATAATATAAAAAGAGAAAGGTATGCATGCAACCGGGTTCCTGACCATTCTACTGTGGATATGCAGTTGAGATACAATCCTTCGACGCATGAGCCCTGGCTGTAAATGGGATCGGCATAGTTCCTATAGAGGGTACCAGGGGCCTACGTCCATAATGCTCGGAAAGCGTCAGAGGGCACCATGTGAAGGGCTACGTCCATAACGCTCTGGGAAACGTCAGAGGGCACCTGGAACCTGCGTCTCCGGAGGAGCGCACAGGTAATCATGGAAGTGTAAAGAAGCCCATACGTCAGGTGTTGTTCTCCCCACCCAATGCCTAGTATCATCATCTCCATGACTGATATGAACCTCTAGTAACCGCCAAGTCTTCTAACATACAATACTATTGGCAGTTACTCCTATCCGTCGTACGCTCCATACGTATCGGTGGCCAGCCAACTACGCGGAAACGTGTCCTACATGTGACTCACATCATGTGATACAACAAGTGTCAAGGCCATATGAGATATACCAATACCTCAACATCAATGGGTGGTCAATAAGCTAAGTCAATGCAAGAGAATAAATAAAGCAAGAAAAACGACCGATAGAGTCGCTTGCACCCAAGTGTGACTTGGACGCACAATTTAAACATCATGAAACAAAATACTAAAAATAACAACTAAAAATAAGAATATAATAATCACAGAGTAAGGTGGCAAGGTATCATGCCTGATGGTGCAAAGTGGCAAGTCCAAGAGTAGCAAGTGTCAGCACCAAAACTCACAAATCACAGATGACTCCAAACGCTGAAACAAACATCAAAATAATCTCGGTGAAGAAGATATACCTAGGAAACGCCGGTCCAAAAGTCAAATTCTGGAACAGGGACAAAATCGTAATTTCGGGTCAAAACGATATCCGCCGTTGGACTCGCCTTGCACCGAAATGCGTGCCAAAGTCTACGGTCTCTAAAGTCGTCAAACTACATGTCTACGATTTTTGTTTGAAGAGAGGAACTCAACGGTATGTCCAATTTTGGATTCCGAGGAGCCGTTTACAAAATCGCCCGTTTGAGTGGGTCGCGGGCCCGCCAAAATTGGGTTCCGATTCGACCTTCTAGGAATCGAACCAAACTTGGCATGTAGGACCAGAATTTCGATCCGGACCTGTTGGTGAAAGTTTCGTCTCGATCTGACGACTGTACACGAAGTTATGGGCAAGTTTGCAAAATGCCGATACGGGGGAATCTCGACGGATACGCGTTGATTTCGTCGCGCACACGCGACGAAATTAAGTTCCGTCAGTTCCCACACGTTCGCAACGTCCATATGCGCCTTTCGATGCGTATAGTGCATGACCACGTCATCCAGTTTGTCGGGGCGTACGTCGTATCGGGGAAAATTTTCTAAAATCTATTATTTTGAAATCAGTTTTTCTCATAAGTTTAACAGGGAATTAATTCTCACACAGAAATTGAAATACCGATCTACCAGTTGTGTTTCAATCGTGGTTATGTTGTCTTCACACGTGTTCAATTAGTTACTGAAAAATCTCGACACACAGTTCGGAATCTGGCTTCTAAGTTGAGGTTTGGGACTGTCCTACGACTGTTCTGTTCTGACAGTTTTTCGGAAACTTGGTTTCGAAATACCGAGCGATATATGGGGTTTCGCTCGATTCTACCAGAAAGGGTTTTGAGAGGGTTATATCTACTATGCACAGCATTCGATAGATCAAATTTTCGTTGAACATAAACAAAGAAAATCAGATTCGAAAGTGGGTACCTGAGTTCTGAACCAAACAGAGTATCCTCTATTTTTCGGTCGTCGTGAGCTATTTTTCGGCAGTCCCAACGTCGGCGATGTCGAATGGCCAGGGGCGCACGAGAAGGTGGCGGCCTAGGGGTTGAGGGCGTTGGATTAGGAGATGGGAAGGAGTTAGGGTTTCGGTTTGAGGGAGCGGCTTATATATTGCCGCGGCTGTACTACTCCTATTAGTAGTAATATACGGGGGGGGGGGGGGGGGGCTCGGGTTCAAGAATTTAGCAGATAAAGCTGCTAAGGAAACTTTGTAGTAGGGGGGTCGGGCCACCCGCAGCCTTAACTGCTGCCATATGGGGATTCGGCCCACCCTCTCTGCTTCTTCTTTTTTCTCTTTTCTTTATATATAAAACATTAACTATATATATATATATATTTTATATATATATATATATATATATATATTATATATATATATATATATATATATATATATATATATATATATATATATATATATATATAACTATATATCTACATATATAGTTATATATATGTAGATATATATATAACTATATATCTACATATATACATATGTAGATATATAGTTATATATATATAACTATATATCTATATATCTACATATATACATATTTATATGTATAAAAAAATAAAAAAAAATAAAAAAAAATATATTTATATATATATATATATATATATATATATATATATATATATATATATATATATATATATATATATATATATAACTATATATCTACATATATACATATCTATATGTATATATTTACAAGAATTTTTTTTATAATTCGTAATTAAATATTAAAAATATTTTGCAACCAAGGTAGGCTATATTTAGTAGTATAAAATATCAAACTCACAAACAAGCATATATTATATACATCTATATTTATGTATATATATACCAAATAATTTCTATTTAATATAGAAAACTAATTTTTGAGGCACTAAATAATTAGGAAAATATTGGGGGTTTACATCCTACCCAACTTAAGGAAAATTTCGTCCTAGAAATTAAACTATGGTCGGAGGATCAAATGCAATGCAAGAAAATATGATAGCACTTAAAATGCAAGACATACCTTCGTTTTTGAACAACTGCGGGTAGCAATTTCGGATGTCGTCCTCGCGCTCCCAAGTAGACTCCCCTGGCGAGTGATGCTTCCATGCCACGCGAATCAATGGAATAGATTGATTCCGTAACACCTTCATCCGGCGATCGAGGATACCTACTAGTTGCTCTTCATACGACAAACTCGGTCCAACTGTGATCTCGGAGTGATCAAGCACATGATTGCTGTCCGCCACGTACCTCCTCAGCTGAGATACATGAAATAAGTCATGTACTCCCTCTAGTGACGGTGGCAATGCCAATCTGTAGGCAACCTCTCCAACACGTTCCAAGACATCGAAAGGGCCGATGTACCTTGGACTCAACTTGCCACGTCCTCCGAATCGAATCGTGCCTCTAGTGGGGGATATCTTCAAGAACACATGGTCACCCTCTTTGAACTCCAAGGGTCGACGACGATCATCTGCCCACTGCTTCTGACGATCCTGCGCTGCTCGCAGGTGGTCCTGAATATTCTTTACTGTCTCCACTGTGCTCAAGACTAACTCGGGACCCAGTAGCTGTCGCTCTCCTATGTCGCTCCAACAAACAGGAGACCGACACTTACTACCATATAATGCTTCAAACGGGGCCATTTGAATGCTCGCTTGATAGCTATTGTTGTAGGAAAACTCAACAAGATGAAGATGGTCCTCCCACGAACCACCAAAATCAAGCATACACGCTCTCAATATATCTTCTAGCGTCTGAATGGTACGCTCCGACTGGCCGTCTGTCTGTGGATGGTATGATATGCTAAACTTCAATCGAGTGCCCAAACTCTCTTGCATGCTCCTCCAAAAGTGCGAGGTAAATCTTGAGTCACGGTCCGATACAATACTAACAGGCACACCATACAATCTCACAATCTGTTCCATATACATCTCTGCCAATACCTCTGTCGACTGGCCCACTCTAAAAGATAAGAAATGGGCTGACTTGGTAAGTCTATCAACAATCACCCATACTGCGTCACGTCCCCTAGGACTCCGAGGAAAACCCGTGACGAAATCCATAGTAATGTGCTCCCACTTCCACTCGGGAATGGGTAGCGGCTGCAATAATTCGGCCGTCCTCTGGTGCTCCACCTTCACTTGTTGACATACCAAACACTTGGCAACGAAACGAGCTATCTCTCGCTTCATTCCATGCCACCAATAATACTGTCGTAAGTCAAGATATATCTTGATCCCTCCGGGATGAATGGAGTAAGTCGAACTCTGTGCCTCGTCCATTAGCTCCTGCCGTAGATCTCCATTGGGAACATAAATGCGATCACCACATCGCAATGTCCCATCGGTGTGGATCCTCAATCCTGTCTGCTCTCCTGCTTCAGTCCTCTCTTTTAGCCGTCGAAATCTAGCATCATTAGGCAATGCTGCCTTGATGCGCTCTACCAATGACGATTGCACTTGAAGGTTGGCTAATACGCTGTCTGCTCTAGATAATACTACCTCGATACCAAGCTGCTCCAAGTCTCTAATCAATTCCTTCTGTGTAGTCAAAAAGTGTGCCATGGGCTTACGGCTTAATGCGTCTGCCACGACATTAGCCTTGCCCGGATGATAATGTAGCTCAATCTCATAATCCTTCATCAACTCCAACCAACGTCGCTGTCGCATATTCAACTCCTTTTGTGTGAACACGTACTTGAGGCTCTTATGATCAGTGTAGATATCAACCTTCTCGCCGTACAAGTAGTGTCTCCATAGCTTCAAAGCAAAGATAACCGCTGCGAGCTCTAAATTGTGGGTCGAATAATTCTTCTCGTGCACTCTCAACTGTTGTGATGCATAAGCTACTACACGACCGTGCTGCATCAATACACATCCTAATCCCTTTCCGGATGCGTCATTATAGATCACAAATCCTCCTGGGCCCGATGGTAGTGTTAAGATCGGTGTTGTGGTCAACCGCTTCTTCAACTCGTCGAAAGCGGCTTGACACTCGTCTGTCCATACAAACTCCTGATCCTTACAAGTCAATCGAGTCATAGGACCTGCTATTCGAGAGAAATCTTCTACGAACCGTCGGTAGTAACCCGCAAGTCCGAGGAAACTTCTTACTTCAGAAGCTGTTGTGGGAGCGGGCCATGATTTGACTGCTGTGATCTTCTCTGGGTCCACTGATATACCATCACCCGTAACAATATGACCAAGGAATGATACCTCCTCGAGAAAGAAATCACACTTGCTAAGCTTCGCAAAGAGTCTTTCGTTCCTCAATGTTCCCAAAACTATCCGTAGATGCTGCTCATGCTCCTCTTGACTCTTGGAGTAAATCAAGATATCGTCTATAAAGACTACTACAAATTTGTCCAAGTATTGGTGAAAGATCTTGTTCATTAAATTCATGAAAACTGCGGGAGCATTGGTCAAACCGAAAGGCATGACCAAGAACTCGTAGTGTCCATACCTCGAACAAAATGCCGTCTTTGCAATGTCTTCCTTCCAAACCTTTAATTGGTGATAGCCTGATCGTAAGTCAATCTTGGAGAATACTTTTTCTCCACTCAGTTGGTCAAATAGATTGTCTATATGCGGCAAGGGATACTTGTTCTTCACCGTCACTGCATTCAATGCTCTGTAGTCAATGCACATGTGTACTGTCCCGTCTTTCTTAGGCACAAAAAGAATAGGCGCTCCCCATGGTGATGCACTGGCACGAATAAATCCCTTCTCTAATAAGTCATCAATCTGCGTCTTCATCTCTACCAACTCCTTGGGTGCCAGACGATATACTCGAGATGAAATAGGCTCGGCTCCGAGAATAAGCTCAATAGAAAACTCAATATCTCGGTCAGGTGGTAGTTCTGGCAACTCCTCGGGGAATACATCCTCGAACTCGGTGATAATAGGGTACTGAGGGGTGTCATGCATCATCATATAAGTTCCCGATGTGGGTGCCTCACAACTATCTCCGTCTTCTTTGGTGAACTCAAACTCTGTCGCATTCGGTGGTCTAAAGATAATACTGCTCCTATGGCAGTCGATGAGAGCGAAATGCTGGCTCAACCAGTCCATTCCAAGAACCACATCAAATGTTGGCATAGGGAATACAAGAAGTCGTGCCACCATCTCTCTACCATTTATCACTACAGGGCAAAGTCTACAAACACCACTAACAGGTACAACTCCTCCTCCAGTGAGGATTTTAACATTCTTAGCTAAGGGTGTGATGGGGATGCTGTGTCTAGTGGCAAAACTAGTGGCTATAAATAAATTTGTGGCTCCAGTATCAAATAATGTAATAGCAGGAAAAGATGCAACTAGAACCATACCTGCTATAACCTCCGCCTCTGTCTCTATATCCTCAACAGCAAGTGAGAATGCCTGTCCATAATTTTGTTCCGGGCATTGAGCTCTGGCCTTGTTGTACTGTGTGCCTTGGGGGGCAATGGTGGACGAGGTGCTCCTGCTATAGGCCGTGGTGCTGGGAGAGCTGGGGCTGTGGGCCTCGGATTTTGTCGAGCTTGTACTATTGCATGTTGCTCCGGACAATCCTTGAGCATGTGCTGATTGGATCCACATCTCAAGCATAATCCAAGGCGAGTCCTGCAGTCGTTTTGGATATGTCCTTGTTTTCCGCAGTAATGGCAAACGAACTTTTGATAAGGTGAGGGCCTCTGCTGGAACTGTCCTGTGGTCCTCCTGATAGGTCCACTCTGAGTAGCTCGGGCTGGTGTAACTGCTGGGGTATGGCGCTTCGATGTCTGCTGCTGTTCCTTACGAAGAATCTCCTGAGCACGAGCTTCTTCCAAGACAGCTGAATGGGAGACTCGAGACTGAGTAGTCATATAAGACTTGAGCTCTGGTGCAAGCCCTTGGTGAAATATCCTCGCCTTCTCTAACTCTGTCGGAATCAATCCCGTACCAAATCGACTCAGGCGATTGAACTCCGAGTCATACTCATCAACTGTCATATTCCTTTAATTCAGATGGAGGAACTGGTCATAGAGACCATCTTGAACATGAATAGGGAAGAATCTCTTATAAAATACATCATAGAACTGCTTCCAGGTGATCCCAGTGCCTAATCGTCTCTCTTCCTCCTTCCACCAGTGGTGAGCATTATCTTCTAATAGTAGGTCCACTGCTGTCATCCAATCTCGAGCTGGCAACTGGGATGCCTTCAGTAGCTTCTCGGTACTAATAAGCCACCGTGACACCTCTAATGGCTTTTTCGTTCCCCTAAAGGCCTTGGGGTTCATATCTGTGAAATTCTTGATAGAGCCTTCATAGGGATACAGAGCCGGTGCTGGTACTGGTGCTGGAGGTGGTGGTGGGGGTCTAGCCATAGCTGCCATCATCGTCTGTCTCATCAGCTCAGTCTGCTGCCACTGAGCCTGCATCATGGTATACATAAACTGAGTAGTAGGGCTCCCATCAGTCGGTGGTGGAGGCATCTAAGGTCCCGACTGTGGAGGAAACTGCTGAGGGAATGGTGGAGGTGGAGGCAGTAGTACATTCCCTCCCGGTGGCATGGTAGTAGTCTGTCCAGTCTGGCTGCCTTGGGGTGCTGCGACCTCTGGGTACTCCGTCGTCGGTGTCGTAGTAGGCTGTGCCAGTTCTGGCTGGTAGGGTGTCACTGGAGTCATGGGAGGATTCTGTCCCTCCGGAGTAGTCTCCTCGCTAGATGTGAGGGCCAAGGCAGAAGTGCGTCCGCTACGTAGATTCATACTGTTGGCACGAGGAAAATAAGTTGATATTAGGAAGGATTATATATGAAGTAAATCGAATAATCAAGGAAGTTTCGAAAAGATTGGAAGCCAAGGGATAGTAGTAGTTCTGGATGAGATATTCCTATTTCCTATATGCAGGCTTGTTGGGCACAGTCATGTAACCCAACAATATTAAATCTGACCTGCATGGGCCACCACAAAAATATATAACGCCCTAGTCCCAAAATACGTAGGACCAAGTACGTGAACATGCAGCTGCACATATACGAAGAATACTCCAATATATGGAATCCTCATATACGCACATAAGCTGTAAATAAATAATCACAGGCCAGAATAATATATTAAATCTTATCACAGCTCAACACAGAAGATAATGAAGTCCAAATAAATAAATAAGAGTATCAAAAGATAGCCGGGTGAACATACTCACTCCAAACAGCTATAAAAAATAGTCTCACAAGATCGGAGTCCGACCTCCGCAAAATAGAAAGAAAGGAGATGTAAAATAATGTCTACAACTGTCACAGATAAGTAATAAACTAGAAATCAGTAGTGACTGCCTCGTCATCAATGTAGGATAATTCCAATGCTGCTCCGTACTCCTGTGGAATATCGTCTAAACCTGAAGAGATAACCAGGTCCTCAGGGGACATAGCAAGATGCAAGAAAACACCATGCCATATAACTGTGATAATATAAAAAAAGAAAGGTATGCATGCAACCGGGTTCCTGACCATTCTACTGTGGATATGCAGTTGAGATATAATCCTTCGACGCATGAGCCCTGGCTATAAATGGGATCGACATAGTTCCCATAGAGGGTACCAGGGGCCTACATCCATAACGCTCGGGAAGCGTCAGAGGGCACCATGTGAAGGGCTACGTCCATAACGCTCTGGGAAACGTCAGAGGGCACCTGGAACCTGCGTCTCCGGAGGAGCGCACAGGTAATCATGGAAGTGTAAAGAAGCCCATACGTCAGGTATTGTTCTCCCCACCCAATGCCTAGTATCATCATCTCCATGACTGATATGAACCTCTAGTAACCGCCAAGTCTTCTAACATACAATAATATTGGCAGTTACTCCTATCCGTCGCACGCTCCATACGTATCGGTGGCCAGCCAACTACGCAGAAACATGTCCTATATGTGACTCACATCACGTGATACAACAAGTGTCAAGGCCATATGAGATATACCAATACCTCAACATCAATGGGTGGTCAATAAGCTAAATCAATACAAGAAAATAAATAAAGCAAGAAAAACGACCGATAGAGTCGCTTGCACCCAAGTGTGACTTGGAGGCACAGTTTAAACATCACGAAACAAAATGCTGAAAATAACAACTGAAAATAAGAATATAATAATCACAGAGTAAGGTGGCAAGGTATCTTGCCTGATGGTGCAAAGTGGCAAGTCCAAGAGTAGCAAGTGTCAGCACCAAAACTCACAAATCACAGATGACTCCAAACCCTGAAACAAACATCAAAAATGATCTCGGTGAAGAAGATATACCTAGGAAATGCCTATCCAAAAGTCAAATTCTGGAACAGGGGCAAAATCGTAATTTTGGGTTAAAACGATGTCCGCCGTTGGACACGCCTTGCACCGAAACACGTGCCAAAGTCTACGGTCTCTAAAGTTGTCAAACTACATGTCTACGATTTCGGTTTGAAGAGAGGAACTCAACGGTATGTCCAGTTTTGGATTCCGAAGAGCCGTGTACAAAATCGCCCGTTTGAGTGGGTCGCGGGCCCGCCAAAATTGGGTTCCGATTCGACCTTCTCAGAATTGAACTAAACTTGGCATGCAGGACCAAAATTTTGATCCAGACCTGTTGGCACAAGTTTCGTCTCGATCCGACGACTGTACACGAAGTTGTGGGCAAGTTTGCAAAACACCGATACGGGGGTATCTCGACGGATACGCGTTGATTTCGTCGCGCACACGCGACGAAATTGAGTTCCGTCAGTTCCCACACGTCCGCAACGTCCATACGCGCCTTTCGATGCGTATAGCACACGACCACGTCGTCTGGTTTGTCGGGGCGTACGTCGTATCGGGGAAAATTTTCTAAAATCTATTATTTTGAAATCAGTTTTTCTCACAAGTTTAACAGGGAATTAATTCTCACACAGAAATCGAAATACCGATCTGCCAGTTGTGTTTCAATCATGGTTATGTTGTCTTCACACGTGTTCAATTAGTTACTGAAAAATCTCGACACACAGTTCAAAATCTGGCTTCTAAGTTGAGGTTTGGGACTGTCCTACGACTGTTCTGTTCCGACAGTTTTTCGGAAACTTGGTTTCGAAATACCGAGTGATATGTGGGGTTTCGCTCGATTCTACCAGAAAGGTTTTTGAGAGGGTTATATCTACTACGCACAGCATTCGATAGATCAAATTTTTGTTGAACATAAACAAAGAAAATCAGATTCGAAAGTGGGTACCTTATTTCTGAACCAAACAGAGTATCCTCTGTTTTTCGGTCGTTGCGAGCTGTTTTTCGGCAGTCCCGACGTTGGCGATGGCGAATGGTCGGGGGGCGCGCGAGAAGGTGGCAGCCTAGGGGTTGAGGGCGTTGGATTAGGAGATGGAAAGGAGTTAGGGTTTCGGTTTGAGGGAGCGGCTTATATATTGCCGCGGCTGTACTACTCCTATTAGTAGTAATATACGGGGGGGGGGGGGGGGGGGGCTCAGGTTCAAGCATTTAGTAGCTAAAGCTGCTAAGGAAACTTTGTAGTAGGGGGGTCGGGCCCCCCGCAGCCTTAGCTGCTGCCATATGGGGGTTCGGCCCACCCTCTCTGCTTTTTTTTTCTCTTTTCTTTATATATAAAATATTAACTATATATATATATATATATATTTATATATATATATATATATATATATATATATACATATATATATATATAACTATATATCTACATATATACATATATATATGTATATATTTACAAGAATTTTTTTTATAATTCGTAATTAAATATTAAAAATATTTTGCAACCAAGGTAGGCTATATTTAGTAGTATAAAATATCAAGCTCACAAACATGCATATATTATATACATCTATATTTACGTATATATACCAAATAATTTCTATTTAATATAGAAAACTAATTTTTAAGGCACTAAATAATTAGGAAAATATTGGGGGTTTACAGGTTGCCCCAGTGGCCTATAAAATTACCCTACCACCGACGCTTGAAGGTGTGCACAATATCTTCCACATCTCTCAATTGTGGAAGTACGTGCACGATCCTAGCCACGTGGTAGATTTTGGCCAGCTGGAGCTGAAGTCTGACTTATCCTACGTTGAAGAGCCAGTTCAAATCCTAGAACGCAAGGATAAGCTGCTGCGGAATTGAGCGATCCCTCTTGTTCGCGTCCTCTGGAGAAACCATTCGGTCGAGGAGTCGACGTGGGAGCTTGAGTCAGAAATGAAGGAGAAGTTCCCTTCATTGTTCTCGTAGAGGTAGGTTCTATTCTTAAGTTTCGAGGACGAAACTTTTTCTTAGTTGGTTATGGTGTAGTGCCCCGTCCCTACATCGTGTCCCGTACTTCGTCCATAGGGTGTGCGAGAGAGGAACACTGTCGCTATCGATTCGGTCGGGACAGATAGGTCGGGATCGATCGAGTCGATCGAACGGGAACGGTTGAATTAAGATCCATTCCTCGTTGTGGAATGGCTTCTTCGGAACCAAGTCCCATATTCAGCGGGTTGCGCCTCAAGGATTGACTCTGTGACTGAGTCGGGAGAGACCTACCGTTGCTCTGCTTTTCATGCCGCTTGCGTTGGTTTTGGCTTTGTTTTCTGAATGCGTTTTCGTGAATATTTTCGATGGTTTTCATGGCTTGCATTTCGAACTCGCATTTCCTATCGAACTTCTTGAATAATACAGTGTTCTAATCGGTTACTTGTGCGATTTCAGGTAATCGCGTAGGCAACGTCTAGCGCGACCAACAAGTTCTCTCGCCTGAAGTAAACTCAAGGTGAGTGGCTGACCCTTCTATTCTCGACCCCTTCTTAGGTGAATCGATAGTGTTGTTGCGGATGAAAGAATGAATGCAAGGGCACGGACACGATAAAAATGAACAAGTTTCAAAGCGAATGTAGGCTATATCTTCATAACTAAAAAATAATTGTCTTTGCACGGTCATTGGACAACTCGTGCACGAGGAATGGCTTCCACGATGCGATACCCCGAGACACGAGATCGTTTCGGCCTAGGAGGAAGCAAAAGATAGTTGTGCTCGATGAAAGCAAAAATATGGTTAGTCGGGAGAACTTGCAGTGGGGATCGCTACCCGCGCTGAAAGGGTCACCGTCTAACCCAGCTATAGTCCAAAATGGCTTGTGGTGCCAGTGACCTTCACGAACACAAATTGCATACGAAATGATAACAACTGACAGGGAAGAACATGGTAAGTCTCAAAGGCGCGGCACGGTCCGCCGTGGGTAAGTTCCAACGTATTTTATATTGCTTGTCAGATGCTTGTTTGAAATCCATTAGGGTGGTTAGAAACATTCATACACGAAGTCATATAAACTCTTCAACCAAATGAGAGCTTGGAACTTAAATAGCCTCGCACCAGTACAAAGTGTAATGTACTGATCCTCCCTCTCCACGCAGGTACCCCGAATCCCGAAGGGTGTGCCACTTAAAGCTCCAGGCGGCGCAAACACTTTTGAAGCCTCGCCCGTGTGTTAAAGGCTTGTTTCTGGATTTCTTTTGAAGAAGACCCCGCACTCAGTCCAAAAAGAAGATGACGACTCGACTTCCCGCGATAGCAGGTGGAAAGTGTTATGTTTTGCTTGTAAAAAGGGATGTAATGTATGAAACGACTATCTTATCAGCGTTCGTTTTGTAATGTCGAGTCATGTTGTAGCCCGCGCGACAATGATTGTAATGGAGTCAATATAAATGAAATGTTAATATCAATAAAAAATCTACTTCTGTTTCAATGTGTCAATCAATTTCTCTGCGCACTCTAACTTGATGTTGTGTTTCGGATGACCTTATGACTATGTCTTGTGCGATCGCAACTTAGGTTCGCACGACATCACGCCCGGGGGACGACTATCGATTCTACGGAATTGGGGCGTGACACAAGGGATACTGAAGATTGACCATATTTGCTCAGAAGAACAAGTTGCAGACTGTCTGACTAAGGGTCTTAGTTCATTGAGTCTATCAAAGTTATGTAACAAGATGAGGATGATTAATATCTATCACCCATCTTGAGGGGGAGTATTGAGAACCAATAAGGGACTTTAGTCCCACATCGGAAGATGTATTGTGAAGAGGAGTTGGACCCTCTATAAGTAGAGGCAATAACCTATCAATAAAATCATCCCATTATTATTCTCTACAATTCGGGTCACAAATCATTTATTGTTTTGTCACTTATCAATCTCAACATTCTCATCTCACACTATGTTGTGGAGATATTTTTTCAAAGTCCAACATGTTGAAAATAGAGTATGCTTCTTACGGCTGTAAGTTGTCCTACAAATTTTCACTTGAATTGTACGGGCATCCTATAATCACCTGGTCCTCCAGAAGCAAGTGTCTAATTCAATCACCCTGCTAATTCAGTGACTAGCATCCTTCTCAATCTCCAGGCCATGACCAAGTAAGAAAATGCATTTGCATGTATCTCGACCGTCAACATGAAATACAGTCGCTACTCCCTTATTTTTTGAGATAGTAGCGTGTTTGCATCCCATCATTTCCAATTCTCTAGACTATAAACTTTTTATGACATTCTACTTTAGGTAGAAATCATCCCTAGTCTACTTTCATCACTTTAATCACTCGATGTCCTTAAACCCTGCCATTAAGTTCCTAGTTTATAAACAACAAACTACACTGAGAAGGTTGTATACATCCCTAGTTTTCATCTATAACCAACACAGAGAAAAAAATACTTAATATCGGTCCTACCGGTCCAAGATGAAAGCCTATAGTGATAGGGAGTGAATGTGTCTCCTCCAATCTTTCACGCTTGTCACTACTCTAGTATATATCCTTAATTCCTTGTCCACATTAATTTGCCAATGAAACATGTTCTTTCTTCAAAACCACCACACATTGCCTTTGAGAATCCTGACATTTGCTTTTTCTATATAATTTATTGATAATCATGGGCAAAGCTCTCATCTTCCTTAGGATCTTTCTATCAATGATCTTAATAAGCATATAATTCCCATAGTAAACCTTTCTGAGGTAAAATTAAATTGATTAACAGTGACTTTTACTTATTTTAAGTATTTTCTTAAAGACTCTCCCATAGCTTCTTCATATAGCTCTAAGTTTGCACTACCATTGTTCATACAAATTTGTATCTACTTTGTCCTTGTAAATTTCTATAAAAGTACTTCTATGTTCGTAAGTAACATGTTTCTTTCAAGGGAGGAGACAAAAGGAGAACGGGATATAAAAAATGATTTCTTTGTTTTTGAGGAAGTAGTATAGAAAAAACTATAAGTTTCTTTCCTTTCTAATATGAGAACTTTTGCTACACCAGAAAACCTTTTTTTTTGCATCCCAAGTCATCATTCATTTTTGTTCATGGGCCACATTAACATGCATAAAACATTATAGATTGCAAGTGCCTCGCTATATAAAAGAAAATCGAAGAAGAATCTGGTAGCTTGTTAACGGGAGCACGGGGATAAGAGAATATACTTACAATAGTGGCAAACTAGATGAGGTCTACTCTTATTTGGTTAAAAGGATGATAATAAGTGCAGATAGTATACTGGTTCATCTTTTTACCGCAACCTACCCTTTATATTAGGATGCAATACCAATAGTTTATTGTACATGACATAAATTGAATAAACCACCATCTGTTTCAAACAACAGCTTGTTGAGTACTTTTAAGCAACAAGAAAAAGTTCCAAGAGAAGTACTAGAAAATCTCAGTTAGCTCAACAACCTCGCAATTAAATTCATCAGATCTTGATAGGGAATGAAAGCAAGTTCAATGTTAAAAGTCTCCATAACAACTTGCATTTTGACATGGTGGTTTATGATGTAATTGAAGATATTACAAGGGAACAAGAACTTGGTTGACCTTAATGACAAGACCAGTAAATAAGTCTGCTTCAGGTAGTCTATAGTCCCTGAAGAAGCACTAGGTTGTAAAAACAAACTATTTACCATGCAAGGGTGCATTAGTCTCGAAGATTAGTCTATGACCCCATGTTACAATCATCAGCTTATTCTATAAAACCTTTGCTAATATAACCTCTGAGTTTACGTAGCTATTATGCCACAAGGGATAACTTGTTTGTCACTTGAAGATTAATCCTCATGTAGCCTCTAATAGGAACTTATCTCGTGTACCCAAAATTAAGTGACCTGAGTACCTTACTTAGAGTTCTAATTTAATCACCTTCACTCCCCTCTAGCAAACTACATAACCAATTAAAAGCCAGTCCAATGCCCAAAATCTTCTCAAAGTAAGATTTGGATCGACAGGTTAGTTCGAATGACGTACTCAGTTAAAATGAATCCAACCAGAAAAAGTATATGAATACAATGAAGATATTGGATAAAAAGATACATATACAATATGTTTTGGTCATGGGTTACAAACCATAAACATGACCAACACAACTTACTTTGTAGGACAAGTACTTCAAAAGTAGTTATATAAGGCAGTATCTATAACACAAACTATAGTGTGATAGAGACAAGGCATAGAACTGTTGAATGTCAATTAAGACATCAAAAAGTCTAGTGGATATATTTCCTTTTCTTGAAGAAAAAAGATGATAACTACATCCAAAATTGCATCCTAGCCTCTCACTTTTCGAACCCCCGTTAAAACCCATCATAGAAAGAAGCTGAGAAAAAGATTACTATCAACAAAAACCCGATATATACGAAAACAAAGGTAGAAGTAAAAATAGCTCAGAATATCAAAAGCCTCTACCGTGAAGTCAAGACCATGATTCATCTTCATTGAGTTATGGTGGAGAACCTAGAATCAACTCAAGATCCTTCTATCCTACATCATATAACAATTTTAGGTTCTGTTTGTTTAACATGAAATGGAATTCCACAAACTGTCAGAAAGACTGCGAGTGTGATGTTAAGTATAACCTTAGTGATGTAATATTTTGTATGTATGTCTGATGTAATGAATGATATAAGATGCTAGCCATCGTATGTCTACAATTGTCCTTATTGTCATGTACTCTTTAGACAATTTGGCCTTGAGACAAATGCAATTAATCCACTAACAAGTTATCAAAGTCATGTCTGCAAAATTTCTTGTCTTTCCTCTTCTTTTGTCCAAATCATATTCACAACCCTAAATCGCCCTCTTGTCGCCCCATCTCTCTCTGGCCCACAACTTCTTTCGATGGCCCCCATGGGATTAAAGTAATTAATCAGGTTAATAATTGAGCTCATATATTCTTTAAGGATATTTAGAAAGCATGTTAGCAATCCAAGCAGTATAGAAAGCATGTTAGCAATCCAAACAACTCTCTTAATCATATATCTTTTTTATCATATCAGTTCTTTCATTTATCTTTCCCTTATATGTTTCTTTGTATTTTTAGATTTTTTTTTTGTTATCAGCTTTCAATTCTTTTGTTTTTTGATTTAGGAACAGAAATATGGATAAAAGTTGGGTGAAGCTTACAAATAAATCATGTCGACAATACGTACAAGGCGTAAAAGACTTTGTAAAACAAGCAAGTAGGTTTGCCCCAAAGAACAATAGGATTCGTTGTCCATGTCGTAGCTGCAACAATTTGTATTTGTAGCATATAAATGTGGTGGAAACTCACCTGTTTGATAAAGGTATGACTAAAACTTACACCAATTGGGTACATCATGGTGAAAATTTTGAACCTACAATGATTCTTGATGACGATAGTGACGATGATGACACTAGTGAAGAAGAGGCTCCACCGGATAATATTTACGAGATGCAAGATTTTTTTGAAGACTTACATGCCGAAACATTTATGAATTCTAGTTTGGGTGAAGTTGCTTTTGGTCAGGAACAAGCAGAAACTAGTAATACTCATCCTAATCAACAATCTTCAGAGAAGAAATCGAAGAGATTTTCAAGCTTATTAAGTGATGCACAACGTGAACTTTATCCTGGATGTAAAAAGTTTTCAAAATTATCTTTCCTAATAAAGTTGCTTCATTTAAAAGTAATCAATCGTCTAAGTAACAAAGCCTTCGATCAGATCCTTGAGCTGTATAAAGATGCACTTCCAGATGGGGAAACATTGCCTAAGTCATATTTTGAGGCTAAAAGTATAATGCGGGACCTGAGCCTTGGTTATGTGGCCATTCATGCTTGTAAGCATGATTGTGTACTCTTTTGGAAGGTGCACGAATATAAAGATGAGTGTCTTGTATGTCATGAGCCTAGATATATATTTAACGAAGGTGAACGTAAAAAAATACCTCAAAAAGTTTTACGACATTTCCCCCTAAAACCAAGACTGCAAACGTTATTTATGTAAAAAAAGACGGCTACAGATATTAGATGGCATAAGCAAAAGCGACTTGAGGAGGATGGTGTACTTAGGCTTCCAGCAGATTCAGAAGCTTGGATCGAATTTGACAAGACACATAATGTGTTTGCAAATGATCCTCGTAATGTGAGACTTGGTTTGGCAAGTGATGATTTCAACCCATCTGAGAACATGAGCAATTCTTATAGTATGTGGCCGGTAATTATTATTCCATATAACTTGCCACCTTAGATGTGTATGAAAGAACCTTATCTGTTCATGTCCTTGCTTATTCCAGGGCCCAAGTCCCCTGGTAGCGATATTGACGTGTATTTGCAACCATTGATAGATGAGTTGAAAGAGTTATAGGAAGATGGTATTGAAACCTTTAAAGCCTCGACCGGAGAGAATTTCCAATTACATGCAGCTCTACTTTGGACTATAAACGACTTTCCAGCTTACGGAATTTTTCCTGAATGGAGTATAAAAGGCAAACTAGCATGTCCGAATTGCAATAAAGACACTTATTCAATATCACTTAAGCATGGAAGGAAGTTATGCTAGATGGGCCATCGACACTTTTTGCCAAAAAATTATGTTTGAAGAAATAGTGATCAATTTGATGGCGGAAGGTTGCGACCAAATGAGTTATCTGGGAATGATGTCTTGTACTAGCTAAGTCGGTTAAATAATATGAAATTCGGGAAGGGTCCATCTATTACTAAGAAGAGAAAGCGTGAAATCTATGAGCTCAATTGGAGAAAGAGAAGTATCTTCTATGAATTGCCATATTGGCAGACTCTAAAGTTGCGGCATAATCTTGATGTAATGCATATAGAAAAGAATATTTGTGAGAATGTGGTTGGAACATTGATGAATATTGATGGAAAAACAAAGGACACCGTGAAGGCTAGGTTAGATATGGAACTAATGGGCATACGAAAGGAATTACACATAATACAGGATGGTAATTCATTTGTGATGCCATCAACATACTACACAATGTCTATTGAAGAAAAAAGGAGTTTTTGTGAATGGTTAAAGTTGGTTAAATTTCCAGATGACTATGCATCTAACATATCTCGGTGTGTGAACACTAAAGATTGTAGACTCTTAGGAATAAAAAGTCATGATTGTCATGTTTTGTTACAACGACTGCTTCCAATTGGAATACGTGGATACATGCGTAAAGATATATGTAATACATTAATTGAGTTGAGCTTTTTCTTTAAAGAGTTGTGTTGCAAGACTTTAAAGTTAGAAGTACTAGAGCGGCTGGAGAAAGATATTGTCATAGTACTTTGTAAGCTTGAAAAGATATTCCCACCTGCATTTTTTGATATTATGGTGCATCTAGCTATTCACTTGCCACATGAAGCAAAACTTGGAGGGCCTGTTTATTATCGTTGGATGTATCCAATAGAAAGGTAATTTTTAACTTACTATATTAAATTAATTTTCTCTTTCAACACGCATATATCTTTTTCAAGTTTACATGATACAGTGACTAATGTAGAGGCTTATTTATGTTAACAGGTTCTTATGCACACTTAAGAAATATGTGCGTAATAAAGCACGCCCTGAAGGTTCCATTTCTGAAGCTTACATTGATAGTGAACACATGGCCGAGCTTGAGAGGCAAATCACACATAATGTATAAGAAAAACATGACCAACTATTTCCAAAATGGTTTGAAAATCGCGTAAGTCTTATTTATGAGTAATTAGCTTAATTTACACATGAACACTTATCATTCTTACTTATTTTTGATGGGTTATTCTTACTAATTTACTTAAATTTTTATGGATAGATGAAACTATTGCGTGCACAAAAATCACTTGAAGCTACAGATCAACTATATTCCTTAGCTTGTGGTCCTGATTAGCGAACAAGATGATACACAGGGTAAATCATGACTGGAATGAGATTTCATATAAAGGAGCGGGAGAGACATCGTAGAACTCAAAATAGTGGTGTGGTTGTAAAAGGAGATCACCAAGGAAAAGACATCAATTTCTGTGGTGCTTTAACAGAAATTATTGAGTTGAGCTACTTGGGGGGAAATCGAGTTTTTATATTCAAGTGTGATTGGTTTGATGTTGGAAATAAGAAGACAGGGATCCAAACAGATGGTTACTTCACTTCCATTAATATATCCCGTAAATGGTACAATGATGTAGCGTAGAATCTTAGTCCCTCTAGGATTTCTTTTCTTTTTCTCTTCCCTCTTGGATTCCTTTTTCTTTTCTTTACTTTTTTTATAATCCTATTTATGATAGGATTCTTTTTTTGACTTTATCTTTTATTAGGATAGATATTATCTTTATTTTATTAGGATTAGGTTGTCACAAAAGTCCTATAAATAGGCACCTTTTGTATACAATTGAGAACAACTTTTAATCAATAAAATTCTTCTTTAATGTTTGAGATTTGTTCTCTTATTTTCTTGGTCGTGGACTCGACTGTTCCGTGGATTCGGAAGCCCCTCGCTTGAGGCTTTCAAGCAACCTTCGTGCAGACCCCTCACAAGGCCCTCCGTCGATGTTTTTGCGGCACCGCTTTGCTCTCACCAAGCAACGGTGGTTAGTGATTGTCATCACCGATCGACTTGGCCATTGCCAAGCACGAAGGTAAGCCCGTTCTGCTATCCCGCTGCGTCAAGTGGTATCAAAGCCCCACAGATCGAAGATTCCAATTCATTTGGAAACCTTTGGGAATCTTTCTTTTTCAAAACAACAATGGCAAAACCTGTCACACGTGAGGAGTTTGATGCCATGTCTAATAACATTGAAGCCTTGTCAAAAAAGTTGATATCCTGTATAACAAATTGGATGAAGTGCTGGGATTTCTTAGAATCAAATCCAACGAAGTCGTTGATATTACGGGAATACCGCCTACAGAGACGAGAGACGCAAATTCCCGTCCTACTACCAGTCATACACAAAAGGGTCCGCATCGTGGCCACAACAGTGGGGCCCCTCACATGGAATACTGTAAAGACAGCGACAACGATGATTTCAGCCTGCAGGGATCCCATCGTCAGGACCTCCAAACCATCTATGTAAACCAACAACGACGGAGCCATGCATACTAACGACAGGGGCAAGGTGACTACGAAGGAGGAGGTGATTTCAAAATGAAGATGGATCTTCCCTCTTTCAACGGTCGACTACACATTGAAGAATTTCTTGACTGGCTCACAGAAGTAGAATGCTTCTTCGAATACATGAACATCCCTGAAGAGAGACATGTTTACCTTGTAGCCTATAGGCTCAAGGGAGGTGCCTCTGCTTGGTAGGAACAACTCGAGCACATCCGTACGAGAGTCGGCAAAGCTCCTGTATAGAGTTGGCCAAAGATGCGACGACTGCTACGACAAAGATTTCTACCTCCAGATTATCAGCAGATTCTTTATCGTCGATAACAAAATTGTACACAAGGTGCACGAACTATAGCTGACTACACAGAAGAATTCTTCAGACTTTCGTCCCGTAATGATATATACGAAACAGATCTTCAACAGGCGACCCGTTATCTTGGCGGCCTAAGAAAAGACATCCATGTTCAGCTATACCTGCAAAATATATACATACTCAGTGAAGCAATCACCTTTGCAGAGAAGGTAGAACAAAAGATTGAGAAGTTTAAGAGTCCACAAAGTCGTTTCAGTGATAACAACCATAGATCAATAACAAAGGATGATTGGACACCAAATCAAGCTGCCAATTATTCTAAAAAGGGCAAAGGACCAGCAGACCCTAATTCTCTCTCTCCGACGGCACCTTCAAAAGTACAGGTCCCACAACAAGTTGCCAAACGTCAGCAAACTGCCAATCCATACAGCAAACCAAGAGAAAACAAGTGCTACCGTTACAACAAAGTCGGACATCTGTCCAACAGCTGCCCCCTTAGAGCACAAGTTACCTTTGCTGACTATGAAGACAAACAGGAAGGAGAAGAACACTCAGGAGAAGAAGAGGTCCTTCCCAAAGATGATGGTGAACAACTAGTGTGTGTCGTTTGGCGTCTTCTACTAGCCCCAAAGATTAAAGAACCACCCCAGTGCCACAATGTCTTCCGAACCCGATGCAAGGTCAAAGATAAGTTATGTGACATCATCATTGACAACGGGTGTACAGAGAACATTATTTCAAGAGCAATGGTAGAGAAGATGGGACTGACCAAAGAAGCACACCCGACTCCATATAAAATTAGCTGGATTCAACAGGGCCATAATATGGTCGTCTCAGAAGTTTGTCGCATACCCTTCACCATCGAAAAGACCTACAAGGATAAAGTCACGTTTGATATTGTCAACATGGACTATTGCCACATCATCTTCGGTCGGCCGTGGTAATTTGAAAAAAAATGTCACTTACCGGGGAAGAGACAACACATATTCCTTCCTTCAAGATGGACGACGTCTCACTCTCCTTCCATTAGCATCGGATGATATTCCTAAGACCAGTCCATAACCACAAAAGGGGCTAGAGCATTCCCACAATAATTGTCCCCTCATAGCACCAGTTGTCATTGTTAACTATGAAGACAACAAGATTACGAAGAACATATCAAAGTCAGATGAACCCATTATAGATGCTGAATTAAAATCTTCAACGCTTCAAGAAGATATGAATTTGAAGGTTTCTAATCAAGAAATAGAACCAACTAAAGAGAAGGACATGATAATCTTTGGTGAAATTATTGCGGACGCTACAAAGATGCATTTTTTATGCCCTCAAGAAAATTACTCAAAAGAAGACAAGATCCTCCTCGAAGATGATGATCAAGAACATTGTGCAGGATCTCTACAGAAAATTTTGAAAAGAAGTATCAGCAAAAGTTTACATGACAAACAGAGAATTTCAGTGGAGTCAACCAAGACATTATTATCATCATCATTTTTATCGTCATGTTCATCGTTCTTTTCTCTTGAGTGTACGACTCAGTAAGAGAATTTCTCCTTCGACTGAGCATTGAAGAATTTACCAATATTGAATGCTCCCAATTCCAAAGAGACGAAAGCTCATGGATGTGAGCTTGTGACAAAGAAGGATGGCTCGCAGTGTATGTATATCGAAAATTGGGCTATCAACCACATCACCATCAGCTGCTTTCAAATTCGGATCCAACCTGATGATGAGTGGAAGACTATTTTCAAGATCCGAGAACTACTCGAATGGCTATTTTTGTCCTTCGGACTTTTGAATACATCAAAGACATTCATGGCCATCAAGAATCATATTTTAAAGCCATTAACAAGAAAGTTCGTAGTCATCTACTTTGACGATATCCTAATTTATAGCAAGAGTCAAGCTGATTATTTGAAACACCTCAGGGAACTTCTCAACCTTCTTCGAATTAAGAAGTGTAGATTATTTACTAACCAACTCATCTTCTTGGAATTTGTGACTAGCATCGATGGCTGCAGTTTTGATGAAGAGAAGATTCGAGCAAGCCGCGACTGACCTACACCAAAAATAATGACTGAAGTTCAAAGCTTCTATAGTCTTACTAACTCTCATCCGCAACTTCAGCATTAAGACACACATACCTCTCCAACTTTCAATGTCGTCGATCTTTATGAATACTTTTCATTTGATGAACCACTTTATTTCTGAGAAGAACTCAGGGACGAGTTCTCTTGAAGCAAGGGAGACTGATGTAGCGTAGAATCCAAGTCCCTCTAGGATTTCTTTTCTTTTCCTCTTCCCACTTGGATTCTTTTTACTTTTCTTTACTTCTTTTATAATCCTATTTATGATAGGATTCTTATTTTGACTTTATCTTTTATTAGGATAGATTTTATCTTTATTTTATTAGGATTAGGTTGTCACAAAAGACCTATAAATAGGCACCTTTTTGTATGCAATTGAGAACGACTTTTAATTAATAAAATTCTTCTTTAAAGTTTGAGATTTGTTCTCTAATTTTCTTGGTCGTGAACTCGACTGTTCCGTGGATTCGGAAGCCCCTCGCTTGAGGCTTTCAAGCAACCTTCGTGCGGACCCCTCACAAGGCCCTCCATCGGAGTTTTTACGGCACCGCTTCGCTCTCACCAAGCAACGGTGGTCCAGTTATCGTCATCACTGATCGACTTGGCCATTGCCAAGCACGAAGGTAAGCCCGTTCTGCTATCCTGCTGCGTCATACAAGTATGATCCGTTTGTTCTAGCATCTCAAGCCGAATAAGTCTTTTATGTTAGTGATTCTAAATTGCGAGGTAGCTGGCAAGTCGTACAAAAAACTCAACCAAGGAACATTTATGATGTTTCAGAGGTAGTTATAGAAGAGAGGGAAGAAGATGATAGATTGATGGATGATGGTGAGGCTTACCAACAACATCTACCGAATGATACAAATGTAAATGTTGATGAAGAGGTACCACATTTGTCATTAGAAAGGAATGATGTGGTCTCAAGTGCCGTTGATGTGACCAGCCTCCCTCCAAATGAATTAGATCTAGAAGATGGTGATTTTATTAACGATGATGAACTTTTTGAAGCAGATAATACCATTGAAGACTACTAGTCTGATAAAGAAGAACTAATGCATAATAATGATGACACTGATATAAATGATTTGTAGTTCTCTCTATAGATGAAATTAGTTTCTTTTTTGAAAATATAATCTTCATATCATATGGATCTTTAGAGCCTGATCTTTGCGAAGAGGACAAGTGGAAGATCAAGATATATTTGACTGGCTCTTATTATGAAAAGATAGGATTATAGCTAGGTAAGCTATAAGACTAGCCGGCAGATTGTTCCGACATTGTAATTTTTTCTTTGATTCTTCAGGTGTCTATATTCTTGTACTTAGTCTTTGTTTCATTAATTATCATTAATCAAAAATGGAAGGATTTTCCCACCCTTTACTCTAAAAAATTGTAACTATGTTTAAGACACTAGTCTAATTACATATTTCTGTTTGTCGATTTTTTTGAATTGTGCAGTGTGTACAGTATTTCTTGGCTAAGTGTACTTTCTATTTTCAAACCCTTGCATTCTATAGTACCAGCACCTTACATATCAAGCGAATTAACTTATCGTTATAAATTAACTCGAATGTCATTATAACAACATAGTTTCTTTTTCCAATGAAATATAACATTCAGCTGGTTGTGATGGATTTTCTTACACTTGAAACTTTAATTGGTCCCTTTTAGATTTCTTTTGTTAACATTAAATTATTGTTCGACTTGTTATAGCGCAGCTGCTAGCTGTTTAGAAATTTCATTCCAGCTTTACAGAAACCTGTCATTTGTAGTCTCTTCTCCTCATTAGGATTTTATGACATCAAATAATAGTTGTTGTGTTTGTGAGTTCGTTCATTCAACATTGCTTTCAATATAACTTTAAGAGAGAAAGGAGAAGTGATGGAGGAATAGTTTAGTTCTTCCTCAAGTTTAGTTCTTCTCCAACCTATCTTTCACTTCCATATTTTTTTTACCCCTTGACTGCGTCCAAATTAGCCATCTACTTGACCAGCCAGTAGTTTTTCCTACCTGAAATGAGAATCCTGCTTATAATTTAGTTTTAGGAGTATGCAATACATGAAATTCTGGTTGGTGAGTTTTCTCGTTTTAATTTCCCTTTTATGTATGTAATAGCAGGCAGAGGTTTTTTGTTTGTTCTTCTCTTTGTGTTTTTCTTTGATTATGCACCTTGTTAACTTGTTATATGTTCTGCCATGGTGGTTGAATTCGAATGTCAGGTGGTTGATTTCGAATGCCAGGTGGTTGATCTCCTTAAGTCTTTCATGTATAACATGCATTCTTCATTATAGTGATAGTGCAAGATAAAACCACTACCACTGTAGTTTAGGAACTGTATGATTGCACCTTTTATCTTATATACAATGTGTCTACAAGGTTAATGTTTTTTCTGTCCGTGCTTGCCGTAATTTTATCGATACCTATTTGTGATGATTCACCATTTTTCATTTTTACCTATTTATGATATTTTTTTTCTGTCCATGTTTTTTTTCAGGATTATCTTCACAACTAAAATCATTCTTCTTCCTTTTGTGCTTAAGTTACAGAGTCTCATCATTTCTGCCTTTTTTACATCTCCCTGCCATAAAAAGTCTACTAGGTAAAGCTGCTCCTCTCATTCCTCTTCTATCTCTAATTGAATGAGCTAGAATCAAACTCATTTCATTGTTAAATAATTATATGCAAAGAAACTGGCCCTTATCCTCAGAAAAGTAGAGAGATAATAGGAGTAAATTAAGGTTATGTTTGTAGGATGGACATCTGGAGTAAGTACAGTTTATGTCAGAATGAAGAAAGAATCCAATAGTAATTGTCACATATTTTACTTGTCTCAGATTGTGAAATCTGGAGTGAATTAAGGTTGGACCTTATCCAATAGTAATGGTCAGAAGAAAGAAAGCATCAAACAATTAATGGGAGTGAAATCTGGAGTCTAACTACATTCAAGCATAGTATAAGAAAAGTAAAGTTGATAGACAATAGATTGTGATGCAGAAAAAGATGTTAGAAATTTTTTATTTATTTTCCCAAAACAGGTAGTAAGCAACTCATTAACGATGCTAAATGGAGCATGTTTAACTTGTCTTAAATGAATTTTTTCTCACAAGCATGTTTACATTTAGCTGCTAACCTCCTTTATTTTGGAGTCCTGTATCATTGTTCATTTTTTATTTGGTATGTTCTAACCTCATTCATTTGTTACATGACATGTTCTAATATTATAAAAAGAAAACTACGTAATTGTCGCAGGATTGATTTGAAATGGCACCAGGGACACGAGCACGATCAACCTCCAATTTAGTATCTGATGACCCCATAACAGATCCACAATTATTGCGATCCTCTCAGGTTCAAATAACAATGAAAATGGGAATTGATTAGCTTTTGTTTCTTTGAGTCCAATAGTCTGTGTACTTTCAACTTACTCTATGTTACTTGTATGTCTTTTTGTCCTTTCTCTCTCATTTCTTTACAGGTTCTAATTCAACAAACATATCCAAGAAAAGATGTGGTAAGGCCCGAGGGTTAGAACTGGCAAAACTTCTTGAAAAGGGACAAAAGGCAAAGATCGTATTCCCTCCGGGATGTTTAAAGCCTGTAGGAAATTGTCATCAAACTGGGCTACAGAGTTAGGAATTATGTGTCGAAGTTTGGCACCAGTTACAATTAAGAAATGGAAGAAAGTAAACAATGAGGAGAAAGAAGTCATTTATGGGCGTATTTTAGTAAGTGAGATCACACTTGATTTTGTTTCTCAAAGCCTTCACAAATTATACTGGTTATATGAATTATTTATATTTTCTTGTGTTATAATGTAGAATGTTTTTGACAAGGACATGTCTCAGTAGAACGTGAGACAATGGACAAAAAATTACTTGCAACAATGATTCTGGAGTTATAGGTGTTATCTCAACGCACATTACAAGGAATTAAAAAAAATCCATTGAGGCAGCTAAATCAAATCCACCTGATGATATTACAGAAGATGATTGGAAGATATGTTGTGAACCCTTTGAGGATCCAGCATTCTTGGTGAGTTAGTTAAGGTTAATCTGATCTATATTCCTTGTCTTATTTTTTTAAATTCTTTCTGTACACTCTAAGATTTTATGTATACATTTAGTGTTATGTTTCATTTTTAATTACAGAAACAAAGCCAAAAAAATAGTCATAATCGAAAGTGCTTGAAAGTGAACCATTGCACCGGGAGGAAGTCCTTTATTCAAGTGCGCTATGAGCTTGTATGTGTTCCAAACATGTTCATTTATATTGTTACTTATTAAAAATATTTGTGTATTTTTATTGATTAATTTGAATAACATTTTAATTGAAACAGTATAGGGAGATAAAGAAAATGAAGTTCCTTTGGATATGATTGAATTATACAGGGAAACCCACATAAGTAGTAAAGGCTGGACATCCGATATTACACAAGCTAATTATGTAAGTATCTTTAAAATATGCCTAACTTATCCAATTATTTGTGTTTGTTGAAAAATATATAATACTGATAGCATGTTTCTTTTTTAAATATAGAAGAAAATGATTGAGCTCAAATGTCAACCTACTTCGGATGATAGAATGCTGCCCCAAATGAGATATATGACATAGTGCTAGGGACAAAGCCTGGATATGTTCGTGGTGTTGGGCCTGGTGCAGTTTGTCCATCATCAAGTCAAAATAGACGACATTCAGAGATGGAAGACTCTAGAAGAAGAGCTGAAGAAGCTGAGAGAAAAGCTGAAGAATTAATACGAGAGCTAGAGGCTACAAAACAAGAACTTGGGAGTACAAAACAAGAATTGGGGGTGGTACGAAATAAGATGGATGAACTAGTGGTTGAGCAAGGCAATATGCGAACAATGTCTGAGGCTTTCATGTCACGTTTTGGGGGCACACAACCTTAAGCTATGGTATGTTTTTGTTACCTTTGTTTACTTTATTACCTTTGTTTACTTTGTTTATGTTTCCTTTGCTACTATTTCTGTATTAGGTTCTTAGAATCAATTTTTAATTACTAGAAAAATTATAAAAAGCTATAAAGTTTGGGGGTCATTTTATGCTTGAATATTGAATTATTGATTAGGGGAACTTTTTTGTTTTGCTAATTGATAGTGCAATACTGGAGTTCGAGGAAACTTTTTTGTCTTTTGTAAAAGAAACTTTTTCTTCTAGTGTTCAACAGTAGCGATTAACTACATATCTGCCTGCTCAGTTTAAGTGTTGCTGCCTTTGCTAAATGTTCTTACTCTCTATTGGCATATTTGTCGAATATATGGAATAAATTGTAGAAGTAAAATGCTAGCTCAAACTATTATATCTCTTTTGATCTTCAATAAAGTTTTTTTGCCTCATTCCTTGAATACATATGTCTCTCTAATATTTTCTGTAAAATGGGTGACAAATTGTCACTTGTTTATATATACACTCCTTTGCACCTATACATCCACTTGCTTATATCTTGTCTAAATCAGAATAATATATAAAAATATAGTTGTTTATATATTATACATTATTGGATTAATTCTCAACTTATTTCTATTTTTAATGTTTTATCATATAATTTATTGTAGGTTGGCTTGCATGTTCGAGGAAAGACTTTTACAGCAGTAAAGCTGAAGATACCTTAGGTGGTTGGGACAACATTTCAATGTTGCTACGGAAGCTACTAAACTTCTGCGATTATAATAGAAGCTGAACAGTCATTTTTTTAGACACGAAATTAGAGAATATTTGTTATTACACTTTTGTTGAATAGAAACTTGATACAATTCTTAGAACTTGTCCTTATGCATTGTATCCGCAGTATTAGCAAAGAATGTGAATGGATCTTCTTAACTCTATCAAGGAAATGAATTATTCCAATCAATGAGGTGTTTTTCCATTTGTTGCAACAAAATTTATATAATCTGGTATTAGAATTATGTTGATTGTCAGGTGATAAAAAAGTAACTAGAAGCACTGCGTGTTTTGTTACAGCAAAAATTCTATATTTTTTGCAACAATTTTTTTCATTGACAATATTTATTTTTCATGAATTTTTTGGGACTTTTGAGACAATGAGAATAGTATTTGGGATGAAAATTTTGTTGCCAATAAAAGTACAAAGGAACAAAAATATTTATTGCAAATAATAATACATGCAACGAAACCATTTTGTTGCCATAAAATATTATAGGCAACAAGCTTTTTGTTGCAAATAATTTTATTAATAACAAAAGTTTTTGTTGCAAAAGAACATTATTTATGACGAGAAGTATTTTGTTGCTAAGTTTGCAACGAGTAAAAAAATTGTTGCAAAAGACCTTTTTGTATGCACTTATGACGACGAATTGGATAACGAAAAAGTTTCGTTGCAAATACCTTTTTGTAATAAATTAATAATCTTTTGCAACAATTTTTTTGCTACAAAAAGTAGAAATTCTTGTAGTGTGAAGCCAGCGACTCAGAAGATGAACAATCAGACGACGCTGCAAATGTATGTTTAATGGCATATGATCAGGTGGAACACCCTGCTCATGCTAAAATTAAGTGGATTCTCGAAAACGGTTGCTCACGGCACATGATTGGTGATGCTTCTCTATTCGTAACACTGTCGAAGAAGAAAGAAGGATACATCTCCTTGGGTAATAACTTTAAAGGGTTTATAGTCGGTATCAAAAACATTGGTAAGGCTCCCTATCCTGTGATTAAAGATGTTTGTTTAGTAACTAAGTTAAAACGTAACCTACTCACCATAAGCCATTTAGCTGACCATGGTTATGGTATTAACTTTGTCGAAGATAGATGTACTATAGTTGATAGCTCAACTGGTAGCACTATCTTTGAAGGTATTAGGGAAGATAATATATATGTTTTCTATTTGTTAGAAGATGCTAACAAAGCAGGTAGATGCTTACCAGCCAAGAATGATGAGAGTCAACTATGGCATATGAGACTCGGTCATGCAAACATGGATACAACTTCAATGCTATCCACAAAAAAACTGGTACTAGGCTTACCAGACATTATTTTCAAGAAGGATACGGTATGTAGTGAATATAAAAAGAACAAAGCTATCCGATCTATATTTGTCACGACCCGCACCCAGTTAAGGGGCACGAGCACGTGGGTACGTACGGCTTACGCTGCAGAGTCAGCGGTAGAACGCTGTATAGGTCATCTAGAACATATAACATCTAAGACATAATAATATAACCTGTCATCTCCGTACGGAGGAATATAATCACAACTCAATCGCATGAATTTACGAAAGATAAATACGAATATGATAGAGATAAAGATAGAAATAGATAGACTGAAATAGATACAAAGTCACAAACATAAGTTCAGAATTTAAAAACATAATTCAATCCCGAACAAGTTCTACAGACTCCAGTATCAAGCTGGAACACAATCCAGAAGAGAAATAAGTTTAGTGGCAACATTACATCCGAAAGTAGAAGTACTATTTATATACAACTCATAACGGATAACTGAAAGCAAAATCAGACAATAACCTAGCCATCTATTCCAAGCACTACTGGTGTCTCCTCTAGGCTAGCTGGATCCTCTGAGTTCTCTGTAAAATTTTGTCAACGTATCCAGTCAGGATTGGAGCAAAGTACAAACGCCAACAAAAGTTCCAATAAATTAACAAATACTATAAGAAATAGTTATCATGGAATATAAGATAAAATATCAAGACTGGAAGTAAAATAATACAAGTGAACTGAATATCATGTCATGGTGTGAAATACTGGAATGTAAAGCAGTACAGGAATATCTGATATACAATATAAAATATAAACGGTGCCTTGAGATATTAGAGCGTTATGTGACCGGCTTAGGTCCAGATCAGGCTGTTCCATTTGACCGGCTATGCACAAGAATGAGCACAGGTAAACCTGGAGATCAGGCCAGCCTAAATAGAAAGCTATTATTCCAGTAGTATCAGGTCAGGCTTGTTTGCTATTGATTGTAAAAGGGCAGAACAATTTTATAGGAGGACTGAACTTAGACTCACAATACAAACTCGCTCGTACAAAGAAAGACTAGGGACAAAAACCTAGGTACAACAATCTAAGTACGATTGTTTATTTTTGATTCTGGGGGTTGATGGTAGAGGCTCGGAAAAGCGACGGCAGCTCTGCCTTACTCCTTGGACGATCGGACGTAGCCTTGGCTCTGATAAAGAAATGCTCTCGGAATGTGTGGGGAGACTCTTCTGTGCGTGCCTTTGTCTCTCTGTGTGTCCAGCCGGGTCCTTTGAAAGGGAATGACACCTTACTATTTATAGGAGTGGGGTGTGATCATTAGGGTTTGCAATGATTGCCCCCTTGAAAAGTCGGCAGTTTGAGGATTAATTACCATTTTCCTTGATCCTATGTTGTTGGCAATTAATCTGGCCGTTAATCTTGATTGCAACAAATCTGGGCAGTTAATGTTGATTGCGCCAAATCCATATGGGCAATTAATGTTGATTGCCACGAATCTTCGTGATTTGTTATGACAAGCTCGGATCTTCTGCCACGTGTTCAATCTGTTTGATTGCAATAAATCTGATTTGATCCGGGTAATTATGGTGATTGCACTAAATCTGGTTGCTGGGATTTGTTGATAAATCTTGATTGATTTGGTGCCACGTGTCTAACCATCATTATGCTGCGAGTCATAGGGACACGGGGGAAACTAATCTTCTGATAAGTGTCCTAACCGTGAGCTACAGGGACAGGGTGTCTTGACAAAGCCACATGAGGGTGGCTTCTCAGGGTTTGAACCGCATGATGGTGGCGGCCGCATAGGTGTGGCCTTCGAAATCTGAGCCGCATGAGGGTGGTTTCCAACTGAACCGTATAAGGTTGGCCACGTGTCAAGGCTGCATGGGCGTGGCATCTCTACATTTGAGCCGCATGGAGATGGTCCCCATGATCCGAGCCGTATGAGAGTAGCGGCCATATGGGGGTGGCTTCTCAGGATTTTAGCCGCATGAACATGGCCCCCATGATCCGAGCCGCATGAGAGTAGCAGCCGCATGGGGGTGGCCTCCACCTGAACCGCATGCGGCTGGCCACGTGTCAAAGCCGTATGAAAGACTTTGGGATTTGATGGATCGTGCCAGCAATAGAGATTTTCTTCGTTTGCCTAGGAGCACGCCATTATGTCAGAGTCATCATTATAGCTTTATGTCAGAGCTGTCAGTTCACCTTTATGTCAGAGCTGCCTTGTTGTGTCAGAGCATTAAATGAGGCCGCTACTTAATGGTCAGTTGTAGAGGCGAGCCGCATGAAGCCACGTGGCTTTTACTCGAGCCGCATGAAGCCACGTGGCTTTTACTCGAGCCGCATGGCTATGTTGGCGACTTTTGAGCCGCATAAAACTCTTGAGCCGCATGAAGCTCTGAGAGATTCTTTGAACAACATGAGACTCCTTATGTTTTGAGCCGCATGGATTTTCCTATTCTTTTCTATGCTTCTACAAGACCCCCTTCAAAGTTTTCAATTTGTAAAATTGAAATACTTTGAATAAGAAGCATGGCTATGTCCACATAAGCTCTTCTGGCCGCATAGGATGTTCTGGCCGCATGGACTTCTTAGCCGCATGACCTTCCTGGTCGTATGGACTGCCTGGCTGTATGGACTTCCTAGCCGCATGGACTTTCTAGCCGCATGGATCGCTCTGGCCGCATGGACCGCTCTGGCCGCATGGACCGCTCTGGCTGCATAGACCGCTCTGGCCGCACATTGTCTTTTCTGCCACGTAGGCGTCATTAATTGCCCTTGATTCGTCTTTTTGATTTAGAGCCGTCTTTTGGGGGAATCCCAAGAGTCGCTTCATTAAATATTTGGATTTTGTGCTTTGATGAATCTCCTTTATGAGAGGGGACAAAATCCTAGGTGTCGGTTTTGCCTGCAGCACACGACCCGAAGCGTTCATCGATCCACGTCCCCCCCTTTGTCCTCCTATAAATAAGAGTAATTTGGAGAAGGAAACTCTTTACTCTCTTTCCCGATTTAAGCTCTTCTTGCCCTAACTGTCGTCCTCTTCTTCTTCTTCTTCGATCATTCGAAGGCCCCCAAGACTTCCAAAGCTGCGACGAACGGTAAGGGAGTGGCTTCGACGTCGACTGCGGTGCCCGAAGTTCATCCCGACGTTCACCCCACTATTGTTGGTAAGGATTTGGGAGGATCGTATGCTTCACAAACCCTAACAAAGATGGCTCTGTTGCATGTTTTATGTACAAGCCTTTAATGCGTCCTTCGTCTTCATCGCACTGTTCAAATTGTATGGGCCGCATGTACATCCCATGTCTGAGCGGCATAGGGGGTATCCCCCCTGTCCGAGTCGCATGGGAGTTGTCCAGTGGCCGCATAAGCACTTCGCAAACTGAACCGCATAATGATCCGTCGAACAGAGCCGCATAAGCCCCTCTGAATGGAGCCGCATGAAGTCCCCTCAAATAGGACCGCATAAGCCCTGAAACACTATGTTAGTTTCACCTGGCCATATTCTAACTTTGTTTCTTTTATCTTTGATTCTTATAGCATCCCTGCCGAAGGCTGAAATAATTGTGAAGCAGGAGCTGCTGCCTCCTTTCATCAACCAAGAGTCATCGCTTGTTAAGGAGGAGGTGATACCAAAAAAAGGAGGAACAACAAGAAGGGTTGGCGCCTATAGTGGAGGGAACCACTCCCAACATTGAAGTTGCTGTAAAGGAGGAGCCCCAGTCTGAAGGTGGTAGTATTGGGAGTTCTGATCCTCCTGCTCCGGACGAGGATCTTGCTCAAATAGATCCTTCATATGAAAAATGGTTGAGGGATTGGTATATGCGCCCCCACAACTAGGATTCGGGGGCTCTCATAAATATCCCTGTTTGTCTTGATATTTCTTGTCTGTCTTTAGCTGTCGTTTGTGTTTTGCTTCTTTTGGACATCAATGTAATCTTTTTTTCTTCTTGTTTGACTGAAACGATGGAGAACTTTTCTGACTTGCTCATGAGATGTAGTTATGTGAATGTAACTGATTTTGAATGAACAGAATACATTCGCTCTAATATTTGAGAGACTTTTTGTGGACCTATTATCCTTAGCGTACCCTGGTTCTGGATACGGATAATAAGACGAGAGAGAGAACCAACATACTTACTTAGTAAATATGAGGGTTTCTTCCATGGAGCCTTCCCACTCAGAGGTAATGAGGACATGGCAGGAGTGGGCTCCATGAAGGGTACATAGAACAACTCAGAGGTAATGAGGACGTGGAAGTTCTATGCGGGGGGCGGTTTATTTTTGATGGAAGGGAAACAACTCAGAGGTCACATCGACGTGGTTGTTTTGGAGAATTTGTGGATCTGTTACCCTTTTTTATGCACTGAAAGTGCGGGTATTGGATTGTGAGGAGGGAGCTCTTCTTAAGAGGAAAGTTCAGAGGTATGATCATACCTGACTTACTACCTAAAAGATGCGATATAGATTCATTTGGAGTGATCATAGTGTAAGTTCAGCGATACCTGCGGGTACATAACTTCAATAATATGAAAGATTTGGAGTCGGAATGTGAGTTCAGCGGTACCAGAGGGTACATAACTCAACACTCTGGAAGATTTGGAGTCAGAATGTGAGTTCAATGGTACCAGAAGGTACATAACTCAACAATTTGGGAGATCTGGAATCAGAATGTGAGTTCAACGGTACCGAAAGGTACATAACTCAATAATCTAGGAGATCTGGAATCAGAATGTGAGTTCAGCGGTACCAGAAGGTACATAACTCAACAATCTGGGAGATCTGGAATCAGAATGTGAGTTCAGCGGTACCAGAAGGTACATAACTCAACACTCTGGGAGATTTTGAGGATGTCGTTTCAGACATAGTACTTCTTCAGGAACTTGCCATTGATGGGCAACATGAACAAGTCTCCATTTTGTTTTGCGAGGCGGTAAGCTCCATTAGAGAATACAACCTCAATGATGAACGGGCCTTCCCACTTCGGCTGGAACTTGCCGACGATTTTGTGAGTCATAACCATCGGCCTTCGAACTGCCAGAACGAGATCGCCTACTTGGAATGTTCTGATTTTAACCTTCTTGTTGAAGGCCCCGGAGATACGGGCTTGGTACAGCTCGATTCGTTGTTGAGCTAAAAGGTGCTTTTCATCTAGGGCCTCCAACTCTTGTAGTCGGCGATGGTGATTATCATCTGTCGTCAATCGATAGGTGAGGGCGACGCGGAGTGAGGGGATTTGAGTCTCCAGTGGAAGAACTACCTCACTCCTATATACCAGAAAGAATGGTGTATTCCCGGTGGCAGTCCGTACTGTAGTACGGTACGTCCATAAGCATTCGTCGAGCTTTTCATTCCAGTCGCGTTTGTTTGATGACACGAACCTCTTGAGAAGCTTGATGATTATTTTGTTGAATGCTTCAGCCAGACCATTAGCTGTCGGGTTGTACGGTATTGAAGCAATATTCTGGATTCGGTATTTGTTGCAAAACCGATAGAAGGCGTGGCTTGAGAACTGCGGACTATTGTCATGGATGATCCTTCGGGGCAATCCAAAGCAGTAGATAACGTGATGCTTGAGGAAGCTGATCACGTTTGAAGTCTTTACTTCTGCTAGCGGAATAGCCTCCGCCCATTTGGAGAAGTAATCTATGATTGCGAGTATGAAGCAATATCCTCGGGACGAAGACGGAGTGATTGAACCAATGATGTCCATTTCCCATGCTTCGAATGGCCAGGATGCCACCGTCGGATGTAGAAACTCGGATGGCTGGTGGATGAAATCTGCGTGGACTTGACAGGCTTTGTATTTTCGTACATAGTCTATTACATCTCAACCATCGTGGGCCAGTAATAGCCCATTCGGCGAAGGCGATCTTGTAATTTTGGGCCAGGCTGATGGGCCCCACAGATGCCATCATGAGCTTCACGTACGAATTCTTTGGCTTCTGTATTTGACAGACATCGAAGCAGTAATCCATCGTATGATAGTCGATACAGCATTTTCCTCTCCGTATCGTAGAAGAATCTGAGGGAACGTCTTCTGATAGAAGTGGCTTCCTTCGGATTCTCTGGCAGGATGTCGTAGACTACGAAGTCAATGAATGGTTGTCTCCAGTCTGGTGCTTCGTCGACTGTCAGCACGGAGTAACTCTCAACATATTGAACATTATTCCTTGGACAGACCAACTCACGACCTATGATGTTAACCAGATGATGAGCATGATTCGGTACTGATAGGGAAGCGGCCAGGCCTGCTAGGGCATCGGCTTCAATGTTCTAGAGCCTGTGAACGTGTTCTATGAAGAACCTATCCAAGGACGAGATGATGTCAATCGCTATTTGGTGATAGGGGATTGTGTCTTCATGACGCACTTCGTATGAGCCCCAGATCTGATTGACGATTAAATACGAATCACCGTATGCTTCAAGGTACTCTACCCCCAGCTCCTTCGCAAGTCGAGGGCCAATGACCAAAGCGTTGTACTCTACCATATTGTTCGAACAGGGCTCCGTGAGGGAGTAAGCCCGATTGATCAACAGCCTGGAGGGAGAAATCAGCACTACTCCGACTCCAGCGACGACGTTGCCCTTGGGCCCAGTTCTGGAAGCGCCGTTGAAGAACATTCGCCATATGACATCATGAGAGGCCAGATTTGAATTGGCGACCTCATTTGTAATCTCTTCGTCTATTCTGGTTGACTCCGAACCTGGATGAGCTGCTAAAAAGTCTGTCAGAGCTTGACCGTTAACAGGCTTCTGCGGGACGAAGATCATGTGGTAGGGAGACAATAAAATCGCCCAGGTAGCGAGACGAGAGCTGAGTGGGCATGGCTTGGCCATGAGGACCCTGAGGGGGTTAACTCTTGATACGAAATGAATGGTTTGTTCCGTGACGTAGTGTCGCGTCTTCTGAATGGCGAAAACCAGAGCAAGGCACACTTTCTCCACGGCAGTATATCGATGCTCCGGCCCCATCATCATTCGGTTGAGGTAATATATAGATTGCTCATGGCCTGCATCGTTGTTTTGTGCTAGCAGAGCATCGAGAGAATGTTCCATCGCTCGTACATAGAGCAGGAATGGTCTTCCAGCAACCGGGGCTACCAGGACTGGAGGGTTCCTCGGATATTCTTTGATGTTGTCGAAGGCACGTTGGCATTCTTCATCCTATATGAATGAAATGCCCTTCTTCATGAGGTGGGTGAATGGCTGACATCGTCCAGAGAGGTTGGAGATAAACCTCCTGATGTAGGCTAGCCTCCCTTGAAGGCCTCAGAGTTTACGGAGATTTATCGGAGGACCCATCTCCATGATTGCCTTTGTCTTCTCAGGGTCTATGTGGATACCCTAGGAAGTAATGATGAAACCCAAGAACTTTTCGCTGGATACGCCTAAGAAGGATTTTGTGGGATTCATCTTCAAATTGTGAGCTCGTATCAGGTCGAACACTGTCCTCAGATTATGCAGATGATCTTCCTTAGAGCGGCTTTTGACGGCAATGTCGTCGACGTAGCATTCCACTGTCTTACGCAGGTGGTCTCTAAAGATGATGCTCATAGCTCTTTGATAGGTGGCGCCAGCGTTCTTTAAATCGAAAGGCATGACTGTGTAGTAGTATGTGCCAATTGGTGTTCGGAATAATGTATGCTTTTCGTCATTAGGGAACATCTTAATTTGGTTGTATCCCGAGAAACCATCCATGAATGACATACGCTCAAAGCCGCAGGTATTGTCAATCATGATGTCTGTGATAGGGAGGGAGAACTCATCCTTAGGGCACGCCTCATTCAGATAACGAAAGTCGATGCAGATTCGAATCTTTCCATTCTTCTTGAGGACTGGTACTATGTTGGCGACCCAATCTGGATGCTGTTCCTCACGGATGAAGCCGCTGGCTATCAGTTTGTTGACCTCAGCTTCAAGGGCATTCATGATGTCAAGGCGGAACCGACGTTGCTGTTGTTTGACCGGTTTTGCGTCCGAATGAATGTTGAGCTTGTGGAGTGCAACCTCGGGGTTTAGCCCTGGCATGTCTTTGTAGCTCCAAGCGAACACGTCGATGTATTCTCTGACGAGTTACAGTAGCGATTCCCGCTCTTCGTCTATCAGATTCTTGCCGACGAAGATCGACTTTGGAGAGGACTCACCACCGAGATCAACTTACAAAACCTCATCATTGGTGGGAGGCTCTCTTTGTTTGAACTACTTCTTCCATTTCGTATTTAGCTGTTGTGCCCACGGCTCTAACTCAAGAAGTTCAGGAATGTCTTCATCTTCTTCATAGGCGTCGGCGAATGCCATATTGACGGACAAGACTTGCCTGAATACGTCTCCGATGCTGACATCCGGATCGGAAGTTGGTGATCCGGTTGAGTGTGAATACCAGTCGCATTCCTCATCTGAGCTTTCAGGGGTCCTTGTAGGTACAACATAACCTAGCCTACATCTGGTCTTGTTGTAATAATCCCGTGGTTTCCCAGTCGGGACCGGCAATTGTAAGGGTAATCGTCGTCCAGTGCCGTAGTTCAAGCCTGGCGTAGTTTCCAGATCATACCCCTATTTTTGTATGAGGTACTTGGATCGGGAGCTATACAGATAAAGGGGCAGTCTCCCGGTGTCGGGCTCGAGATCAACTTCTTCTATCCTGAAGGGTTGTGGATCATTCTTCCGGCCGAAGATGATTGGATGATCCTCTTCTTCGATTATGCGGTAAGCGTCTTCTACTGGAGTAAGTTGGTTTACGGTGTAGACATGTGTTACCTGTGTGTGCAGGTGGGTGCCTATACCGTGTTCCATAGCATACATTGTATAAAGCTTATTAAGCTCGAGATAATTCAAAGATAGCCCTTTATTGATGAAGTAAGGTATCTTTTCCAATGAGATTACATCAATTGCGGATGGAACATCGGTGTGAGCAGCATCATACTTGGCCAGTTCTAACTCTTCTTCAGCTACCCCCTGTGTAAATGAAGACTGAGAGGATGACTTAGACAACTTAATCATCAGGGGCTCCATGGGTGGAGCAGAACGTGGAGTCGTTGGCGTACTAGCCACCCACAGTTTGGTGCTCGGTGCTGGCGGGGAGTTGTTGGCTGGCTAGCAGTCACCGACTTAGCGCTCGGCTGCCGATTCATTCTGGAAAGATGAATCGTCATCGACTTGACATAGGGATTGAGCTCCTCTATTTGTTGCTGACTAGCTCTAGGCAGCCTGATTGTCAGTGGCTCTGTCGTGGGTCTTGGCGCTTGGCCAGTCCTTGGTAGTCGAATTATCATCTGCTCCTCCTGTGCAGAGAGGCTGATTGCGTCCTTACGTAGAGTGGCCGTAAGGGGTGCAGTTCTGCCAGGTTTATGGGCTTGGAGGTAGATTGTCAAAGGTTCTTCCAATCCAATTGCCGCCTCAGTTTGAGCTTGAGTATCTCCTTCGGCAAGGTGCTTTTTCGACTTCTCATACAAGCATGAATCTGAATAGTAGGATTCGACCCCTTTAAAGGGATCGATGTCGGCAAATTCTAAGCCGTGCTTGTCGACGTACTTGAAGTACTGGTGCAGTGTGGAGGGCACGATCATGTAATCGTGTATCCAAGGACGCCCCAGGAGAATATTGTAGGAAGTATCCACATCTATGACATAACAGGTCACTTCTGACTGAAGGTCGCCGATTTGGCACTTCAAACGAATTTTTTCGATCGGATAGCTTCTGCCTGAATTGAAATCGATGATGGCGGTGCTTGTCGGTGTCAGGCAATGCATTGGGATGCACAGATGGTGTAGTAAGCTCTTTAGGATGATGCTTATGGAAGAACCGGGATCAATATGCATCCGATCCACCTTGATATCGCCAACGTACCCAGTATAATACAGAGGGCGATCGTGCAGGTTGGTCTTGATAAGCATATAATACGGAGTGAAGACAATATTAGGCATTGCGCTTATGCAAGCGCTATCCTGGAGATCTGCAGGCGAGCCTTCCCCAGTGAGATTGGACTGAGCCAGATATGCGTCGGCATTCTGGAGTGCCTCGCTCAGTGCGACACGAACATCTTTGGAGAGTCTCAGGAGCTCGTATAGCGATAATTTGGCCGGTGTGTTAGCCAATTGTTCCAAGATATCGAAATTGTAGGGTCTCTCCAGCCCATGAGGCGTCTCTCTTCGGAGTGGCTTGTCAAAGCGAGTCTCCTTCGGCCTAGGCTTGTCGGTCGTCGAAAGCTGTGCGGGTCTTGGAGCATCAGCAGTTGTCGGCTAATGATCTTCAGTCGAGTTACCCGGTGTAGGTTGGGATTGTGCACCCGACCTGGTGACGACAGCCGTAGCTTCCTCGACCTTCGCATAGATTGTGCGTCATGATTTGACTTTCCTACTCTTCTTCTTGTTGGTGGAGGGAGGTACGGACTGAGTCACTTCAGGTACCAGGTCCGGATGGACCCACATGACCTCCCCTCGTGATGTGGTAAGGGGCACTAGGCCAGCATCCTGGTTTTGGGGAGGTGGAAGGTTAGCGACCTCCATCCTTGCTCTGGGGATGGGCACTACTCCATCTTGAGTCTTTGTCGGAGGAAAGCTGTCGAATTGTACTGACACCATATTGGCTGCCACGGTCACCTCTTCGAAGTCAATGGCCAGGGCCTTAGAATCGATGAGATGCTGGATGTATCGCTTCAGTTGGTAGCAGTCTTGTGTGGCATAGTGGACATAGCGATGGTAGTGGCAGTACTTGGGGCTCTCCATCTCTGAAATACGAGGTTCACGCCTTGGAAGAGGGAGCTAAATTCGACCTCCTTGTATGAGCATGTCCAAGATGGGCTTGACATAGCCATCCTCGAAGGAATAGGTCATCTGAGGCCACTGCTTCTCTGTCAATTTTGGTTCAGGCTTCGGAGCTGTGTCGACCACCATAGCTTGTTTGCCCTTGTTGTCTCAATTATTGGAGGGGTTACCACCATTGTTGCTGTTGGTGTTAGGGCGTTTGCTTTTGTCCTCTCCTTCCGAGACATGCAATCCCAGTTGTCGAGCTTTCTTCAACTTATCTTCTGCGCTAGTGGCACTGATGATGAATGTCTTCCAATCCTTAAACTGACTTTTGCCCATCCCGAGGCTGATTGTGGGAAGCAGCCTCTTTTGGCAAATTTCAATTAAGGAGGAATCAGGGTTACCGGAAGGCAACTTCATTACGGTTTGGCGAAACCGCTCGATATAGTTCCTTGTCAGCTCCTTTTCTTCCTGAACAACATCCATGAGGGTGGACATTGTCACGTCTTGTCCTACTTCGTAGAACCTCTCCAGGAAGATACGTTTGAAGCTAGCGAAGGAATGGATGCAGTTGTCCGGCAAGTTGCGGTACCAGTCGAAGGCAACCCCTTCCAATGCTCCGATAAACAATCGCGTAAGGATGGCATCGTCATGAGGCAGATGGTCGGTTGTGACTTTGAAGTAGGTGATGTACCTGCTTGCAGATGTCTTTCCCATCATACGGATTGATGTTGAATGGTTTATATCTTGGTGGGAAGGGGACATCTCTCCATGCAGCAGGATACGGTTGTCGTATCCTGAGGTCCTGACAGTTTTCTCGGGCGTGGAACATGGCCCGGAGCTCCTGGATCTCTCTTCTTGCCTTCCTGGCCTCGTCTACAACGGTGGGGGCCGATATTTTAGGAGGATTATCACCCGGGTTTGGTGCAGCTGAGTTCGAGTCTGCATTGACCGCGGGCCCCACGTTTGTTTGGCCAAGTGTCCTTCCTTGCAGAGTTGGAAGGGCCGCTTTGATCTCATCCACGGACTTGACCAAGGTATGCAATATGGCCTCCAGAGTGTCGATGTATTGGCGATCACTCGAACCATCTTGGTTGCTGTCCGTCATGAACACCGTCTTTACATAAGGAGAGATAGAAGGAATGGTGGAGGACGCGCCCTCTGAGTTATACCCTTGTACAGAGAAGTCATCGGGGTATATGGGAATGTTCTCCTCTGGTTCGGACTCAGAAGGAATGGTACCCCCAGCTTCAGAGATTGCCTCGTCTTGAGAGTTGTGGACATCCTTGGGGACGTCGGAACCTGCTACATCTGTTGGGGGAATCGTTTCCCCTGGATTATCTTCTTGGAACACCGAATTGTCGTGGATGTTCGGAGGAGTGCTACCCCCGGCTCCAGCGCCTCCCAAAGATGTGGACAACAAATCTCCAAGTGTGGCAGATTTCGTCTTTGAGCGAGTACCCTGGAAAACTCCTCCCGTAACGGTCGTGGACAACCGCTTAGAAAAGAGTTTCTTAGTAAAGATTTTTGGGCTGGCGACGTTTGTTTTCTTCTCTCTCCCGCTGCCGGGATCTTGTGAGCAGAATTACAGGAGGCGACGAGAAGTGCCTCGTCTTCTGAGCTTGGGTGTTACGGCCGTTGGAAGACGGACCGCCGGTCTTCTTGTACTGCCGCCTTGTTGCAGCAGCAGTTGATAATGACTTGGGTGCATTGATGTCCCTGACAGGACTCTCTGCACACCAACTCTTCGTCTCTTTCCTTGCGTTTGTGAAGAATCACGTTGCACAAGTCACCCGTTTTGTGGGCTCAGGAGTTCTGAGCACATGAGTGTGTTGGCATCCTGCCTGCTCCCTGATGTGGGGGTAGTATGAGTACTTGCCCCTGATCATTGTTGGGATATTCTTAATAACTATCCCATTCGTTGGCCGCCGGGGGCTGGACACGGATAGTTTTATACCACTTTCCATCAGGGGCCCGCGTAATAGTCAGCGGGACGCCCTGATAGTCAGAAGTTAGGACAGCTGTCTGAGCTCGACGAGCCCGTGCTGCCCGAAACTTCTTTCTTCTAGCACCTGAGAGTGCATAGTAGGAAGAGTCCACAGAGACTGGCAAATGAGAGCATCTGTGGTCAGGATCGCCTGAGAGGCGGTCGAAGACAGACCATGAGCCGTACGGAGCAGATGGTATGTGGCTGGGTTTGGTGGTCGTGCAGGCTGTCTGCATGTGTAGCCGTATGACCCTTCTGTTTGTGGCTAGGAGCGTTGGCCGCATAAGCAGTCTGCATGCGGCTGGCAGTCATGCCCGCATGAGCCTCCTGCATGCGGCTGGCTGTCGTCGCCGCATGAGCCTCCTTCATGCGGCTGGACGTTCTGGCCACATGAGCCTCCTGTATGCGGCTGGCTTCTGTGGCCGCATGAGTTTTTATGTGGCTGGCGCCCTTATGCGACTTCTTCTTGGACCGCACAAAGTTTCTCTTTGCCCCTGCAAGTCCAGCATCGTAGTATTTTCCTCTGTCGGACTTGGGGACAACAGAGTCCTCTGTGGCCTGAAGTGGGGCCGCATGAGAGTCTTCTCCGCCATCTTGGGCAACAAAGAGTACTTCTTCGAGAGCTTGGGGAGGAACGAATGATTTGGGCCTCCACTCCCTGCGGGGCTTCTTCGTGCGGGCTCACTGCTGGACCGGGCCAGCGCCCCCGTCGAAGAGCATTTCTTCAAATGCCTGCTGGTCGAACCGGGCGACCAGCATTTGTTGAGTGGAACCAAGTTTGGCTGCGTCCGATTGCGTCACGAACTCCTCAGCCATGGAGAAGTTAGTCCCCAGCAGAGTCGCCATCGTGTTTGCCATTGATTGTAAAAGTGCAGGACAATTTTATAGGAGGACTGAACTTAGACTCACAATACAAACTCGCTCGTACAAAGAAAGCCTAGGGTCGAAAACCTAGGTACAGCAATCTAAGTACGATTGTTTATTTTTGATTCTGGAGGTGACGGTAGAGGCTCGGAAAAGCGACGGCAGCTCTATCTTACTCCTTGGACGATCGGACGTAGCCTTGGCTCTGATGAAGAAATACTCTCGGAATGTGTGGGGAGACTCTTCTGTGCGTGCCTTTGTCTCTCTGTGTGTCCAGCCGGGTCCTTTACAAGGGAATGGCACTTGCTATTTATAGGAGTGGGGTGTGATCATTAGGGTTTGCAATGATTGCCCCTTGAAAATTCGGCGGTTTGGGGATTAATTACCATTTTCCTTGATCCTGTGTTGTTGGTAATTAATCTGGCCGTTAATCTTGATTGCAACAAATCTGGGCAGTTAATGTTGATTGCGCCAAATCCATATTGGCAATTAATGTTGATTGCCACGAATCTTCGTGATTTGTTATGACAAGCTCGGATCTTCTGTCACGTGTTCAATCTGCTTGATTGCAATAAATCTGATTTGATCCGGGTAATTATGGTGATTGCACTAAATCTGGTTGCTAGAATTTGTTGATAAATCTTGATTGATTTGGTGCCACGTGTCCAACCATCATTATGCTGCGAACCGTAGTGACACGGAGGAAACTGATCTTCTAACACGTGTCCTAACCGCGAGCCACAGGGACAGGGTGTCTTGACAGAGCCGCATGAGGGTAGCTTCTCAGGGTTTGAACCGCATAAAGGTGGCGGCCGCATAGGTGTGGCCTTCGAAATCTGAGCCGCATGAGGGTGGTTTCCAACTGAACCGCATAAGGATGGCCACGTGTTAAGGCCGCATGGGCGTGGCCTCTCCGTATTTGAGCCGCATAGAGATGGTCCCCATGATCCGAGCCGTATGAGAGTAGCGGCCGCATGGGGGTGGCTTCTCAGGATTTGAGCCACATGAACATTGCCCCCATGATCCGAGCCGCATGAGAGTAGCAGCCGCATGGGGGTGGCCTCCACCTGAACTGCATGCGGCTGGCCACGTGTCAAAGCCTTATGGAAGACTTTCGGATTTGATGGATCGTGCCAGCTATAGAGATTTTCTTCGTTTCCCTAGGAGCACGCCATTATGTCAGAGTCATCATTGTAGCTTTATGTCAGAGCTGTCTGTTCACCTTTATGTCAGAGCTGCCTTGTTGTGTCAGAGCATTAAATGAGGCCGCTGCTTATGGTCAGTTGTAGAGGCGAGGCGCATGATGCCACGTGGCTTTTACTCGAGCCGCATAGCTATGTTGGCGACTTTTGAGCTGCATAAAACTCTTGAGCCGCATGAAGCTCTGAGAGATTCTTTGAACCGCATGCGACTCCCTCTGTTTTGAGCCGCATGGATTTTCCTGTTCTTTTCCATGCTTCTACAAGGCTACACCCTACGTGTGGTGAGGGTGAAGCTATGCACAAGTAGTAAATAGAAGGGGTATTGATCACATAATCTTTAATAACTCTCTAATCCCCTGAATAGTATAATGGATCCAACCATGACACGTCATGACACGGGATTCAAAAGTAGGTGGCCATACCCACTCCCAAATCGGTGTCTATACAAGTATAATATGCAAGATCGAACAATGTACCAATATACCAGGTAAACCAGGAATAAAACCTCATGACGGGATCCAACGTATACTAGTTCGTGTATCCTCGTGTCGAGAATCAAGTAAAATACTACAACTGAATCAGATATAGTAGATATCAAAGCAATAAAAACTATCGGAGAATGTACTCGCCTGTTGTCCTGAGCTGTCAATATGAATCGAGGCACAAAGTGGAGTCACAGACCTAAAGATGAGATATACATGTGTTAAATAGGGTTTAACAGTAATATATATGGTTTTCTAGTATATGATATGCAATCTAGGTCAAACTAGGTCAAGTGTTGACTCACAGTTGACTTTTAGTCAACTGGTTAACTCTGGTCAACCCCTAGTCCAGTCTCGGTCAGATGTTAACTCAAAGTTGACTTCTAGTCAAAATACTCAACCTTGGTTAACCATGGTCAAATCTAGGTCAAATCATCCTATACCAAGTCATTTCCTACTAAGATATCCTAACTTAGATAGCCTTAACCCTTACCCTATAGAAGTACATATATACATATATAGGATATGTCCAATCTATCCTAGGTAATCTATTACCCTAGACTAGATAACTCTTAAACCTTTATATATATATATATATATATATATATATATATATATATATATATATATATATATATATATATATATATTTTATATGAGGGATCTACATCCCCTCACTTTTGCATCCCCTAAGCATCTCCGAAATAACACCCGTTGGATCTTGTTTAAGTCATCTAATCTTATATATATATATATATATATATATATATATATATATATATATATAAATATATATATAAGGGATCTACATCCTCTCACTTTTGCATCCCCCAAGCATCTCCAAAATAACACCCGTTGGATCTTGTTTAAGTCATCTAATCTTAACCATTAAAAAATCAACGGTTAATATTAGATGACTTAAACAAAATCTAATGGATGTGAAAGAGGGGATGTATATATATATATATATATATATATATATATATATATATATACTAGCATATGTGCACGTGCCTTGCACGTATTTTAATATTTCTTAATTAGTTTAGGAAGACTCTTTAGGAAGACCAAAGGGTTGTCTTCCTAATTACAAAGTTGTCCTTATTAAAATTAATGAACTATTTTTAATTAGTATAAGTATGTAAGGGTATTTTCGGAATTCAAAAGTTTCACCATCTAAGTTTTCCTATTATATAGTAGAATAGATTAATTAGTATAAGTATGTAAGGGTATTTTCAGAATTCAAAAGTTTCACCATCAAAGTTTTCCTATTATATAGTCGAATATATATATATATATATATATATATATATATATATATATATATATATATATATATATATATATATAATATAAATATATATATATATATATATATATATATATATATATATATATATATATATATATAACATAAAAAAAAAAAAATTATATATATATATATAACATTACCTTAGATACCTAGGGTACTAACATATATTAGATAAGTTAGGTACTATCTTGTCTAACTTAGGATGGGTGAACATACCTTAGTTAATAGGTAACTAATTCACATTACATTATAGGTAAATTCTATGCAACACCTCAGACATCCTCTCTAGCTATGCAATATCCTAGGCTAACCTAGGATAACCACCTTACCTATAGATATATTATACCTTACCTAATAGGAAAACCTATACTTAGGCTAATAGGTTAACTAACTCACATCCTATAATAACTCTCTAGGATCTACTAACATATCCACTAGCTCAAACCTATTCACTAACAAAAACTAACATTAAGACACTAACAATCCAAATAGGATACTAACAACTGATACACTAACCTAACACTCTCACATGTGCCCATGCCATCATTGGCCAAGTGGCAAAGCCAAGTTTCTGCTGCTGCTGTGGCTACTGCCTGCATTAGCTTGTTGCTACTGCTGCTATAGCTTGCTGCTGCAAGCTACTGCTGCTTGCTGCCCTAGCTTGCTGCCTTTGTAGCAGCTGGTAATGCTCCTGCTACTGCAAGCCACTGCTATGGATGAGCTACCAAAGCCAAGGCAATACAAAGCTTTGATACTCTAACATCACTCATTCAAAATCCTAACACAACTAACAAACAACATCCTAACATCCCTACCTCTGAAACTAGCTAATACCACTAATCTTCTGATACTTACTTCACATGACTAACTAATATCTGATACTTAGTAACATAAACTAATCCTCCAACTCAAAGTCTAACCCGACCCCAATTCAAACACACACACACACTCCTGTACATAACACAGGGCATGGCCAATGGCCTAAGCCAAGTAGCCGAGCCATCATACTCTTTGGAACAAGCCATAGCTGCTGCTCACAGAGCCAAATCGAATCCCCTTCTCTGATACTCACTAGAATCTGACCCTCCCTTCTGATACATACATGTATCAGACACCTAGGTCTCCTTCTGATACAAAAATGGAAATCCAAAACTAACTGATATAACCAAAGATAACTGATACAACTCTGATACCATAACTATGTCCCAAAAGCTAAGCACAAACTCTGTTCGAGCCTAAGGCCAGATCTCTGCTGCTAGACTCTGGAACCAAGTTTCAAACCAAGCTAATTGGCAAAGCCACAAAAATGGTTCTGCCTTTACAGGGAGCCAAAATGGTCTGCAGGGGGCAAATGCAGCCATCATGCTGCCACTTGCTGCATCGGCCAATGGCCACACTGCTCACCAAGGTGACACCCCCTCATTCTACCTAGAGCCTAAGTGTAAACTCAAGTGGCCAAAGCCACTCCCTTGCTGCCACTGCTCTCACGGCACACACACTTACAACACTAACAGACATGCTTGTAACCCCCAAGACTCACCTGCAACCCACTGATACAATTCACAACAATCACATGTTTATATATACTATCCTATATATAGTTACAAATATATATATATAACATGTGGGTCAAAAATATACATGTATATATATATAGAAATCATTAGGAAATCAATTAGAAAACCTAGACAAGGAACAACCTATCCAAATGTATCATCAAAACTGAAATCTAAGCTCAAACTAGCCTATGTGGTATTTCACCAAACACTTGGAGGGCTCTCCTCGGATTTCTCCATGGAGGGATCTAAAAGCCCAAATAAAATGCACAAAAATGAGGCCTAGAGCCTTGCTCACCTCCCCATGGGCATCCCTAACCAAAGTGAGTGCTCCTACATGTGTCATGCATGAAGAATGAGCTCAAAACTACCAAAATGCAAGGGTTTACCTATTGGGTGGTTGAATCCCCAATGAAATCTCTTGTGTAAAGTTAGACACAATTTCCCCTTCCTTGGACACCTCTCCATGAGCTCCTTTGATCTCCTAGCTCCTAGCCTTGGAGAAGGAAGGTTTTGGAAGAGTTTGGGAGAGTCTGGATGGTGGGAAGGAAAGGAAATGAAAAGGGGCTCTTCTAAGGTTTTGTGGAGGCTCTAAAATGAAGAAGAAAATGAATTAATGCACTTAATAGTTCAGCCAAGAAAGGAAGACCTAATCACCTTCTAAAAAGTCCAATCTACCCTCTCAAGTCGTCATGAACCATCTCCTAATCAAAGGGTTAATGGTGCACTAAGTGTGGGACTCAAACCTAGTCTAAACCAAGTCTAACATGACTTAATTGAAGCTAATTATGTTCATTCTAGGTTGTGGGCTCAAGTAGTCAAGTCTATTCTAATTGGTTTCGTAAGTCTGTAGAAGCATGGAATTTTAGGCGCATCTAAGGCCAGTATGCGCCCTAACTCTCATGCGCCAGAAATCAACATGTGTCAGGAACAGAACACTTGGCACAGCAGAAAACAGCAAAGAAGTAGAGACATAAAAATGGGGCTTTTATTTCTTATGAAAGTCTATTACGTGTCTTTTACAAAGGAGAATTCTTTTACAAAGAGAAAGAAAATCCTAAAAGCTACTGTCAGGCGCATCACTTGTCAGGCGCATCACTTCAACGTACATCCAGCTGCATCACTCAAGTGCTACAGCCAGGCGCACCATTCCAACATCTTAGCGTAGGCGCATCCCCGGGCATAGTCAGAGCGAATCACTTCCTCGTCAAATGTACGGGCACTCTAGCAGGAGGAGTGGCTCTTCTAGCCTAACAAAATTGGGGCACGATAGCCCCGACCTGCGGCTCTTCCTGCATAACAAAAATCAGGGCACGACCACCCCGATCTATGGATGCAACAGGCACCTTCAGCCTATGTCGGGACACGACCATCCTGATATTTGGATGCAATAGGCACTTTCACAGGCTTGTACGAAAATAGGGCCGATGGTGAAAATACCAACTCGGCACATCTTCATCTTCGGAAGGAGTTCATCGTCAACTCGCCAAGGCAAGGGATCGATCGAGTTCGTCTCCATGAAGGAAAGCTAAGTGAAATGAGAAATAAAACTCTTCACAAAGCTATTTATAGGCCGGGGCAACCTTCGCCCATGCGCCAAGTGACAGTCTCCTCTTATATATACAATAAATTTGCATTAATGACGATGAATCTCCCTCTTCGTATTCAGCCAAGTCAAAACAGCCATTAACGCCTCAAAGAACTCAACAGACGGGCTAATGAGGATGCGCCATGCGGCAGATGCACCGTCAGCACCATGCACTACAAGAAAAATGACTTTTTGGAACAACTTTTTATGTAACAAAATTTATTTTGTTGCAAAAGTTATTTAATTATAACAACTTTTTTATATTTGTTGCAAAAATTGGATTTGCAATTTTTAAGCAACAAAAAGTAACTTGTTCAAATTATTTTGTTACAAAATAGTTGAGCGCACTCTATTCCCGTTCTAAAAAAATGGTGATAAATTTATTTGCAACAAAAAATGTTGTTTACAACAAAACCTAATCTTGGCAAAAATTATTGTTTTTTTGACAACAATATTTATCATTTCAATAAGTTAATATCCCTTTTACCACATAAATAATTTTCGTTGCCAAAATAATCATTTTAAATTGATTTAGAAAAATTCTCTACTACAAGAAAATTTCCACGAACAGTACCTTAAAACCGTTCCGTCACCAATAAACCCGCATACTTTTCCCCCCATAAAATTTCACTTCCATCAAAATTTTTCCAAAATCTCTCAACCGAATAGGTCTCCCCCACCATTTCTTCTGAAAATTAGCTCTACAATTATCCTCAGTCTGCTCCACTCCTCTCTCTGTTCCTCTACGCACGATCCTCTCTCTAAGCCAACAGGAAGTCGTAGGCGTACCCCTCTGCTCCACTCCTCTCCCCTTCCCTGTGCACTTTTCTCTCGCTCCTCCTTTGCGGCTAGGCTGAACGCAGGAACTTGCTGTGCGCGCAGTTGATAGAAGGACGGCGTGACGGATTGGCAAGGCTAACAGTAGGTTTTGGGACTCGACGAGGTAATTTTTTATGCCTCCTAAAAAATTTCATGAGCAACTCCTTACAAATGGTTATTTAGTTCTTCTCGTGTGTGTGTATATATATCCTTCTCTTTTTTTTAATTAAGATCTCCATCTCTGCCTACTCATAGTTTATGATGTCTCATATAGGGTCATTGACCAATCTACCACTTTATCTTGTGACTAACAATGTACAAACCTAATTGACTGCTTAATGGGTCAAGAGCCTTTTTATGTTGTAATTGTCTCCTTCATTCAATTCCAAACACTTCAACTCAGTCTTAATCATGCTTTACTGTGTTTCAAAAATTAGTAAGATTGCCCGAATCGCTTACAAGGCTGCTCCCCAAGGATTTTCTTTTTCTTTTTTCGCTCGATGAGACTTTAAGAATATTTTTTCACACAAGATGATCTCACCCATTCCCACTTAAAAATATATACATTACCCATCTATAACCATTATGCAGGTTGTGACTTTGTGTATAGGTGCACACATTGAATCAGTCTAAAACCATCATATGATCGAATTCAGCTTGATCCACACAGATTCAACCAAAATAAGGGTGTTAAAGTGATGGCATGGTTCACAGTATCGGTATCGAAATCGGTATCGAACTATTCCTATTTGTATTGGTATCGCCGACATCGGTAGTATTGGCGGTTTTGGATCGAAGTATTGGATTTTTTGGTATCAAAAAACAAATAATTATTAATAAATTATTTACATTTAGAAACATATATTTTATACATTTGGGCATAATTTTATGTATTTTCAGTGTTATTTCTTAGTAGTTTTGAAATTAAATGAAATAGTAGTCACCCTTACCGATTTGTTTACATACAATAGATTGATTTTCTTCTTTTACAACATTGTTATGCTTTAAACCCTTACTGATTTGTCTTTTTTGTTAATTTTTTTTGTCGAATTGACGAAAAAGAGACCCCCATTGTCTGTATCGGTCAGTATCAGGTATCGGTCGGTATCAGATCGGAACATGCCAAACCGTATCGGTATCGGCCGTATCGGATCGTATCGGCCAATACTTTAAACCATGTGTTAAATAAGCTTGTGCAAATTACACCTCAACATGCAAATCCAATTTCTTCTAGTATAAGCACAGAATATTAGCTTTGAAAAGCTAGTCTGTTCCTGACTTGACACAACCCACCAATAATAAGCATGTCATATTAGCCTAACCTAGTCTGGCCTTACGTTGATGCTCCACAGTTATCTAAATTAAGACATTAGAGTCATAAAAACTAAGCTATACAAAAAGATGCCTAAATAGGAGGAAGTGCATATAATGTGTGTCGTGTTCTAACAAATCATATACAAAGCATCTTTTCTCCCAATTCTTGAATTATTTAAATTGAACCATAAATTTATTGCATTCACAAATCATTTATCATTTTGTTACTTATCAATCTCAACATTCTTATCTCACACTATGTTGTGGAGATGTCTTTTCAAAGTCCAACATGTTGAAAATAGAGTATGCTTCTTATGGTTGTAAGTTGTCCTACAAATTTTCACTTGAATTTTACGGGCGTCCTATAGTCACCTGGTCCTCCAGAAGCAAATGTCTAATTCAATCATCCTGCTAATTCAGTGACTAGCATCCTTCTCAATCTCCATGCAATGACCAAGTAAGAAAATGCATTTGCATGTATCTCGACCGTCAACATGAAGTACAGTCGCTACTCCCTCATTTTTTGAGATAGTAGCGTATTTGCATCCCACCATTTCCAATTCTCTAGACTATAAACTTTTTATAACATTCTACTTTAGGTAGAAATCATCCCCAGTCTACTTTCATCACTTTAATCACTCGATGTCCTTAAACCCTGCCATTAAGTTCCTAGTTTATAAACAACAAACTACACCGAGAAGGTTGTATACAGCCCTAGTTTTCATCTATAACCAACACAGAGAAAAAAATATACTTAATACCGGTCCTACCGGTCCTAGATGAAAGCCTATAGTGATAGGGAGTGAATGTGTCTCCTCCAATCTTTCACGCTGTCACTACTCTAGTATATATATATCCTTAATTCCTTGTCCACATCAATTTGCCAATGAGACATGTTATTTCTTCAAAACCACCACACATTGCCTTCGAGAATCCTGACATTTGCTTTTTCTATATAATTTATTGATAATCATGTGCAAAGCTCTCATCTTTCTTAGTATCTTTCTATCAATGATCTTAATAAGCATATAATTCCTATAGTAAACCTTTCTGAGGTAAAATTAAATTGATTAACAGTGACTTTTACTTATTTTAAGTATTTTCTGAATGACTCTCCCATGCTTCTTCATATAGCTCTAAGTTTGCATTACCATTGTTCATACCAATTTGTATCTACTTTGTCCTTGTAAATTTTTGTAAAAGTACTTCTATGTTCGTAAGTAACATGTTTCTTTCAAGGGAGGAGACAAAAGGAGAATGGGATATAAAAAATGATTTCTTTGTTTCTGAGGAAGTAGTATAGGAAAAACTATAAGTTTCTTTCCTTTCTAATATGAGAACTTTTGCTACACCAGAAAACCCTTTTTTTTTTGTAGCCCAAGTCATAATTCATTTTTGTTCATGGGCCAGATTTATATGCATAATACATTAAAGATTGCAGGTGCCTCACCATATAAAAGAAAATCGAAGAAGAATCTGGTAGCTTGTTAACGGGAGCTTGGGGATAAGACAATATACCTACAATAGTGACAAAATAGATAAGGTCTATTCTTATTTGGTTAAAAGGATGATAATAAGTGCAGATAGTATACTGGTTCATCTTTTTACCGCAACCTACCCTTTATATTAGGATGCAATACCAATGGTTTATTGTACATGACAGAAAATGAATAATCCACCATCAGTTTCAAACAATAGCTTGTTGGGTACTTTTAAGCAACAAGAAAAAGTTCCAAGAGAAGTACTAGAAAATCTCAGTTAGCTCAACAACCTCACAATTAAATTCATCAGATCTTGATAGGGAATGAAAGCAAGTACAATATTAACAGTCTCCATAATAACTTGCATTTTGACATGGTGGTTTATGATGTAATTGAAGATGATATAAGGGAACAAGAACTTGGTTGACCTTAATGACAAGACCAGTAAATAAGTCTGCTTCAGGTAGTCTATAGTCCCTGAAGAAGCACTAGGTTGTAAAAACAAACTATTTACCATGCAAGGGTGTATTAGTCTCGAAGATTAGTCTATGACCCCATTTACAATCATCAGCTTATTCTATAAAACCTTTGCTAATATAACCTCTGAGTTTAGGTAACTATTATGCCACAAGGGTTAACTTGTTTGTCATTTGAAGATTAATCCTCATGTAGCCTCTAATAGGAACTAATCTCGTGTACCCAAAATTAAGTGACCTGAGTACCTTACTTATAGTTCTAATTCAATCACCTTCACTCCCCTCTAACAAACTACACAACCAATTAAAAGCCAGTCCAATGCCCAAAATCTTCTCAAAGTAAGATTTGGATCGATAGGTTAGTTCGAATGACGTGCTCAGTTAAAATGAATCCAACCAGAAAAAGTATATGAATACAATGAAGATATTGGATAAAAAGATACATATACAATATGTTTTGATCATGGGTTACAAACCATAAACATGACCAACACAACTTACTTTGTAGGACAAGTACTTCAAAAGTAGTTATATAAGGCTGTATCTATAACACAAACTATAGTGTGATAGAGACAAGGCATAGAACTGTTAAATGTCAATTAAGACATCAGAAAGTCTAGTGGATATATTTCCTTTTCTTGAAGACAAAAGATGATAACTACATCCAGAATTGCATCCTAGCCTCTCACTTTTCGAACCCCCGTTAAAACCCATCACAGAAAGAAGCTGAGAAAAAGATTTCTATCAACAAAAACCCCATATATACGGAAACAAAAGTAGAAGTAAAAATAGCTCAGAATATCAAAAGCCTCTACCGAGAAGTCAAGACCGTAATTCATCTTCATTGAGTTATGGTGGAGAACCTAAAATCAACTCAGGATCCTCCTGTCCGACATAATATAACAATTTTAGGTTCTATTTGTTTAACATGAAATGGAATTCCATAAACTGTCAGAAAGATGGGGTGTGTGATGTTAAGTATAACCTTAGTGATGTAATATTTTGTATGCATGTCTGATGTAATGAATGATATAAGATGCTAGCCATCGTATGTCTACAATTGTCCTTATTGTCATGTACTCTTTAGACAGTTTGGTCTTGAGCCAAATGCAATTAATCCACTAACAAGCTATCAGAGTCATGTTTGCAAAATTTCTTCTCTTTCCTCTTCTTTTGTCCAAACCATAGTCACAACCGTAAACCGCCCTCTTGTCGCCCCATCTCTCTCTTGCCCACAACTGCTTTCGATGCCCCCATAGGATTAAAGTAATTAATTAGGTTAATAATTGAGCTCATATATTCTTTAAGGATATGTAGAAAGCATGTTAGCAATCCAAGCAGTATAGAAAGCATGTTAGAAATCCAAACAACTCTCTTAATCATATATCTTTTTTATCATATCAGTTCTTTCATTTATCTTTCCCTTATATGTTGCTTTGTATTTTTAGATTTTTTTTTGTTATCTGCTTTCAATTCTTTTGTTTTTTGATTTAGGAACAGAAATATGGATAAAAGTTGGGTGAAGCTTACAAATAAATCATGTCGGTAATACATACAAGGAATAAAAGACTTTGTAAAACAAGCAAATAGGTTTGCCCCAAAGAACAATAGGATTCGTTGTCCATGTCGTAGCTGCAATAATGTGTATTTGTAGCATATAAATGTGGTGGAAACTCACATGTTTGATAAAGGTATGACTAAAACATACACCAATTGGGTACATCATGGTGAAAAGTTTGAACCTACGATGATTCTTGATGACGATAGTGACAATGATGACACTAGTGAAGAGGCTCCACCGGATAATATTTACGAGATGCAAGATTTTTTTGAAGACTTACATGCCGGAACATTTATGAATTCTAGTTTGGGTGAAGTAGCTTTTGGTCAGGAACAAGCAGAAATTAGTAATACTCATCCTAATCAACAATCTTCAGAGAAGAAATCGAAGAGATTTTCAAGCTTATTAAGTGATGCACAACGTGAACTTTATCCTGGCTGTAAAAAGTATTCAAAATTATCTTTCCTAATAAAGTTGCTTCATTTAAAAGTAATCAATCGTCTAAGTAACAAAGCCCTCGATCAGATCCTTGAGCTGTATAAAGATGCACTTCCAGATGGGGAAACATTGCCTGAGTCATATTATGAGGCTAAAAGTATAATACGGGAACTGAGCCTTGGTTATGTGGCCATACATGCTTGTAAGCATGATTGTGTACTCTTTTGGAAGGTGCACGAATATAAAGATGAGTGTCTTGTTTGTCATGAGCCTAGATATATATTTAACGAAGGTGAACGTAAAAAAATACCTCAAAAAGTTTTGCGACATTTCTCCCTAAAACCAAGACTGTAAAGGTTATTTATGTCAAAAAATACGGCTACAGATATGAGATGGCATAAGGAAAAGCGACTTGAGGAGGATGGTGAACTTAGGCATCCAGCAGATTCAGAAGCTTGGATCGAATTTGACAAGACACATAACGTGTTTGCAAATGATCTTCGTAATATGAGACTTGGTTTGGCAAGTGATGGTTTCAACCCATTTGAGAACATGAGCAATTCTTATAGTATGTGGTCTGTAATTATTATTCCATATAACTTGCCACCTTGGATGTGTATGAAAGAACCTTATCTGTTCATGTCCTTGCTTATTCTAGGGCCTAAGTCCCCTGGTAACGATATTGACGTGTATTTGCAACCATTGATAGATGAGTTAAAAGAGTTATGGGAAGATGGTATTGAAACCTTTAAAGCCTCGACCGGAGAGAAATTCCAATTACATGCAGCTCTACTTTGGACTATAAATGACTTTCCAACTTACGGAATTTTGCCTGGATGGAGTACAAAAGTCAAACTAGGATGTCCGAATTGCAATAAAGACACTAATTTAATATCACTTAAGCATGGAAGGAAGTTATGCTACATGGGCCATCGACACTTTTTGCCAAAAAATTATGCTTGAAGAAATAGTGATCAATTTGATGGCAGAAGAGAACGGAGGTTGCAACCAAAGGAGTTATCTGGGAATGATATCTTGTACCAGCTAAGTCGGTTAAATAATGTGAAATACGGGAAGGGTCCATCTATTACTAAGAAGAGAAAGCATGAAATCTATAAGCTCAATTGGAGAAAGAGAAGCATCTTCTTTGAATTGCCATATTGACAGACTCTAAAGTTGCGGCATAATCTTGATGTAATACATATAGAAAAGAATATTTATGAGAATGTGGTTGGAACATTGATGAATATTGATGGAAAAACAAAAGACACCGTGAAGGCTAGATTAGATATGGAACTAATGGGTATACGAAAGGAATTACACATAATACAGGATGGTAATTCATTTGTGATGCCATAAGCATACTATACAATGTCTATTGAAGAAAAAAAAAGTTTTTATGAATGGTTAAATTTGGTTAAATTTCCAGATGGCTATGTGTGAGCACCCTGAAATTCGGGTGGATTTTTTTCATTTTATTTTATTTTCTGATTGATTGGTTTTGATAAATAATTTATTCTGTATTTTTCCTTAAGTATACCTTTCCCGTGCCATTGATATTTGGAGTGTCAGGGATGTTCAACTTTGGAAATATTCTTCACGAGTTTTGGAGTGGACAGGATTACCTTCATGATGGTATATAGTATCCCACTCAGACTTGTTCCCTTGTGCTCTTTTTGCTTTGCTGAACTTTGGGTCGAATTAGACCGTTTGATTATTAATTATTTTTCCCACTCTTTTCCTTGATCATTATTAGCACGTTACCGTGACTTTTAATTTGGGAGCGCAAGACCAGTCAGTTTCTTGAAACCAAATTCTCATGCTTGATCTACTCGAGATGCTCGTCACCCATGACCTTCGTGTCCCACTCAGACACGTCATTTTGTGCTCCATTTGATTCGCACAACTTTTCTGATACGTGACCCGATTTTATTTTGCCCCACGGTGTCACATTTATCTTCCAACTTGATTTGTGGGTCCCCTATCGACCAAAACCTGTCAGCCCCAACTATGGACATGGCCCACTTTGAGCCTACTATCCGCCTGCCACTTGTGTCCCATTTATTGGAATTCCCATGTGCTACTTATTTACACATGATCATCAACGTCTAATTTTAATTCGATTTTTGCACAATCTCTGATTTTGACCCAATCCGGCTCCACCGAGTCCAGTCCAGCTCCATGTTATTCTCCATCATGACACCCCCATATTTTTTATTGCCCAAAAATATTAAGTACTCTTCTTCCTATTTTTTTCCATATTTAATGGAAAATTTCCATTGATTTTGATCCCAAAAATGAATCCTATTTTTCTATTTGATCCTAGCCATTGATCCCACCTAATTAAATCATCACCATCCTTTTCCCTCCATTCACTCACAGCCACATTGTGGCCGGCCCTAACAATTTTGTAGAGAGAATCTTTCTCTCTCTCTCTCTCTTATCCTCTCTCTTTCCCTCTCTCTTTAATTATTATTACTCTCTTCTCTCTCTATCCCACTCTTTTATTACTATACTAACAAAACAACAACTCAACACCAACATCAGTAACACAACCTCACCATGCCCGAACACCACCACATCCCATGCTAACCCGACACCACCTCATGGCCGGAGCTCTGACCTTCCCTGGCCGAGCGTGGCCGTCGACTTCCTCCTCTCCTCCACTTCCCTCCTCCTTCTTCAATACCATGGCCACCCCCACCATCATACCACCAACCACCTTCTCGGCCATTACCGACCAACTCATCCCAGCCCCCCCCGGGCCAGAAATCGCCGTGGCCGAGCACGGCAGGCCGCAGCCTCCCATCCTTCCTCCTCACTCTTTTACTACCATCATCTCCACTTCATTCCATCACCATCCCGATCAAAACCGCTGCCCCATCGCCGTCCTGCCGCATCGTCGTGCGCCGGTGCCTGACCTCCGCATCGCCGTGCATTAGCTGCGCATTGGCCGGGCACTGTCGGGCCAGGCCAGGCCGTGCATCTTCCAGCAGCTGCGACAGCAGCTTTCGCACAAGTGGGCGCTGGCCGGAGGCCACTGGCCACGTGCGCACAGGCGCTGCCACCGGTCGCCGCCGCCGTGGCCGGGCCCCTCCAGGCTGGGCGAACTCCGGCGACCCCCTTGGGTCCGCCGCCTCGCTGTCCGGCGCGAAGTATAGGCGATTCGTGCATTTCGCACGAAATCCCGCCGTGACGCGCGCGAAACCAAGTTCATTTTGGCGCTCCGTCACAGCGACTTCGTACGCATTTTCCCAAAAATTTGACCGTTGGATCGGCAATTTCTTCGCTCCGTCACAGTCTCGGTATATCCAGCTTCACTCATGTCAATTTTCGTCCGTTGATTTTATCTTTTGATACATCAAAACCGGCCACCAAGTTGACCATTTAAATTGTATAAAATTTGGACAGTTTCGCGAGGCCAACTTCGTCAGCTTGTACCTCCTCCACCGTAGCTCCGTTTGGCGTGCTACTAGTTCCTGTACGAAGCTGGTATAACCCTCTTGCTACCCTCCAGTTTCGTTTCATTGTGAGTTTGTTTGATTGATTGAATTCGACGCCAAAGTTGGTCGTCTGAATTCGTAATTTCCAACTTGTAAAATTCTATTTTTGAACATGGGACTCCAGATTTCATTTCTGACACCACCAGTAGACTTGTGGCATCGTTCTGGCATGTTTTCATATAAAATTTGTTAGATTTGGAGAACGTGGGCCCTGGTACGTTTTTCGGTGCAAAGTGGGTCCCACATTCTGCGTCAACGGGACTTTTTGACGTCGGCTCATCGGAATCCAATTCTGAATATACCGTTGAGTTCGTATCGTCATTCTGGACTCGTTGACATATAATTTGCTAGGTTTTGGTGGACATTGGGTCCGGCACGCATTTTGGTGCAAGTTAGATACCAATATCCGGGTCAACGGGTCATTTTGAGATCGGCTCATCGGAATCCAATTTCGGATATACCGTTGAGTTCGTATCGCCAGTCTGGACTCGTTGACATATAGTTTGCTGAGTTTTGAGAACTTTGGCTCCGGTGCGCATTTCCGTGCAAACCGGAATTCCAAGTTCTGGTCAACGGGCCAAATGGAGATCGGGTCAACGGAATCCAATTCTGGAGATACCGTTGGATTCGTATCGTTATTCTGCTTTTGTGGACATATAATTTGTTATATTTTGTAGACTTGTTTTCTTGCACATTTTTCGGTGCAAAACGGCTCCGACACGGACACCGTTTTGACCCGAAATTACCTTTTTGCCCTTGTGTCCTAATTGGACCGTTGGGTAGGCTATCCTAGCTAATCTGACCATTCTGGACACGTTGGCGATGTTTATTTCATCGTCCGACAATATTTGTTGATAGTTTTTCTGAGTTTAGCCTTTTTATAATTAATTAATAATTAATTCATATAATGTTCGTATTTCGGGATTAGTACAACGAAACTGAGATCAGCCAATTCCAGTGATCTCACATCTCTGAAATTGACAAGTTGGACACGTGGATCATTATAATAAGATTATCAACCTTACCGATAATCTTCTTATCTCGATTTGCGTGTCATAAGTTTCGACGTACAAATAACGAAGTACACTTTATATTAGACTAGAATTGACCCTGTTTGACCAGAGTTGACCAGTTGACCCAAAGTCAACTGTAAGTGAACACTTGACCTAGTTTGACTAGATTATTGACCGGAGTCGACCTAGAGTTGTTTTGACTTAGAAGAACCTAGAATAATGTAGATTGATTATAGAGATTCATTTATTACAACTTGAATACCTTGTAACCTGTGTTGCTTTAAATAGGACTATGTGGCTTCAGTTGGACACCCTATACTTATCGGCTGTTCAGGTTATCAGGCGAGTACATTCTCTGATCATTTCATATCCTGCTTAGAATTATTTTCTGCAGTAGATTACTTTACTTGTACTGTCACGTTGGTCACACGGATTAGTACTATGCGGATCCCTTCTTGAGATGTTATCCTTAGGGAGCATCAGGTACTCTACGTTCTGTGCGTTTCACTTATATAGCGTACCATATGCTTCTTTGGTTCTTTGATTACTTGTGACATATACCCTTATGATCACAGAGTCTCCTAGAATCTCTTATCCCATTTACTGGGTATCCTAGAATCTCCTAGAATCCCCATTTTTGGGACTACTATGTACCACCCTTCGGGGGTTATTATATAGAATCATAACATAACCTGTTTGGATCCTTGTGTATTGATTGGGGGTACGGGGGAGTAGAAATGGACATGTGAATAATACCCAAGTAGTATCTTATCAGATTCTCTTCTATAGTGTCTTATCAGAATCTCCTATGCCATTTACATGTCTATGTTGTACTCTGACTCACTAGTCACATGATAGTTCTCTATTTATAGTAGATATTTCTATTACAGCTTTCTCTCTCTGTTTACATACTGTACTTCTTTCAGTACTTGTATCTTACTTTACTGCATGAATATATTTTCTAACCTGCTATGAACTGTTGAGATGTATTGTGCTCGCTCCTGTCCTGACTGGACCTGTTGATAAATTTTACAGATGGCCTGGGATTGCTTGCTAGCATAGAGGATACACAGTAGAGGTTGTTTAGATAGTTATTTCATTTTGTCTGGAGTTGTATTTACTTTGTGGATTACTGTATTTGAGTTTTGAGTTATATTTCTAGGTTTATGTATCTTAGACACTTAGACTTCTATCTCCTATATTTATTTTGGATTTCATGTTTTATCTATCTTTATCATGCTCTACCTTAGATGTGATTGAGACTGTATCTGCTATGTCACCCCTATTCGGGGAGTATAAACTGTTTAGTCTTATACTGTTAGATGCATTGAGACCTAGGACAGCGTTCTACCGCCGACACTGCGGCGTAGGCTGGACGTTGTTACGTTCTCGTGCCCTAACTCTAGGGTGCGTGTCGTGACACTATGCATCTAACATATCTCGGTGTGTGAACACTAAAGATTGTATTCTCTTAGGAATAAAGAGTCATGATTGTCATGTTTTGTTACAACGACTACTTCCAATTGGAATACGTGGATACATGCATAAAGATATATGAAATACATTATTGAGTTGAGCTTTTTCTTTAAAGAGTTGTGTTGCAAGACTTTAAAGTTAGAAGTACTAGAGCGGCTGGAGAAAGATATTGTCATAGTACTTTGTAAGCTTGAAAAGATATTCCCACCTGCATTTTTTGATATTATGATGCATCTAGCTATTCACTTGCCACATGAAGAAAAACTTGGAGGGCATGTTCATTATCGTTGGATGTATCCAATAGAAAGGTAATTTTTAACTTACTATATTAAATTATTTTTCTCTTTCAACATGTATATATATTTTTCAAGTTTACATGATACAGTGACTAATGTAGAGGCTTATTTATGTTAACAGGTTCTTATGCACACTTAAGAAAAATGTGCGTAATAAAGCACGCCCTGAAGGTTCCATTGCTGAAGCTTACATTGATAGTGAACACATGGTCGAGCATGAGAGATAAATCACACATAATGTACAAGAAAAACATGACCAACTATTTCCAAAATGGTTTAAAAATCGCGTAAGTCTTATTTATGAGTAATTAGCTTAATTTACACATGAACACTTATCATTCTTACTTATTTTTGATGGGTTATTCTTACTAATTTACTTAAATTTTTATGGATAGATGAAACTATTGCATGCACAAAAATCACCGGAAGCTACAGATCAACTATATTCCTTAGCTTGTGGTCCTGATCAGCGAGCAAGACGATACACACGGTGTATCATTAATGGAATGAGATTTCATACAAAGGAGCAGGAGAGACATCGTAGAACTCAAAATAGTGGTGTGGTTGTAAAAGGAGATCACCAAGGAAATGACATCGACTTCTATGGTGCTTTAATATAAATTATTGAGTTGAGCTACTTGGGGGGGGGGGGGGGGAAATCGAGTTTTTATATTCAAGTGTGATTGGTTTGATGTTGGAAATAAGAAGGCAGGGATCCAAACAGATGGTTACTTCACTTCCATTAATATATCCCGCAAATGGTACAAGGATGATCCATTTGTTCTAGCATCTCAAGCCGAACAAGTCTTTTATGTTAGTGATTCTAAATTGCGAGGTAGCGGGCAAGTCGTACCAAAAACTCAACCAAGGAATATTTATGATGTTTCAGAGGTAGTTATAGAAGAGAGAGAAGAAGATGATAGATTGATGGGTGATGGTGAGGCTTACCAACAACATCTACTGAATGATACGAATGTAAATATTGATGAAGAGGTGACGCATTTATCATTAGGAAGGAATGATGTGGTCTCAAGTGCCGTTCATGTGACCAGCCTCCCTCTAAATGAATTAGATCTAGAATATGATGATTTTATTAACAATGATGAACTTTCTGAAGCAGATAATACCATTGAAGACTACTAGTCTGATAAGGAAGAACTAATGCATAGTGATGATGACACTGATATAGATGATTTGTAGTTCTCTTTATAGATGAAATTAGTTTCTGTTTTGAAAATATAATCTTCTTATCATATGGATCTTTAGAGCTTGATCTTTGCGAAGAGGACAAGTGGAAGATCAAGATATATTTTACTGGCTCTTATTATGAAAATATAGGATTATAGCTAGGTAAGCTATAAGACTAGCCGGCAGATTGTTCTGACATTGTAATTTTTTCTTTGATTCTTCAGGAGTTTATCTTCTTGTACTTAGTCTTTGTTTCATTAATTATCATTAATGAAAAATGGGAGGATTTTCCCACCCTTTACTCTAAATAATTGTAATTATGTTTAAGACACTAGTCTAATTACATATTTCTGTTTGGCGACTTTTTTGAGTTGTGCAGTGTGTGTAGTATTTTTTGGCTAAGTGTACTTTCTATTTCCAAACCCTTACATTCTATAGTACCAGTACCTTACATATCAAGCAAATTAACCTATCGCTATAAATTAACTCGAATGTCATTATAACAATATAGTTTTTTTTTCCAATGAAATATAACATTCAGCTGGCTGTGATGGATTTTCTTGCACTTGAAACTTTAATTGGTCCCTTTTAGATTTCTTTTGTTAACAATAAATTATTGTTCGACCTGTTATAGCGCAGCTGCTAGCTGTTTAGAAATTTTATTCCAGCTTTACAGAAACCTGTCATTTGTAGTCTCTTCTCCTCATTAGGATTTTATGACATTAAATAATAGTTGTGTTTGTGAGTTCGTTCATTCAACATTGCTGTCTACATAACTTTAAGAGAGAAAGGAGGAGTGATGGAGTAATAGTTTAGTTCTTCCTCAAGTTTAGTTCTTCCCCAACCTATCTTTCACTTCCACATTTTTTCTACCCCTTGACTGCGTCCAAATTAGTCATCTACTTGACCAGCCAGTAGTTTTTCCTACCCGAAATGAGAATACTGCTTATAATTTAGTTTTAGGAGTATACAATACATGAAATTCTGGTTGGTGAGCTTTCTCGTTTTAATTTCCCTTTTATGTATGTAATAGCAGGTAGAGGTTTTTTTGTTTGTTCTTCTCTTTGTGTTTTTTTTTGATTTGCACCTTGTTAACTTGTTATATGGTTTTATTTTCTGCCATGGTGGTTGATTTCGAATGGAAGGTGGCTGAAGAATGTCAGGTGGTTGATTTCGAATGCCAGGTGGTTGATCTCCTTAAGTCTTTCATGTATAACATGCATTCTTCGTCATAGTGATAGTGCAAGATAAAACTACTACCATTGTACTTTAGGAAGTGTATGATTGCACCTTTTATCTTATATACAATGTGTCTACAAGGTTAATGTTTTTTTTCTGTACGTGCTTGCTGCAATTTTACCGATACCTATTTTTGATGATTCACCATTTATCATTTTTGCCAATTTGTGATTTTTTTTTTCTGTCCATGTTTTTTTTCTTCAGGATTATCTTCACAACTAAAATCATTCTTCTTCCTTTTGTGCTTAAGTTACAGAGTCTCATCATTTCTGCCTTTTTTACATCTCCCTACCGTAAAAAGTCTACCAGGTAAAGCTGCTCCTCTCATTCCACTTCTATCTCTAATTGAATGAGCTAGAATCAAACTCATTTCATTGTTAAATAATTATAAGCAAAGAAACTGGCCCTTATCCTCAAAAAAGTAGAGAGATAATAGGAGTAAATTAAGGTTATGTTTGTAGGATGGAAATGTGGAGTAAGTACAGTTTATGTCAGAAAGAAGAAAGAATCTAATAGTAATTATCGCATGTTTTACTTGTCTCAGATTGTGAAATCTGGAGTGAATTAAGGTTGGACCTTATCCAATAGTAATGGTCAGAAGGAAGAAAGCATCCAACAGTTAATGGGAGTGAAATCTGGAGTCTAACTACATTCAAGCATAGTATAAGAAAAGTAAAGTTGATAGACAATAGATTGTGATACAGAAAAAGATGTTAGACATTTTTTATTTATTTTCCAAAAACAGGTATTAAGTAGCTCATTAACGATGGAGCAAGTTTAACTTGTCTTAAATGATTTTTTTTCTCACAAGCATGTTTACATTTAGCCTCTAACCTCCTTTATTTTGGAGTCCTGTATCATTGTTCATTTTCTATTTGGTATGTTCTAACCTCATTCATTTGTTACATGACATGTTCTAATATTATAAAAAGAAAACTACGTAATTGTCACAGGATTGATTTAAAATGGCACCAGGGACACGAGCACGATCAACCTCCAATTTATTATCTGATGACCCCATAACAGATCCACAATTATTGCGATCCTTTCAAGGTTCAAATAACAATGAAAATGGTAATTGATTAGCTTTTGTTTCTTTGAGTCCAATAGTCTGTGTACTTTCAACTTACTCTATGTTACTTGTATATCTTTTTGTCCTTTCTCTCTCATTTCTTTACGGGTTCTAATTCAACAAACATATCCAAGAAAGGATGTGGTAAGGCCCGAGGGTTAGAACTAGCAAAACTTCTTGAAAAGGGACAAAAGGCAAAGATCGTATTCCCTCCGGGATGTTTAAAGCATGTAGGAAATTGTCATCAAACTGGGCTACAGAGTTAGGAATTATGTGTCGAAGTTTGGCACCAGTTACAATTAAGAAATGGAAGAAAGTAAGCAATAAGGACAAAGAAGTCATTTATGAGCGTATTTTAGTAAGTGAGATCACACTTGATTTTGTTTCTCAAAGCCTTCACAAATTATACTGGTTATATGAATTATTTATATTTTCTTGTGTTATAATGTAGAATGTTTTTGACATGGACATGTCTCAATGGAACATGAGACAATGGACAGAAAAATACTTACAACAACGATTTCAGAGTTATAGGTGTTATCTTAACGTACATTACAAGGAATTAAAAAAATATCCATTGAGGCAGCTAAATCAAATCCACCTAATGATATTACAGAAGATGATTGGAAGATATGTTGTGAACCCTTTGATGATCTAGCAATCTTGGTGAGTTAATTAAGGTTAATCTGATCTTTATTCCTTGTCTCATTTTTTTAAAATTCTTTCTGTACACTCTAAGATTTTATGTATACATTTAGTGTTATGTTTCATTTTTAATTGCAGAAGCAAAGCGAAAAAAATAGTCATAATCGAAAGTGAATGAAAGTGAACCATTGCACCGTGAGGAAGTCCTTTGTTCAAGTGCGCTATGAGCTTGTATGTGTTTCAAACATGTTCATTTATATTGTTACTTATTAAAAATATTTGTTTATTTTATTGATTAATTTGAATAACATTTTAATTGAAACAATATAGGGAGATAAAGAAAATAAAGTTCCTTTGGATATGATTGAATTATACAGGGAAACCCACAAAAGTAGTAAAGGCTGGACATCCGATATTGCACAAGCTAATGATGTAAGTATCTTTAAAATATTCCTAAATTATCCAATTATTTGTGTTTGTTGATAAACATATAATACTGATAGCATGTTTCTTTTTTAAATATAAGAGAAAATGATTGAGCTCAAATGTCAACCTACTTCGGACGATAGAATGCTGACCCCAGATGAGATATGTGACATATATAGTGCTAGGGACAAAGACTGGATATGTCCGTGGTGTTGGGCATGGTGCAGTTTGTCCATCATCAAGTCAAAATAGACGATATTCAGAGATGGAAGACTCTAGAAGAAGAACTGAAGAAGCTGAGAGAAAAGCTGAAGAATTAATACGAGAGCTAGAGGCCACAAAACAAGAACTTGGGAGTACAAAACAAGAACTGGGGGTGGTACAAAATAAGATGGATGAACTAGTGGTTGAGCAGGGTAATATGCGAACAATGTTTGAGGCTTTCATGTCATGTTTTGAGGGCACACAACCTTAAGCTATGGTAAGTTTTTGTTACCTTTGTTTACTTTATTACCTTTGTTTACTTTGTTTATGCTTCCTTTGCTACTATTTCTGTATTAGGTTCTTAGAATCAATTTTTAATTACTAGAAAAATTAGGAAAAGCTATAAAGTTTGGGGGTCATTTTATGCTTGAATATTGAATTATTGATTAGGGGAACTTTTTTGTTTTGCTAATTGATAGTGCAATACTGGAGTTCGAGGAAACTTTTTTGTCTTTTCTAAAAGAAACATTTTCTTCTAGTGTTCAACAGTAGCGATTAACTGCATATCTGCCTGCTCAGTTTAAGTGTTGCTGCCTTTGCTAAATGTTCTTACTCTCTATTGGCATATTTGTCGAATGTATGGAATAAATTATAGAAGTAAAATGCTAGCTCAAACTATTATATCTCTTTTGATCTTCAATAAATTTTTTTTTGCCTCATTCCTTTTATGCTTGAATATTGAATTATTGATTAGGTGGGTGACAAATTGTCACTTGTTTATATATACACTCCTTTGCACCTATACATGCACTTGCTTATATCTTGTCTAAATCAGAATAATATATAAAAATATTGTTGTTTATATATTATACATTATTGGATTAATTCTCAACTTATTTCTATTTTTAATGTTTTATCATATAATTTATTGTAGGTTGGCTTGCATGTTCGAGGAAAGACTTTTACAGCACCAAAGCTCAAGATACCTAAGGTGGTTGGGACAACATTTCAATGTTGCTACGGAAGCAACTAAACTTCTGCGATCACAATAGAAGCTGAACAGTCATTTTTTTAGACACGAAATTAGAGAATATTTGTTATTACACTTTTGTTGAATAGAAACTTGATACAATTTTTAGAACTTGTCCTTATGCAATGTATCAGCAGTATTAGCAAAGCATGTGCATGGATCTTCTTAACTCTATCAAGGAAATGAATTATTCCAATCAATGAGGTGTTTTACTATCTGTTGCAACAAAATTTATATACTCTTGTATTAGAATTATGTTGATTGTCAGGTGATGAAAAAGTAACTAGAAGCACTGCGTGTTTTGTTGCAGCAAAAATTCTATATTTTTTGCAACAATTTTTTTCATTGACAATATTTATTTTTCATGAATTTTCTGGGACTTTTGAGACAATGAGAATAGTATTTGGGATGGAAATTTTGTTGCCAATAAAAGTACAAAGGAATAAAAATATTTGTTGCAAATAATAATACATGCAATGAAACCATTTTGTTGCCATAAAATATTATCGGCAACAAGCTTTTTTTTGCAAATAATATTATTAATAACAAAAGTTTTTGTTGCAAAAGAACGTTATTTACGACAAGAACTATTTTGTTGCTAAGTTTGCAACGAGAAAAAAACCGTTGCAAAAGACCTTTTGGTACACACTTATGGCGACGAATTGGATAACGAAAACGTTTCGTTGCAAATACCTTTTTGTAATAAATTAATAATCTTTTGCAACAATTTTTTTGCTACAAAAAGTAGAAATTCTTGTAGTAAAGCCAGCGACTCAGAAGATGAACAATCAGACGACGCTGCAAATGTATGTTTAATGGCATATGATTAGGTGGAACACCCTGCTCATGCTAAAATTAAGTGGATTCTCGTAAACGGTTGCTCATGGCACATGATCGGTGATGCTTCTCTATTCGTAACACTGTCAAAGAAGAAAGAAGGATACGTCTCCTTCGGTAATAAATTTAAAGGGTATATATTAGGTATCAACAACATTGGTAAGGCTCCCTATCCTGTGATTAAAAATGTTTGTTTAGTAACCGAGTTAAAACATAACCTACTCAGCATAAGCCATTTAGCTGACCATGGTTATGGTATTAACTTTGTCAAAGATAAATGTGCTATAGTTGATAGCTCAACTGGTAGTACTATCTTTGAAGGTATTAGGTAAGACAATATACATGTTTTCTATTTGTTGGAAGATGCTAACAAAGTAGGTAGATGCTTACCAGCCAAGAATGATGAGAGTCAACTATAGCATATGAGACTGGTCATGCAAACATGGATACAACTTTAATGATATCCACGAAAAAACTGGTACGAAGGTTACCGGATATTATTTTCAAAAAGGATACGGTATGTAGTGAATATAAAAAGAACAAAGCTATCAGATCCATATTTGTCACGACCCGTACCCTGGTTAGGGGCACGAGCACATGGGTACATCCAGCCTACGCTGTAGAGTCGGTAGTAGAACGCTGTATAGGTCATCTAGAACATATAACATCTAAGACATAATAATATAACCTGTCATCTCCGCACAGAGGAATATAATCACAACTCAATCGCATGAATCTACGAAAGATAAACACGAATATGATAGAGATAAAGATAGAAATAGATAGACTGAAATAGATGCAAAGTCACAAACACAAGTTCATAATTTAAAAACATAATACAATCCCAAACAAGTTCTACAGACTCTAGTATCAAGTTGGAACACAATCCAAAAGAGAAATAAGTTTAGTGATAACATTACATCCCAAAGTAGAAGTACTATTTATATACAACTCATGACGGATAACTGAAAGCAAAATCAGACAATAACCTAGCCATCTATTCCAAGCACTACTGGTGTCTCCTTTAGGCTAGTTGGATCCTCTGAGTTCTCTGTAAAATTTTGTCAACGTATCCAGTCAGGATTGGAGCGAAGTACAAACGCTAACAACAGTTCCAATGAATTGACAAATACTATAAGAAACAGTTATCATGGAATATAAGATAAAATATCAAGACTGGAAGTAAAACAATACAAGTGAAATGAATATCATGTCATGGTGTGAAATACTGGAATGTAAAGCAGTACAGGAATATCTGATATACAATATAAAATATAAACGATCTCTTGAGATATTAGAGCGTTATGTGATCGGCTTAGGTCTAGATCAGGCTTTTTCATTTGACTGGCTATGCATAAGAACGAGCACAGGTAAACCTGGAGATCAGGCCGGCCAAAATAGAAAGCTATTATTCCAGTAGTATTAGGTCAGGCTACACCCTACGTGTGGTGAGGGTGAAGCTATGCACAAGTAGTAAATATGAGGGCTATTGATCACATAATCTCTAATAACTGCCCAATTCCCTGAATAGTATAATGGATCCAACCATGACACGTCATGACACGGGATTCAAAGCAGGGGGCCATGCCCACTCCCAAATCGGTGTCTATACAAGTACAATATGCAAGATCGAACAATGTACCAATATACCAGGTAAACCGAGAATAACATCTCATGACGGGATCCAACGTATACTTGTCCATGTATCCTCGTGCCGAGAATCAAGTAAAACACTACAGCTGAATCGGATATAGTAGATATCAAAGCAATAAAAACTATCGGAGAATGTAATCGCCTGTTGTCCTGAGCTGTCAATATGAATCAAGGCTCAAAGTGGAGTCACAGACCTAAAGATGAGATATACATGTGTTAAATAGGGTTTAACAGTGATAAACATGATTTTCTAGTATGTGATATACAATCTAGGACAAACTAGGTCAAGTGTTGACTCACAGTTGACTTTTAGTCAACTGGTCAACTCTGGTCAACCCCTAGTCTAGTCTAGGTCAGATGTTGACTCAAAGTTGACTTCTAGTCAAAATAGTCAACCTTGGTCAACTATGGTCAAATCTTGCTCAAATCATCCTATACCAAGTCATTTCCTACTAAGATATCCTAACTTAGATAGCCTTAGCCAACCCTTACCCTATTGAATTACATATATACATATATAGGATATGCCTAATCTATCATAGGTAATCTATTACCCTAGACTAGATAACTCATTATCTACTACCCACCATATACTCTTCCTTAGGCTATCTAGGTAAACCTTTATATATATATATATATATATATATATATATATATATATATATATATATATATATATATATTTGAGTGATCTACATCCTCTCACTTTTGCATCCCCCAAGCATCCCCAAAATAACACCCGTTGGATCTTGTTTAAGTCATCTAATCTTAACCGTTAAATAATCAACGGTTAAGATTAGATGACTTAAACAAAATCCAATGGATGTGAAAGAGGGGATGCGTGGGGGATGCAAAAGTGAGGGGATGCGGATCCCTCCTCATATATATATATATATATATATATATATATATATAAATATATATATATATATATATATATATATATATATATATATATATATATATATATATATATATATAACATTACCTTAGATACCTAGTGTACTAACATATGTTAGATAAGTTAGATACTATATAGTCTATCTTACGATGGGTGAACATACCTTAGTTAATAGGTAACTAATACACATTACATTATAGATAAATCCTATGCAACACCTCAGACATTCTCTCTAGCTATGCAATATCCTAGGCTAAACTAGGATAACCACCTTACCTATAGATATATTATACCTTACCTAATAGGCAAACCTATACTTAGGCTAATAGGTTAACTAACTCACATCCTATAATAACTCTATAGGATCTACTAACATATCCACTAGCTCAAACCTATTCACTAACAAAAGCTAACATTAAGACACTAACAATCCAAATGGGATACTAACAACTGATACACTAATCTAACACTCTCACATGTGCCCATGCCATCATTGGCTAAGAGGCAAAGCCAAGTTGCTGCTGCTGCTGTGGCTACTGCATGTATTAGCTTGTTGCTGCAGCTGCAAGCTACTGCTGCTTGCTGCATTAGCTTGCTGCCTTTGTTGCAGCTGCTTGCAGCTGCTGCTGCTAATGCTCCTGCTACTGCAAGCCACTGCTATGGCTGAGCTACCAAAGCCAAGGCAATACCAAGCTCTGATACTCTAACATCACTCATTCAAAATCCTAACACAACTAACAAACAGCATCCTAACATCCCTACCTCTGAAACTAGCTAATACTACTAATTTACTGATACTTACCTCAAATGACTAACTAATATATGATACTTAGTAACATAAACTAATCCTCCAACTTAAAGTCTAACCCGACCCCAACTCAAACACACACAATCCTATACATAACACAGGGCATGGCCATTGGCCCAAGCCATGTAGCCGAGCCATCCTACTCTTTGGAACAAGCCATAGCTGCTGCTCACAGAGCCAAATCAAATCCCCTTCTCTGATACTCACTAGAATCTGACCCTCCCCTCTGATACATACATGTATCAAACACCTAGGTCTTCTTCTGATACAAAAATGGAAATCCAAAACTAACTGATACAACCAAAGCAAACTGACACAACTCTGATACCAAAACTATGTCCCAAAAGCTAAGCACAAACTCTGCTCGAGCCTAAGGCCAGATCTCTGCTGCAAGACTCTGGAACCATGTTTCAAACCATCTTAATTGGCTAAGCCACAACAATGGTTCTGCCATTATGCTGCCACTTGCAGCATTGGCCAATGGCCACACTGCTCACCAAGGTGACACCCCCTCATTCTACCTAGAGCCTAAGTCTAAACTCAAGTGGCCAAAGCCACTCCCCTGCTGCCACTTCGCTCACTGCACACACACTCACAACACTAACAGACATGCTTGTAACCCCCAAGACTCACTTGCAACCCACTGATATACTTCACAACAATCACATGTATATATATACTATCCTATATATAGTTACAAATATATATATAACATGTGGGTCAAAAATATATATGTATATATATATATATATATATATATATATATATATATATATAGAAATCATTAGGAAATCAATTGGAAGACCTAGACAAGGAACAACCTATCCAAATATATCAACAAAACTGAAATCTAAGCTCAAACTAGCCTATGTGGCATTTTACCAAACACTTGGGGGCTCTCCTCGGATTTCTCCATGGAAGGATCTAAAACCCCAAATAAAATGCAAAAAATAAGGCTTAGAGCCTTTCTCTCCTCCCTATGGGTATCCCTAACAAAAGTGAGTGCTCCTACATGTGTCATGCATGAAGAATGAGCTCAAAACTACCAAAATGCAATGGTTTACCTATTGGGTGGTTGAATCCCCATTGAAATCTCTTGTGCAAAGCTCTTGTGTCAAGTTAGACACAATTTCCCCTTCCTTGGACACCTCCCCACGAGCTCCTTTGACCTTCTAGCTCCTAGCCTTGGAGAAGGAAGGTTTTGGAAGAGTTTGGGAGAATTTGGGAGAGTCTGGATGGTGGGAAGGAAAGGAAATGAGAAGGGGCTCTTCTAGGGTTTTGTGGAGGCTCTAAAATGAAGAAGAAGATGAATTAATGCACTTAATAGTTCAGCCAAGAAAGGAAGCCTTAATCCCCTTCTAAAAATTCCAATCTACCCTCTCAAGTCGTCACGAACCATCTCCTAATCAAAGGGTTAATGGTGCACTAAGTGTGGGATTGAAACCTAGTCTAAACCAGGTCTAACATGACTTAATTAAAGCTAATTGTCTTCATCCTAGGTTGTGGGCTCAAGTGGTCAAGTGGTCAAGTCTAGTCTAATTGGGTTCGTAAGTCTGTAGAAGCATGGAATTTTAGGCGCATCTAAGGCCAGTATGCGCCCTAACTCTCATGCCCCAGAAATCATTATGTGCCAGGAACAGAACACTTGGCACAACAGAAAATAGCAAAGAAGAAGAGACATAAAATGGGGCTTTTATTTCTTATGAAAGTCTATTACGTGTCTTTTACAAAGGAGAATTCTTTTACAAAGAGAAAGAAAATCCTAAAAGCTATAGTCAGGCGCATCACTTGTCAGGCGCATCACTTCAATGCACAGCCAGGTGCATCACTCAAGTTCTACAGCCAGGCGCATCATTCCAACATCTCAGCGTAGGCGCATACCCATGCATAGTCAGAGCGAATCACTTCCTCGTCAAACGTGCGGGCACTCTAGCAGGAGGAGTGGCTCTTCTAGCCTAACAAAATTGGGGCACGATAGCCCCGACATGCAGCTCTTCCAGCATAACAAAAATTAGGGCATGACCGCCCCGATCTTTGGATGCAACAGGCACCTTCATCCTATGTCGGGACACGATGATCCCGATATTTGGATGCAATAGGCACTTTCACAGGCTTGTACGAAAACAGGGCCGATGGTGAAAATACCAACTCAGCACATCTTCGTCTTCGGAAGGAGTTCAGCGTCAACTCGCCAAGGCAAGGGATCGATCGAGTTCGTCTCCATGAAGGAAAGCTAAGTGAAATGAGAAACAAAACTCTTCACAAAACTATTTATAGGCCGGGGCAACCTTCGTCCATGCGCCAAGTGACAGTCTCCTCATATATGTCCAACAAATTTGCATTAATGACGATGAATCTGCCTCTTCGTATTCAGCCAAGTCAAAACAGCCATTAACGCCTCGAAGAACTCAACAGACGGGCTAATGAGGATGCGTCAAGTGGCAGATGCACCGTCAGCACCAAGCACACTACAAGAAAAATAACTTTTTGGAACAACTTTTTATGTAACAAAATTTATTTTGTTGCAAAAGTTATTTAATTGCAACAACTTTTTTATATTTGTTGTAAAAATTGGATTTCCAATTTTTAAGCAACAAAAAGTAACTTGTTCAAATTATTTCTTTACAAAATAGTTGAGCACACTCTATTCCCGTTCTAAAAAAATGGTGATAAATTTATTTGCAAAAAAATGTTGTTTACAACAAAACCTAATCATGGCAAAAATTATTATTTTTTTGACAAAATAACGGCTCCATCATCCAGGCAGTCCATGTTCCAGCAGCTGCAATCAGTTGCATGCATCCGACGTCATCTCGGAAAGAAGGTGCTAATTGAAGATGAGTCAGAATCCAAGGTCACTTCTTGTCATATTGTCTCCAACTCCCACTCATCAGGGAGAAAGATAACCACCAATCCTACGACCTCAGCAGCATCGTCCAAGAGTTAGCCGAGGAAAAGTAAAATGATGGTCCCGTCCTCAGGGGTGTTTGAGAGCACCCGGTCAAGGAAGAAGGTTCCAGCAGAAGCATCAGCTGGGAATGATCAAACTCCTGCTATCCATGACAACCCTCCACTTGAAGAAGAGGACGTTCTCCAAGAAATCGATCTCGAGGTAGCTGGGGGTAGCCAGTACGAGGCCTCAGAAGGGGAGGCCCTTCCGCAGAAAAGTGATGTCGAAAGCGAAGCCTCAATCGATCCATCCACTTCCACCCATGTTATGCCAGTCTACATGGCTGGGGATGGTGATGAAGAAGATTCAGACGAACCAGCTCCGGACATCGTGCAGCGTATGGACACCCTAGAAGGGAGCCTCAAAACCCTCTCTACCACCATGCAATCCTTGACTCAAATGGTATTTGAGATTCGGACCACTCTGGCATCTCAACCATTAGCAAGGGCACCTGTCTTCACCAATCCTGATTCAGGGGCCAATAAAGAATCAAGTATACCCGCTCAACGGGTATCCTCGGGTGCAGATCATCATACTGCACCTCGGACGTCGGTTCCTTTAAACGCCGAACTTTATACCTTACCGCCCTCTCCAGCTCCCAATTCTACGGAAGAGCTGGTGGACATGATCAGAGATCTGTGCGAGCACTTTGACGCACAAAACAAGCTCGAGAATCGTCTAGACTCTATGAAGACATTCCAGATGAAGGGCGAGAATCAAACATTATCGTATAGAACCCTGTTTGGCGGATGTTCTTCGACGGTGCTTCAAGAACTGGCCCTAAAGGCCAGATCATTGCAGGAGTGGGGGTATTCCTGATCTCTTCCTACAAGCTGGTCAACCAGCGTGCCTATTCCCTTTCAGAGCCATGCTCCAACAATGTTGTAGTGTACAATGCCCTCATCATGGGACTCCAGTTAGCAAAACAGTTAGGGGTAGAATACCTCGAGTCTTACGGCGACTCGAAGCTTGTCGTCAATCAAGTTCAAGGACAATACGAGGTCCGCCATGAAGACCTGATCTCTTATCACAAAGCAGCGTTGGACATCATCTCAACCTTCGCTAAATTCTTCATAGAACATATGCCTCGGCTATAAAACTTAGAAGCTGACACTCTGGCCGGCCTCGCCGCCTCATTAGCAGCACCGATCAGTACGCAATACTTTATTACAGTGGTGGGCCGGGATTTGGCATGCCCCAGAAATAATCTGTGCATGCAGAAAACTTATGTCATGGATACAGACACCAGCATCAATGTCAAAGACTGGAGGTTCCCGTTCATCGACTTTACCGTCTACGAAATCCTTCCGGAGGACCCAAAAGAAGCAGTCTCAGTCAGAAGGCGCTCGCTCCAGTTCTATTACGATACGGCCACTAAAATGCTGTATCGACGCTCCTACGATGGACTTCTCCTCCGAAGCCTATCAAACGAAGAAGCAGCCAAAGCTCTTCGAGAAGCTCATGACAGAACATGCGGAGCCTATCAAGCAGGTCCTAAACTACAGGATCGACTTTGACGTATGGGCTATTACTAGCCCACCATGATGGCGGATGCTATCCAGTATACAAAGAAATATCGTGCTTGCCAGCTACACGCCGACTTCATCCATAGATCGTTAGAGCCTCTACATCCTACGGTCGCCTCTTAGCTATTTGAATCCTGGGGCATGGACATAGTGGGACCTATCACCCCTCCCTCATCCAGGGGATACCGCTTTATCCTAGCAATCACCGACTACTTCTCTAAATGGGCAGAAGCAGTACCATTGACAGAGGTAAAAAGCTCAAAGGTGATCAGCTTCATCAAGCGTTACGTTATCTACCGTTTTGGTGTACCCTAGGGGATTATCACGACAATGGTCCATATTTCATCAGCCATGCGTTCAGTAGATTCTACGACAAGAATCGTATTCAGAATGTGGCAACAACCGCCTACAATTCGGTAGCAAACGGATTGGCTGAAGCTTTTAATAAAACCATTGTCAAGCTACTCAAAAAGGTCGTGTCATCCCACAAGCACGACTGGGACGAGAAGCTCGGTGAATGCCTTTAGGCCTATCGTACGACGGTACGGACCCCGACGGATAACACACCATTCTCTTTGGTCTATAAAAGTGAAGCAGTACTGCCCATAGAGATCCAGATACCCCCATTCTGAGTGGCGTTCACGAACCAGCTGACGGAAGAATACAATCAACGTCGCCGTCTGCAAGAGTTGGAATCGTTGGATGAAAAATGCCTCTTGGCTCAACTGTGCATCGAACTTTATCAAGCCCGCATTTCACAGGCTTTCAACAGAAGAGTCAAACAGAGGACTTTCCAAGTAGACGACCTGGTTCTGGCAGTCAGGAAACCGATAACGATGACTCACAAAATACTGAGAAAGTTTAAACCCAAATGGGAAGGAACCTTCATCATAGAGACGATATACTCAAACGGTGCTTACCGTCTCGCTCAACCTAATGGGGACTTGTTCATGACACCCATCAACGATAAGTTCCTAAAGAAGTAATATTCTTGACATCCTTCAAAATGTACTTTCTTCTCCCCAGTAAGGGAATTTATGAACCTTATAACCGAGTTCACTCCCCTTCTTTGACAACCAAGTGCTTCTGGAACCCAGTTGTTTCGTTGCATCCCCAGTAGGAGAACAACCATGTCGACATCACCTATGAGTTGCTTCTCTACACCCCACAAAGCAAAATTCTATACTACGTAAGATCATGCTCATTACTATGTTTACCATGTCCATATTACCTCTGAGTAAACATCCCATACAATAATCCCGCACGTCAATCATAGAACATACACGTCCATATCACCTCTGAGTTGTTCTATACATCCCTACAGAGTTCACTCCTACCACGTCTATATCACCTCTGAGTAGGAAATCTCTATCATTAACCCATATTTACCACGTCCATATCAGCTCTGAGTAAATATGTCGGTTTCCTCCTTTTCAACTTATTATCTGTACCTGAAAACCAATATGAGTAAAAGATAATAGGTCCACAAAAAATCACAAGATTCATCACAAGAATGAATAAAGCAAAAATTTCTTTGTTTCTTCAAAACAGGAAGTGGAAGGACTACATTTGCAAAAGAAATAAAAAAGAGGGACAACTGCGTCTCTAACTAAAAGCAACAAAATAAAGGATAAAGAAACTAAGGGTCAACGGATAGCTCGTCAATACGACACTTCAAACCTTCATCCCTGGTCTCTATAGTCACCAAAATGCGATGCTCAGCCTCGCGACGAATCGTCTGTCTGGCCTCAGAGGCGAGGTCAGCTGCATATTTGTCGTCCAATTCCTTTTTCTGACGAAGCAAGAAGGCCACATGGCGTGTGAAGTTCACCGTTTCTTCTTTAAATTGGACGAGTTTAGCCTGTGCTCGTTTAGAATCAGCCACAACTTGAGCCCGTTGCTCCTGAAAAAGGCGAATCTTAGCGTCGACTTCTGCTATGTTAGCATTCAGGGCTTCCCGCAGATTGACCTTCTCTTTTATAGACAAAGATAATCACTCCTCCTTTGCCTCAGCATCGGCCAGCTCCTGCTTCCTGATAGCCATTGTGTTAGAATAGGCTGACTCACTCTCAGCCACTAGCTTGTTCTGCTCCTCCTCTATCAAAGCAAAAAAATTATTCCGCCGATTGTTTTGCCGAATGTTCTGGAGCTCAGTAAGGTGATGATCGAGCTCAGCAACAAAAGCCTCCAAAATCTCTGCCATGTGGTCGTGACCTTGATGAGTTCGGATCAACCGGATATACGGGATCGCCATTGCCTTCACAGTCGCGAAGCTCCTACCTTCATCCAGCACATCAAACACCCCTCTCCTCAATATCTTATATACAGCCTCGATAATGAACTTTACATATTCATCTGCATCGGCCAATACTTGAGGCGTCATAGTAGGAGTTGTTGGATCCACTATATGAGTCGGAAGAGTAGTTAAACCTGTAGAGGCTTTGACACCTTGGGCTGGCGATGTAGCCAATGTCTGGCTCGTAGAATCCTCAGTCGCCGTACCTTCGAGGTTCGAGGCCGGAGCCTCAATATTCATAGACTCAGTCCTAACGATGATGCACTACACTAAAATGGAAAATTAGAAACACTAGATATTTTTTAATCTGAAACACTTATTTTTTGTTCGTAGGTTTTGGAACATATTAAATATGTTCCGCAGCAAAAAAACATTCCTAATATATTTTATTTTATTTTTAAATTTTAATTTATTAAAATATACCTTTTCAGTGTTCCAAATATGTTTCAAGTTGAGATTGCATCCATATGCATCTTAAGTAATTACTAAATATAGCCAAACCTAAATGTTCCAATCTAACCAAACCTTTTCTTCCTCTCATATTTCTCGCAGAAAAGTTTTCTTCTCCCTCCAATATTTTAATCTCCCTCGGAATCAATCTCATTCTCCCCGAATCAATTTCAATCTCCCTCCGTCAAACCCACGTACGATCCTTAGAGGAAAGGTTTGAAGATCTCACCAATCACAGATCTTCAAACCTGTGTAAAATCTCCATCTATGAAGGGTTTTAAGATCGCCATCTAGGAAAAATTGCCATCTACGAAGGGTTTTAAGATTGCTATCTACGAAGGGTTTGAAGATCGTCATCGAGGAAGGATTCGCAACTCAGGGCTGAAAAGGGTTTGGAGGGCTTGCCATCATCCATCAAAGAAAGGTTTGTTCTTTCTATTTCTTTTTTTTTGTTTAATTTTTGAATTTCATCATGCCTCTCTCTTATGTATGCATAATTTTTCCATATATATTTAAGTAGTGTAATTTTTGTTTTCGTTTTCCCCTAATTTATACCAAGTGACTTTGATTCTTCCTATATACACCGATCTTAGAAAGTTAGACACCAAGTGACTAAGATTCTCCTAAACACAGATAGCGGAAATTAACCCTCTTATTCGAAGAAACAAGAATCTGTGAATTAGATCGTCTCTTTTGTTGGACAACATAAAGTTTCTAGCCGCCAATGGAACATCAATTTTTTTGCTTTCTAAAAAATCCATTGGAACTTTTCTATTGTCCTTCGAATATGGGAAACTAACCAAGTACCATGGAAAATAGATATAACATAATCAAGTTCCCGAGTTCTGATCTGAGATACCGAAGACATGGACCATAAACTGATGAGATAGTGAACTGGACTTGATCTACCAATCTGATAAAACTAAGATTACAAAAGAACCTTTCCATTCACCAATTAGTTCGAAATATCTTGAGTTCCATCTTATGATCATACCTCCATAGGATCAAAAACTTTAGATGTTTACTATCATGTGCAAATTCTCCTCGAATATCGAGCATATTGTATCGTTAGTCAATATCAAACTGGATAGAGAGATGCAACCAAACTTTATTTCGGACTACTTTGGCATGAGTGTGATGTCCATTTACGCTATTGTGATGTAAGTGCACCTGTCGATTGTCATGACCCGCACCCTAGAGTAAGGGCACGAGACGTGGGTACGTCCAGCCTACGCCGCAGTGTCGGCGGTAGAACGCTGTCCTAGGTCAAACATCTAACAATATAAAGGTACCTGTACAGTATATACTCTTCGAATGGAGGTGACATAGCAGATACAGTCTCAATCACAACTAAGGTAGAGCAAGATAAAAGATAGGTAAAACATGAAATCCAAAAAAGATACAACAGATAGAAGTCTAAGTGTCGAGATACACAAACCCAGAAAACATCTCAAAGCTCAATACAATAATCCATAGGATAAATACAACTTAATACAACTGAAATAACTAACTATACAACCTCTACTGTGTCTCCTCTAGGCTAGCAGGCAACCTCCAGGCTATCTGTAAAATTTATCAACAGGTCCACTCAGGACAGGAACGAGTACAACTCATCAAGAAATCCCAATTAAATGACAGAGAACTATAAAGCAGTTATAGACAGTTTTATTGATGAATATGGCAGTTTTATACAGGTAATGATGTAGAGAAATAGCAAAGGTACAAGGAAAGTAAGGTAATAAAATAAAAGAATTATGATGGCAAAGAAGACTGTAAAATAAGATCTAGCTGAACTAGGATAACATGTTATAAGTCCAGTTTGTATAATGTAAGTTGAGTGTAATCCCAATGTGAGTCTAATACAATTGAGTCTAGTAAATGATTCTTGTACATGATGATTCTAGTAGATGATTCTTTTCAATGATTTGAGTGAAGTGATTCTTGTAAGATTCTTGTACACTAATCCTTGTAGGTGATTCTTGTAATGAGTACAGCACATCGCACGCTCGACCAAGCGGTGATGGCTATCATTCTTGTAATACGGCACATCGCACGCTCGGCCAAGCGGTGATGGCTATCATTCTTGTTTGGTGATTCTTGTTGAATACGGCACATCGTACGCTCGGCCAAGCGGCGATGGCTATCATTCTTGTTTGGTGATTCTTGTTGAATACGGCACATCGCACGTTCGGCCAAGCGGCAATGGCTATCATTCTTGTTTGGTGATTCTTGTTGAATATGGCACATCGCATACCGGCCCACCAGCGATGGCTAACGTTCTTGTAATAATGATTCTTGTATGATTTGTACATTTAATACTTGTAGGTGTTTCGAGTAGATGAGTCTTGTGAGTGATTCGAGTAATAGGGTTAGACAAATCAAGTACATGTATTGCGAGTAAATGAATCTAAAATATTAATACATGTTGTGACAGAGAATCAAATAGAACTATACTAGAACTGAATCACAGTAATCATCAAATAATGAAAGAACTATCAGAGAATATACTCGCCTGATGTCTGAATGTCCAAAGTAAATATATTGTCCAATGAGAGGTGTCTGGCTCCTAATCAGAACAGCACAAGTCACAACAAGTCCAAAATGACAATATAAAGTTCTACTATGCATTCTACATGATTCTAGGTCAATCTAGACCAAAGTCAACTCTTGGTCAACTTGGTCAACCCTGAAAGTCAAACCTAGGTCAACTATGGTCAAACTAGGTCTAACAAGTCTAAATTAGGTCAACAAGTTATTCTAGGTCTAAACAAACTAAGTATATGCAAATCAAGTATCCAAGATAGCTACTAACTCATAGCCTAAGTCACTTGCTAAACCAAGCACAAAACTAAACCATAAGCTAACAAGGCACACAAACTTAGTCATATAATGTATATATATTATTCACATTCACATATTCATATACATAGATAGATATAGGAAAGCTATATATATAGGCACATACATATATATATATACATATATATAGAGAAGGAGAGGTAAAAGAGTAAGTGAGTATGTGTGTGTTTGGCATGTGTGTGAAAGGATATGTGTTAATGTTCTAAAATTTAGTGATAGGTAGGTGTATGTGACATAGGATACATGATGTCAAAGGGTGTATGAATGCATGTGTGTAAAAGGTTATAGGTTAACTCGGTTTATAGAAATACATACATACATACTTACCTTGTATACATGCATATATACATATCATGTATATTACATTTACATGATACATACATGTATACTTGTATTATATTATACTTACATTCATGCATATTAGATACTTGTATTTATATTAACATATTGCAAACATTCATTTCATTCATGCATCTATGCATTACCTATATGTTTTATACATATATATATATATATTGTATATTCATATCTATTCATACATTAACATAGAGACATACAAACATACACACATCATATATTTTATACCTTGCATTACCTTACATATCATGTTATATATTATCATTTATTCCTTTCATATATTACATTCTATATTACCTATATACATGTATTTTCTCCATTCATTCATGCTTGCATCATATACTCTATATTACCATACATGTTATCATTATATATATTGCATTACAATTTTTATACATTATGCATTCATATCTATCATTACATATATATCTTGCATTCATATCTAGCATTCATTATATACTTTCATGCATACATTGTATATCATTCTTTCATTCATGCATTGCTTATATGCATTATATTAATAGCATTCCTACATGCTTGCATTCAACCATATATATACATTAATGTAAAGAGAATATATATCATATATATATATATTATTTTATTTATCTAACATATCATGCATAATATACTCTATATTCATTTAATATCCATACTACATAGGCTCATAGGTTACACAAAATACATATATCGTATAGTCACTCTTCTACTTAAAACCAATACTGTACCAATTGGGCATTCATTAAATTCTAGAATTAAAGTATGTTGTAGCTCTTCGTGTTAGCTTTCTGAAACTTTAAACGGATCGCATTTTCGTGTCCGGAAGCTCCCGGAATCGCAAAAATACCGAAACACGTTCGTCTTTCGTACAGCTGACACTCAAATAATTCTACAGAAAGTTACAGAAAGAATTTGGCTTATTAAAATATATATTTGGGAAGCTAACTTCGATACACTTCTTTTAAAATAAACGAAAGATTAATTTGAGTTATGAGCTAAAAGTTATGGCATTTCTAAGTTGCTCTAGCTACTAAAAACGTGGATAAAAATTATGACGAATTTAGGTAGTTTGAGACAAAAGAAACACAAGTATATAACATAATATATCAAGAAGTCACTCTCTACACTAATATATATATATGAGACACTATAGAACACATCTCCAATACAAAAATATGAGATTAAACATGTAATAATTCATTCATACATAACTACAACACATAGTATGTCCAAATTTGGAGTTTTCCCTCATGGACACAACCACAACACAAAGGACACTCCTATGACCTCCAAATGGACACGAAATAGACACAAATGGAGATACAACCATTGGGGTCATTCCTATGGGTTCAAAATAGACCTATATGCATGAGAAAATGAAAAGGAGAAGAGATTTATACCTCCCGGTAGATCGAATCGAAGAAAAGCCTTCCCGAAGCGACACCGACACGTAGAGATTCCAAAAGGACACGAACGAGCTACGAATCCTCCCAAACTTGGGTAGCTTCCTCCTTGGCTAGAATGGAGAAGGAAAGAAGAAGATTTGGTAGCGAAATGGAAGGATTTGGTGGAGAAATGGAAGAATTTGGTGGAGAAATTGCTAGGGATTGCTCTCTAGAAATTTAGGGAAGAACAAGAGAGAGAGTGTGGATGAGAATAATGAAATGAACTTGAGCCTATCCTCTCCCAAAGTGGCTAGCCATATGGAGCTATTTGTCCTATTATGGTAAGGTCCAAAATGCCCCCAATAACGTATTCTATTAGTATTAGGAAATGGCTAATTGGTTGGGGCTAAATTAGTCATTCTAAAGTCTCTAATCACACTAACCTTATCCATAATAATTAGTCTAACTACTAACTAAAATTAATATCATGTGGGCCATGCCTAACTAGTGTGTGGGTCCACTAAAGTCAACACTACCCCCGGGTCCCCGTTTCAAGTCGGATTGAGCTGAAATTCAAACCCGACTCAAATAATCCCAAAACAATATTATAAATAATAAAATAAATTTCAAAAATATTTCAAAAATATAAAATGACAAAAATACCCCTATTCCTGAAAACTGGGGGTGACAAATTTCTCGAAATTAAAACCAAACAATAGTAAAATGTCAAAATCACAAGTCATAATTTTAAATAGTTAAAAAATAATTAAAAATCACCAAAAATAATAATATGAAATAATAATCAATAAATAATAATTATAATTATAAAATTTTAAAATTACCCTCATCTGGAAAACTGGGTGTTACATCGATATCGATATTACCCTATTTATCGGAAGATAATAGAAAAGTATGTTAATTGTATTGGATGCTATCAGGAAACTTAACATCTTAATATTTACACTATCAATTACAACCTTGGATCCGTATAATGCAATCCATAACTTACCTCGACCTTTTGAAGTCCGAGGATTCCTTCGCAACATTGCGGAAAAGGATGGCATGTATCCTCCTCATATCTGTACCTTAATGTAGTAAAACATTTTTTTTATCAGACATAGAGTGATATATAGTGATGATAACTTGGAAACACAAGTTTTCTCATCATACAAGTATTCATGGCAAAAATGAAAGGACTTGGAGTGAAACGCGATCAAAAGACTTCATACATATAGAATAGCATCCAAGTGTTGCAATAAAAAGAATCATATAAGTTTCAAGTCCTAATATAAGTCAACGCCTGATATAAGTTTTGTCAAACTTATGAGACTTCATACATATAGAATAGCATCTAAGTGTTGTCAGACTTATGTCGAATTTAAGCCAACTCCTGATATAAGTTTCAAGTCCAATTGATTGCTAGCCTAACTTGTAATGGTTGTTTGGACTTGCCCTTATCTTAAACGAAAATTTCTATCTTGTTACATAAACAAAGAGGCTGCATAATCTAGTTGCAGCATTTTTTTTAAAGATAAAACGGTTATATATGATCTTCATAAAGTTATGTTGGAACAAGAGAATGTCTACAGGATTGAAGTCATGTTTGAACAACTTTTGATATTTATTGTATAGTAAAGGCATCAAACTCGTTTATAGAAGAGTTATAACAAAGCACATAACTGTAATTGCTATGTAAAATTGTAAATCTTGAGCCTCACAAGTCCCCGTGTTATAGGGAGCCCAGTTATAACATAAGAATATGTGCAGGGACTAGCTAAAAAATCAAAGGATGTATTTGTTGACACAATATGTTGTCAATTAAAGTCCTATAGTTGTTAATAAGAAAAGCCCCTGGACTGAAATAAGAAAAAAAAAACAACATACAGGTGAAATGTAGGTGTGTTTTGTATTACCGCAACCTATAATGCTCGAGGATGTTGTCATGTTGAACTAGGTCCTGACTAGCACTATGACAGGCTTAGAGAGTTGCATCAGCTTGTTAAGAACTGTTAGGATGAAGATTTGAGAAGGGAGGTTGGTGTAAACAAAGAGTATACATGAGAAATTTGGTCATTCCGATTTGATTGAAGCTTATGCGATACTATTTCATTTATTTTGGGACTTTAGTTGTTGAGAAGTGATATATGAAGTACAGTTATGTGGATGCTTTTGATTTTCACCTATTCTTTTTCTTCTTTCAGTAGTGGACGATGAGAACATTAAATTTACATGAGCTGGAGGGGGTTGAAATATCTTTTCTAGTGACAATAAATAATTGATTACAAAATAAAATATTAGGTATTAAACAATAGTTTTACGCATGCTAAGTGTAAGAAGTATATAAATGCTCTACTCACTAATACAGAGCTGACTCGTTGTAAATTTGTGCAAAATCTACGCCAGGTTGTTGTTCTGTTGATGTTGAAGTAACTTCAAGCATCCATGTTGCTGGGTTGCAGTTAGCCTTCATCTTTTGGATACCACCAATACCCTGTCAATGAGGAAGCATATCCTATGTACTGGTTAGTTTGTGGATTTAAAATCTTCACCATGAATGTAGATCTCATTCTATTGTGTGTATGGCATATTTATTATGTCCAGAATAGTGGATTCGTTTGTTCTCATTGCCATATCCCTATATAGATTTTTAGAAATGCAATCGTATTAGCTATAACATTAGGCAAAATTGTTTGACGGTAAGGTTGGCAATATCTGTATCGGACCCTTCCTATGAGTATCGGGATCGACAGTAGGTTTCAGATCGGAATATCGGAAGCAAATAATTAATAACTATAACTTTAGAAAGAATATTTTATACATTTAAAAATAATTTTAAGTATTTTATATGTTGTTTCTTAGTAGTTTTGAAATATTAGTTACCCTTGCGTATTGGTTTACCTCCGATATATAAGTTTTCTTCTTTTACATGTTTTTACATCCTTGTTGTTCGGTATTTTTCGTTCAATTTTTTCTGTCGAATTGACTGAAAAAGAGACCCTAAAAGTCGGTATCGGTTAGTACCGGTATCGGTCGGTATCAGATCAGGACATGCCGAACCGTATTGGTATTGGCTGTATCAAATCGGTATCGGCTAATACTATAAACTGTACTTTGTCCATTTGCAAACTTATGAGGCACATGTTGTGCAACTGAAAAGTATCACATATTTGCAAATTTATGTTTTTAATTGAGATTTGCTTGCGTAAATAGTTAATCTCTATAAGTCTTCAAATAATTTAATTTATTTCTCATGTCATACATCTTGGAGATCCTTAATTTAATTTATATTTTTTCCTACGACTTTATGGAGTATTTACTTCATTTGTTTTTATTTTCTATAGATTTATCTTATAAAAAGAATTTTTTTGGTATAGAAAATGCCTTTGGACAAGTCATGGATGAGCAAACGGAGAGACTTAGAATATATTGAAGGTGTCAAACAATTTGTGAATTTTGTCAAGGAGAATGCTAACGGAGAAGACTGTTAGTTATGCCCATGTGTTCGATATAGAAACTCGAAGGGACACATAGAGCTTGATTTAATCATCTTTTATTTATTGTCAAATTGTATTGATCAGAGCTATGTGCTATAGGATCAACATGGAGAAAATCTGATGGGCCAGAAGTCTACAACAATAAAATCTGATCCAATCAAAGAAGCTGACCAGCCTATGATGGAGGAACTTGTTGATCATGTTTTCAATATGAACAATTGGAGGAATGAGCACGAGTTAGAAGACATGAATATTACACTTGAAGGTGGAGTAGGAGCCGATCAAACTGTTGCTGTTGAGACTGAGATGAATGAGAGTAGAAAATACAAAAAATATAAGAAGATGGCAATACAACCTCTGTACAATGGTTGTCCTAAGGGTAAGACAATGTTGTCTACTATTATCGAGTAACAGAATTTGAAAACACGATACAGTTTGACTGGGAATAGCGTGACTGCTATATTGGGTTGAGTAAAGTCTTTATTTGTAGAAAACTGCAATCTTCCCAAAAATTATCCACAAATGAAGAACATGATAAAGGACTTGGGAATGGAATGCGAAACCATACATGCATGCAAAAATGGTTGCATCCTATATTGGAAGGAATACAAGCAACATCATATGTGTCCCAAATGTGGAGTCAGCAGGTATAAGCTTGTCTTTAAGCATGACTCTGAGGTAAAAAAAGTGTTGGAGTGGGTGGGGTTCCCAACCTATGTGGAGAAGATCTCGGAGTGCGACGAGCGCCGTTCGATGTCGAAGAAGCTCGGGAAGTAGGCAACGAGGAGTTGCTACTGCTGTTGCTGCTCCCAATGGGAGCTTCTGGAACTGGGTCACCGAGTTCGGGCCGAAGTCGGTCTGGCCATTCCAGAATATTGCTGGTAGGTTCTGTTTGCCCGACACAGAGTTCTGGCCGAACTCTGTGTCGTCGGGGCTGAGGCAAAAATCTGGGTGATTTTTCACCATTGGATCTAATCAAACGGTCCAGGTTTGTTGCGGGATTAGGGAGTTAAGTTGGGATTTCCAAACCCTAATCAGAATGTAACACAATTATAGCACACAACGAGAAGAGAGAGAGAAAGGAGGCTAGAGTGCCATTACAACTTCGGAAGAGAAGACGGAGGATTAAAGGTCATTTTTCGAAGGAGATCGCGTATGGGTTATCTTTACTCGTCATTCTCGCTCTTCGTAGCGTTGTAATCGTTGTTCTTACTTCTGAGTGTTGTGGGGATCCGATTTGGATCGGGAGGAGTTTGTAGAGGGTGTAATTCTTCTATTCCATTAGTAGAGGCTTCTCAGGGTTGGACTCCGATCGTCCTGTGGTTTTTTCCCGCAAGGGTTTTCCACGTCAAAAATTCTCTGTGTCTGTGTGGATTGTTTTGTGTGATTGTTTTTGGGTTCGTGCGTTGTATCGTTCGGTCCTCTTGCAGGTACTCTCCGGTTTGGGGAAAGGTTTCCGTGCTTCTTTCCCAACAGAGTGGTATCAAAGCCAGGTTCTGGAATTCAGAAGGGTGTCAGGAGTTGACAGAAACCAGATAGGAGAGATGGACGCAAAGCCAGTACGCATGGTGAATCTTAATGGCACAAACTATCATTATTGGTAGAGCAAGATGAAGGATTTGCTGTTTGTCAAGAAGCTGCATCTACCCATGTTTGCATCCGTGAAGCCCAGTGATAAATCCGAGGAGGACTGGACATTCGAACATATACAAGTGTATGGGTACATATGGCAGTTTGTGGACGAGAACGTGTACAACCACGTTGCCAATATTGAGCACGCGAAGACGTTGTGGGATAAGTTGGAATCTTTGTATACGAAGAAGATCGGGGTAAATAAATTGTTCCTGATCCGAACGATGATGGATCTACGATACAAGGATGGGGCATCTATTTCGAACCACTTGAGTGAGTTCCAGGGCGTGGTTGACCAGCTATCTTCTATGGGAGTCAAGTTCGATGACGAAGTTCAGGGACTGTGGTTGCTGTGTACTTTGCCAGACTCGTGGAAGACTGTACGAGTATCTATGATCGCTTCTGCTCCAGAGGGCGTGGTCAGTCTGGAGTTTGCCAAGAGCGGGGTGCTGAATGAAGAGATGCAGAGACGTTCTCAGGGCACTTCATCCACATCCCACCACTCAGAGGCATTGGTTTCAGAGAGCCGCGGAAGGGGCAAAAGCAGGGGTCCAGGTGGTGGCAGAGACAAGAGCAGGGGGAAGTCCAAGGGTCGTTACGAGGACTCAGAGTGTTACCATTGTGGTAAGAAGGGCCACATCAAGCGGAACTGTTTTGCTTAGAAGAGAGAAAAGAAGGGCGACAAGGGGAAGCAAGAAGAGAACACTACAGCGGCGGCCTCGATGCACGGAGGCGATGTGATCGTCGTAGGTGATGAGGTCATTACCAACCTCGCCTACGATAACAATTCTTGGCTGGTGGACTCAGGGGCTTCAGCACATGTATCTCACAACAGGGCACTGTTTGCCACTTACACGACAGGCGACTGTGGCGTGTTGAAGATGGGCAACGGAGACGTGTCGAAGGCGGTTGCCGTTGGAGATGTGCATTTGAGAACGAAGACGGGTGCAGTTCTTATTCTCAAAGATGTTCGTCATGTCCCTGATATCCGTTTCAACCTGTTGTCGGTTGGAAGATTAGATGACGAGGGATTCTTCAGTCTTTCCGGGAACAGTCAGTGGAAGCTTTCCAGGGGTTCGATGGTTATTGCCAGAGGAAGCAAGAAGTCCGGTCTCTACTATATGGAGGGGAGCACACAGGGGGCACAGGAGGTGAACGCAGTCAGTGATGCGTCTACCGAGTTGAGACACAGGCGACTCGGCCATATCAGCGAGAAGGGGATGAGCTACTTGGTGAACAGGAAGGTGATTCCGGGGCTCAAGTCTACAAAGTTGGAGAAGTGCACGCACTGTTTAGCTGGGAAGCAAAATAGGGTATCTTTCCAAAGTCACCCAAGTTCGAGGAAGCCGACGTTGGTCGAGTTGATTCACTCGGATGTCTGCGGTCCTATGAAGGTAAAATCTCTTGGTGGTGCTTCTTACTTTGTAACCTTTATTGATGACTGTTCCAGGAAGGTTTGGGTCTATGCCTTAAAGACCAAGGATCAGGTGCTGCCTACTTTCAAGGAGTTTCAGGCCTCTGTTGAAAGGGAGACGGGCAAGAAGTTGTTGTGTGTTCGGTCCGACAATAGCGGCGAATACATCGGTCCCTTTGATGCGTATTGTAGAGAGGAAGGGATACGACACCAGAAGACCCCGCCCAAGACACCTCAGCTCAATGGTGTAGCGGAGCACATAAACAGGACACAGATGGAGAGGGTGCGATATTTGCTGTCAGAAGCAAACTTGCCGGGCAGTTACTGGGGTGAGGCTCTTCTCATAGCTGCTTATGTTATTAATTTGTCTCCTAGTGCTCCTTTGCAGGGTGATGTGCCTAATAAAGTATGGTACGGCAAAGCGCCATCATACAATCACCTGCGGGCATTTGGTTGTAAGGCATTCGTACATGTACAGAAGGACGAAAGGACCAAACTTGAGCCGAAGATGAGGCAATGCGTCTTTGTCGGCTACGGTCGGGATGAGTTTGGCTATAGACTCTACGACCCAGTGGAAGAAAAGCTCTACAAAAGCAGGGACGTGGTGTTCATCGAGGATCAGACCATGACCAACACTCAGGATTCTGAGATGCCTTCTGAGGCTGAGGAATTGCCTGAGTTAGAGTCATTTCGCTTCGAGCAGTTTCCAGAGGACATCGCAGAGGATCCAGTTATAGGGGAGACAGTACATGGAGTTGCTCCCAACCTTGATCATCAGCCTGCTAATGGTGGTCAAGGTGTCCCTCAGAAGGATGAGCATGCCAGAGAGACAGTTCCTGAAGGAAAGGAGGCTGTTGGTATACAGCCAACACCAGTGGCTCCACTGAGAAGGAGCGACAGAGATCGTCGACCATCTACGAGATACTCACCAGATGAGTATGTGCTATTGACTGACGGGGGAGAGCCCGAAAGCTTTACAGAGGCTATGGAAGACGAACACAGGCAGGAGTGGATGGAGGCTATACAGGAGGAGATGAGTTCCTTGCACACCAATTCCACTTATGATCTAGTGCGGTTGCCAAAGGGCAAGAAGGCTTTGAAGAATCGATGGGTGTTCAGAGTGAAGCAGATGGATGATGCTACTCGTCCTCGATACAAAGTGAGGCTGGTAGTTAAAGGCTACGGTCAGCGGAAAGGCGTAGATTATGATGAGATCTTTTTGCCTGTCGTCAAGCATTCGTCTATTCGGGTGGTGCTAGCATTAGCAGCCAGTCTCGACTTAGAGGTCGAGCAGATGGATGTGAAGACGGCATTCCTCCACGGTGATCTTGAGGAGGAGTTGTAAATGGAGCAGCCGGAAGGATTCTGTGAGAAGGGCAAGTCACATTTGGTCTGCCGGTTGAGGAAGAGCTTGTATGGTCTGAAGCAGGCTCCGAGGCAGTGGTACAGGAAGTTTGAGTCATTTATGGGGGAGCATGGTTATGCACGGACGACGTCAGATCACTGTGTATTTGTGAGATATTTTACCGATGATGATTTCATCATTTTATTGCTCTATGTTGATGATATGCTATTAGTGGATCGGAATGCCACTAGGATAGCGGAGCTGAAGTGCCAACTGGGTGCGGCCTTCTCTATGAAGGATTTGGGCGTAGCGAAGACTATTCTAGGGATGGAGATCAGCCTAGAGAGAGAGTCCAAGCTGCTACACTCGTTCCAAATGAAGTACATTCACCGGGTACTTCAGCTTTTCGGGATGGACGGGTCGAAGAAAGTGAGTTCCCCTCTTGCGGCTCACTTTAAGCTCACTGAGGAGCAGTGTCCATCTACCGAGGACGAAAAGGAAGATATGGAGCGGGTATCATATACCTCGACTGTGGGAAGCCTTATGTATGCCATGGTGTGTACGAGGCCAGATATTGCTCATGCAGTTAGTACGGTTAGCAGGTATCTTTCAAATCCTGGAAGGGTACATTGGAGTACGGTCAAGTGGATTCTACGATATCTTCAGGGCACTGCTGGTTGGAGACTTTCCTTTGGTAGTGACGAGCCGAAGCTGGTTGAGTATGCCGACGCTGATATGGCTGGAGATGTAGACACGAGACGATCGACTTGGGGCTACGTGATGATGTTTGCGGGAGGAGCGGTGTCGTGGCAGTCGCGTCTGCAGAAGTGTGTTGCCTTGTCGACGACGGTGGCGGAATACATTGCGGCGACGGAGTCTTACAAGGAGCTGCTGTAGATGAAGAAGCTGCTGCAGGAAATGGGACTGAAGCAAGAGCAGTATACTTTGCTTTGCGACAGTCAGAGTGCTATTCACCTTGTGAAGAATCAGACGTTTCATAGCCGGTCCAAACACATCGAGACTCGGTATCATTGGATAGGGGATGTGGTTGAGAAAAAGGACACGGAGCTTGAGAAGGTTCATACAGATGACAACGGAGCTGATATGTTCACGAAGATTCTACCAAGTGGGAAGTTTGAGTACTGCAGGCAGATCGTCGGGATGACGATATCCTCCCCATAGTTGTGAAGGGGAAGATTTGTTTGAGTGGGTGGGGTTCCCAACCTATGTGGAGAAGATCCCGGAGTGCGACGAGCGCCGTTCGATGTCAAAAAAGCTCGGGAAGTAGGCAACGAGGAGTTGCTACTGCTGTTGCTGCTCCCAAGGGGAGCTCCTGGAACCGGGTCATCGAGTTCGGGCCGAACTCCGTCCCAGGCCGAGTTCTGGCCGAACTCGGTCTGGCCATTCCAGAATATTGTTGGTAGGTTCTGTTTGCCCGACACAGAGTTCTGGCCGAACTCTGTGTCGTCGGGGCTGAGGCGAAAATCTGGGTGATTTTTTACCATTGGATCTAATCAAACGGTCCAGGTTTGTTGCGGGATTAGGGAGTTAAGTTGGGATTTCCAAACCCTAATCAGAATGTAACACAATTGTAGCACACAACGAAAAGAGAGAGAGGAAGGAGGCAAGAGTGCCATTACAACTTCGGAAGAGAAGACGGAGGATTGAAGGTCGTTTTTCGAAGGAGATCGCGTACGGGTAATCTTTACTCGTCGTTCTCGCTCTTCGTAGCCTTGTAATCGTTGTTCTTACTTCTGAGTGTTGTGGGGATCCGATTTGGATCGGGAGGAGTTTGTAGAGGGTATAATTCTTCTAATCCATTAGTGGAGGCTTCTCAGGATTGGACTCCGATCGTCCCGTAGTTTTTTCCCGTAAGGGTTTTCCACGTCAAAAATTCTCTGTGTCTGCGTGGATTATTTTATGTGATTGTTTTTGGGTTCGTGCGTTGTATCGTTCGGTCTACTTGCAGGTACTCTCCGGTTTGGAAAAAGGTTTTCGCGCTTCTTTTCCAACAAAAAGGTGTCAAAGAAGAGCGAGCAAAATTTGTGAAATATTTTCCCTTGATCCCAAGGCTAAAGAGATTCTTTAGCATTCCTTGGATAGCAGATGCAATGACTTGGCATAAGAAAGCAAAAACCGATGGAAATCTAATGAGATATCCATGCGACTCAGGTCAATGGGATTCAGTCAATGTCAATTGGCCATATTTTGCTGCTGAGGCTAGAAATTTACGGCTCGCAATATCAATTGATGGCTTTAACCCACATGGAACTCAAAGCAGCACTTATAGTTGTTGGCCGGTGATGGTAGTACCTTTAAATCTTCCACTATCTTTGTGCATGAAAAAGGAGTTCTCATTGTTGACTTTATTAATATCAGGACCCAAATCACCAGTCAAACACATCGATGTGTTTCTAGAACCACTTGTAGATGAATTAAAAGAGCTATGGGTAAATGGTGTACCGACGTGGGACGTATTTACTAAAACCTCTTTTACAATGAAAGCAATGTTGATATGGGGGGTCCACGATTTATCTACATATGGAACACTATCTGGGTACAATATTCATGGCTATAAGGCTTGTCCAATATGCGCCGATGATGTTGACTCTGAGCATCTTGAAGACTCAAATAAAATATGTTATCGAGGCTATCGTCGATTTTTAAGGTCCGACCAAAAGTTTAGAAATGATAAAAGATTCAACAAGACAGTAGATCATCGGCCACCTCCACAACGATTATCTGGTGAAAAAGTTGAACAACAATTTTATGAAATTCTTAAGAGTAATGATGGGCAAGGGCTTAGTAGAGTCACCGACAAAAGAAAAAGGAGTAAGAACATTGGTAAAAATTGCAAGGTTGGGGTCGATGAAGATGTCAATATGGATGTTAATTCCACTATTGCACCTCCGTGGTCGAGAAGGTCAATTTTGTTTGATTTGCCATACTGGAAGTTTCTTGAGATTCGCCATAACATTGACGTCATGCATACTGAAAAGAATGTCACTGATCACTTATTAAGCATATTGATGAATGTCACTAGAAAAATAAAAGATGGGTTGAAGGCACGAAAAGATTAGAAGAAATTGGGCATCAACAAGAAATTGTGGTTAGTAGAAGAAAAAGACACCGAAAAAACTTCAATGCCAAAGGCATCATACGCCTTAACTAAGGAGGAAAAGAAAGAACTTTGTCGTTGCTTGAAAGATTTAAAATTGCCTACAGGGTTTTCCTCTAACTTGAGTAATCTGGAGACTATCCATCCTCCAGAGCTAATGGGGCTCAAATCGTATGACTATCATATGATTATGCAACACTTGCTTCCAGTTTTACTTAAACATGCTTTTAAAAAGAAAAAGGACTTGAGAATTGATATTCACAGAATTAGTTTAATCTTTAATATCTTATGTGCTAAAGTGATAAATAAGGAGGAACTCCGTAAAGCAAAGACGACATTAGTTGAAGCAATGCGTATTCTTGAAAAGGAACTTCCTCCGTCCTTTTTTGTCATAAGTGTGCATTGTATGGTTCATTTGGCAGACGAGGCTTTGGCATGTGGCCCAGTCAGATTTCGATAGATGTACCCATTTGAAAGGTATACAATATTTTTTAGAAAATAAATTTTGCATTTAATGCAATTTTACTTATTCTATTTAATAATTTTTATATTTTGTTATGGCAGATTAATGAAGCGGTATAAAGGGTATACCCTTAATAAAAGGTACATAGAAGGCTCTATAGCAGAGTCTTATCTTGCAGATGAATCTGTGATGTATTGCATGGAGTATATGCCAAATATAGGCTACTCATAAGTCGAGTCGAGAAGATTGGGTGGATGGGAATATTGACTTATCAGATGAGAAACCTTTAGATGTTGGAATGTCGAGATAAACAATGTACAATTTGAACAAGTACGAAGATGGGTACTCAACCGACTTGAATACTTGGACGACTGGAAAAAGTAGGTTTTATCTATATATTTTAGCTAAATGACTATTAAACTTGTTAAGAGTATGAGTTATTTTGATTTTTGTGAATTAATGTAGTAAGTATGCTGAATATTTCCAAAGGACGTCTGTCCAGATTCGAAAAGATGGGGCTACTAAGATGAGCACAACAATCAAGGAATTCATTCCTTGGTTGTGTGATGAGGTATTTTACATAAACTAAGTCATATTTTCTTACTAGTTTGTGTGTCACTTTTTAAGTGTAGTGACTAGTGAATTATTTTGCAATACAGTTACAGAAGGCTGGGGAAACCAATACAACCTTATGGAGATTAGTCAACGGTCCAATGTATAAGGCAACAAGACACAATAAATATTGTGTCAATGGGTTTGACTTTTCGTCAAGTTCCTCCGATATAAATTTGGTGACCCAAGACAGTGGCGTATCTATGAAGGCTTATACTACTTTTGTTGCTGGTCGAAAAAATAAAAATCCAAAGGAAGGAATGATGACTTACTATAGAATAATTAGAGATATATTAGAGTTGGACTACATAGATTTTAAGGAGACAGTATTTTATTGTGATTGGGTGAAAGTAGAGGATTCCAAAAATGGTTGTAAGGTTGATCCTATTTGGAATCATGTGATGGTAAATTTAAAAAAGCTCAAGAACAAAGGAAAAGTGGAGGAGGATCTGTTCATTTTAGCTCGAGAAGCCAGTAGTGTATTCTATTCTAAAGATCAAAAGGAAGATGGATGGCATGTGGTTTTACATACACCCAAGAGGCTAACAAAGCAAGTTGACATGATTAGCATCCCCACCGACTATCAGTACATTTTGAATTACAATCCTAACCTACATAATTTGTTCAATTTTGATGAATGAAAATATTGTTCCTATGCCACCAAAGGAATCAAGATACTAGAACTTTTTATCCTTTTTGCTTAAATATGTTATTTTTAGCTCGATCTCTTATATTTAGGAGTAACTTTTTAGTTTTGTGATCTTTTAAGATATTTAATCATTAATCTTGATTTTTCTTGTTTGATAATATTTTGATAGAAAATATTTTATGGAAGCTTGGGTATACCATTTAGAGCCCTGGAGCCTGAGTTATACCATTTGGCTTATACCATTAGCTTCTATATATGCCTTTACTTCTGTATATGTTCTGGAGCCTGGAGAATGTATTAGCTGTAGTCACATTGTATACAAACCAACAAGAGATGTGAAGCTGCTTCAAATTTTGTTTCTTCAGAATTTTATACTCTTGAGAGTTTAGAAGGGAAAAAATCATTCCCTGCAGAATGTATTAGCTGTTTCAGAATGTGTTACTGATGAGTCCCCATCCCCGATCGACCTAGGAGTTGATGGAAGCTCTCTCCAGCAGCATATCGAACAATTCCAGACATTATCACTAGTAAATTTAGGAGTACAACTAGAGAAATCGGGGAAGAAGATGACATGAAAGCTGGGGTTTGTATTAATTTGTAAAAGAAAATGTAGAGGATACAATCTAGAGAGAAAATTACAAATCTAAGGAATCCTGCCAAATACCAATTATCCCCCTCACCTCCTTCTTTTATTCAATGTATATCAGTTTACAACTGTAACAGTATCAGTTACTTACATTTGTATCAGTCAGCTGACTAGGACAGCTATTTTATGCACGTGGCTGATTCTTGCTAAGTAGGCTGCTGACTAGGCTCACTCCTCCAGCTGGCAGTGACTCAAATGACTGATACTAATATCAAGCTGAGCTCTGATACTCTATTTGCTGGTGTAGTCAGTATTGTGACAGACTCTGAGACTGACAAAAAAAAGGTGAGTGTGAAACCCAATTTTTATAGTATAATTAATATTAGTATTATTATATTTATTGCTATTATTATTAATATTATTTTTGAGAGTAAAAAAAATTTCAAAAATTAAAAACATGGACTTTTGGATGTGGACCCAGACCCGAGCCCGAACCCAGACCTGGATCTAATCCTATTTCTTAATTCTGAATTCTTACTATTGAAAAAAAAATTAATAAACCCTTTTGGATCTGGTCCAAGAGGACCAGACCTATTTCTCTCCTACGTAATGTCCTTTCCACTTCTTTCTCTACTACCACAACTCATCAACCACCTCACCCCTTATAACTTCCTAATCCAACTTTCCCCCTACAGAATATCACATCTCTCTCTCTCTCGTTCACAAGCTCAAACCCCTTTTCCCGAGAACCCCTCTCCCTCACAACTCCCTGTACCCGCGAGCCGCGCGGCCAAGCTCCGCCCTGGCCGCCCAACCCGACGCCGACCCTCCGCGCAGCCGGCTCCCGCCGTCGGCGCACTCCAGCTGCCAGCCCCCGGCTTCCCTGGCCGCGCCCCTCCGGCCTCCCCGGCAGCGCCGGCTTCCCCGCAACCCTGTGCGCCCCTCCCTGGTGCAGCGACCCCCGGCGCCCGTGCTGTCCCCGAGGCCTCCCTCAGTCGTACCGCCCTGCGCCCCCGTGAGCCGCGCCCCGACTCTCCAGCGCCCTTCCCGAGGACCCCTCTGGCCGACCGGCCGCCTTCCTGGGTCTTCTGTGCCGCTGTTCGGTCCATCCCGACCCCGATCCGCTGTTCCCGCGGTCCCGCGACAGCGTTGCTCACTGTCCACTGCTGTTCCGAGCACCGATCCGCTGTTCTGTGGCTTTCCGTTTCCGGCCAGGAGCTAAGTTCCAGTTTGGACGCTGTCCCGGGTTTGCATTGCTGTTCGGAACTACATTTCTCTTCTTTATTAATCATCTGAGAGCTCTAGCCGAGCAACCCGAGGTATAACCCCTGTCCCGTCCTATTTCTCTACTGTCTGTGATGAGAATGGTCCCCGATTCCCTCTTGGGAATTCGGTTTTAGCGACGTCGTATTTTTCGGAACCTTCGGAAAGGCCCTGTTGATTGTTTGGTTTTTTCCGAAACTTTTTGGGAATTGGATTTTTGTATATTTTAGCTTCCGGATATTTCCGGTATAGTGTTGTGACATTTTTGGTTGAATTCGGACTTCCGAAATTATTTTGGGTCGTTCCGAATTAATCTGTGGATTGGTTGTGTATTATCTTTATATATATATTTTGGGTTTCCCTGGTTTGGATTTGCAGGAAAATTATCGGCGTATTTTCCAGTTTTTCGGTTATCCCGAAAATAGAGGGAATGCTGCCGAAATTTCTATAAAATTTAATTATATAGATTTAAAATGATTTTTGGAAAATATAAAATATTTGGATTTATTGGGCGACGACCGTATTGGTCAATGGGCCATGGCTAAGTGCAAACGAAACCGGCTTCGCCCGGATGTTGAGGCATTAGCCCAGTTGACGATTGGACCATATCTGAGACTAGTTCTTATTTAATTTATTTTATTATTTATTTATTTATAATTAATTATAGAAAGTTTAGAACTAACGACCGTTTCTGTCTTATTTCAGTTTATGTAAATAAATTGTAATGGGCATAAGCCCGATTGGTTGTTGGTTCTGTAACTGTAATTTGGTAGCATAGGATTTTTGGTTATTTGCTGATTTTGCGAGTTTTTGTAGCGTATGAATAAATATAAATAAAAGTTATTTTCATATAAAAATTAATAAAGATTTTCTCACCTAAAATCTACAAGTTTTAATATTAACTAACGATCATGTATTTCTCACTAAAATAAGAAATTTAGTTTTATATTTATAATTATGAAAATACAAAGTTTTAATCAAATTAAATTGGTATCGACGAGTTTTTCAAAATACAAAATTTAAACGATCTTTCCCTCGTTATGAATCCAACGCATCAATAATCGTGTTTTTTTTTGTATTTTTTTTATAAATAATTAAAATTGATTAGGACACAATTAGAGATTTCAACTAGCGTAGCTAGATTGGTAACCTTGGTTTCTGAGTCAATTTCTCGAATGTAGGAATTCGAAGACGATCCTAAATTTCCATCTCGAAGTCTTCATCCTCTCCAGTCCAGTCTATTTTGAGACAAGTACATTTTGTGTTAGTTTACAATTATTTAATAATCGCTTTATTGCAAGTTTAAACCAAGATGCAACATGGAACTCTCTCTGAGAGCGCTGACTGTAACTACTGTAACTGTTTGGGGACTGGGAAAGTAGTGTAATGAGTATGACCACATCCAAACTACTGTAACTACTGTAACTACTGTAACTATTAGCTTACCCCTCATACACACGGGAATAAGCCGTATCTGAACTGTAACAAACCCAAGCCGGTCATATTTATTGCCTATTCAAATCACACTGTTTTACTGCTAGAAAACTGTTCATTTCTAAACTGTTTAAAAGTGCATGATTCTATTATTATTTTAATTGTCAAATTAGCATGAATTGTACTTTGCTCCCTCCTGACTGGAGACCCAACATTTTAGGTATCACTGATGAGCCTTTGTTTCACGATATTTCCCGAGGTCCCAACTAGAGGACGATGATCTCGAGACTGATGAGCTGGTTGCCTAGATTTATCTTCTTCTTTTACAATTCATGATGTTTGTGGAAAACAGTTTATTTCAGATGTATCTTTCATTTTGTTGTAAAAAGTTTTAAACTATTCGAATTATTAAAGTTGTGACAATTAGACTGTGTTGTTTATTTACCTGCATGAGTGATACAGCTTACTGCCGCCGTCTCAACAACGGTGCAGGCTGGGCATGATCCGATTCGACCCAAGAAATTGGGACCGGGTCGTGACATGTTTTTAGTGGTGGCCCATACAGGTCCAGAACAACAACTTAGGAAAACATATTTAGAAACAATTAGAACACTAGAACATCAATTTGTCACAACATAGGACCGAAATATATTATAAATAAATATTTTTGTTTGATTATAGACTGGTAGGATACCTTGCTTATGTTTGCATCCTAAACCTTCTAGAGAATGACCATTGACAAGACCAATCCTGATGGCGATGAGGTGTCATCTCCGGATCATACCCCATCTCCTCAACCTTGTTCAGGGTTTATTTCCTTGCAGCTGATTGGCCGTCCCCATGATGCATCCAGTAAAGTTTTCACTACACTGGGGATTCCTACCTCTTCTCAAACTGAGTTGCATTTCCTTGGTGGAGTATCCATTCCTGTTGCTCCACCAGTACCAGCAAACACCTCCTAAATGGTTGCCCTATTTTAAGAAATCCTAGAGTTCCAGAAAGCTCAAGATGAAGCCCAGCAGGAACAGATGAATATCACGAGAGAAGACATGAAGAACGTCAATGATGTAGCCTTAGCTATCTTAAACCAAGTTGGAGCGGAACCTCGGAGGGATACCCCTGAATCTAGGAGAATTTGAGCCCTATCCGGCAGTCATATCGTAGGAAGCTATTTGTTTGTGACTACTGTAAAAGGTTTGGTCACCAAGCCAATATTTGTCGTAAGAGATTGGGGAAATATTTGGCATATGGATCTGCTGAACATCGGGTACAGGACTGCCCCTTATCTTTCCATCAAACCAGAGCACATATCCCAGCAACACCTGCTACGCCGCAACCTAGGGACTCTCTTCCTATCGAGCAGACCTTGCCTCCTACACCCATTGCAGGAGGGCATGATGCAGACTCGAGGATCATAGAGGAAGATGAAGCAGTTGGAGACTGCTCATGTAAGGGCCAGAACCATGAAGATTAAGTACCTAGGACTGCTGAATAGCATTATCTATTGTTATAAGAAGTTGTAACAAGATGTCCTTAGATCAATCATGAGAGTCTTGCTGTAATTCTCTTTCATGAATAAAATTTTTAGTTACACCTTTATGATAGATGTCTTCCCTGATAGTCTTCCCGGATTACCACAGTTCGAGGCATAGAATTCATCATTGACCTAGTCCCCGGCTCTCCCATCTCTAAGGGACGCTATAGAGTCAACCCGAAGGAGGCCAAGAAGATGAAGGACCAGATCAATGAAGTTCTAGGATTTACCCAAGATGGAACTTCATCCTAGGGAGAGTCTGTATTGTTAGTGCACAAAAAGGACGGAACAGTACGGATGTGCATCGACTACCGGGTGCTGAACAATATCACCATCAAGAACAAGTACCCTTTGCCCCGGATCGATGACCTATATGATCAATTGAGCGGAGCCAAGGTGTTTTCGAAGATTGACCTCAGATCTGACTACCATCAGATCAGGGTCAAGAAGGAAGATATTTCCAAAAGGGCATTCAACACCAAGTATGGGCAGTTTGAATTCTTGGTCATACCGTTTGGACTGACGAATGCTCCTGTGGTGTTCATGAATCCTATGAACAAGGTTTTCCATGAATACCTAGATCAATTGTCGTTGTCTTCATCGATGACATTCTGATCTATTCAAAGACGGAAGAGGAGCAAGAAGAGCACCTCAGGAAAGTTCTGAAAACTTTGAGGAAGGAGAAGCTGTATGATAAGCTTTCCAAATGTGAATTCTTTCTAGACAAGGTGGATTTTCTTGGCCATGTTGTCACAGGAGAAGGAATTTCGGTGGACCCTAAGAAGATAGCTGCTGTTGAGAAGTGGTCTACCCCATGCTCAGTTGCTGAAATCAGGAGTTTCTTGGGCTTGGCTGGCTACTACTGGAAAATTGTGAAGGATTTTGCCAGAATTGCTGAACCGATGACGAAGCTTACTCGGAAGAATGAAGAGTTCATCTGGACGAAAGATTGCCAGGCATTATTCGAGGAGCTGAAGAAGAGACTTACCACTGCACCAACCCTTGCGCTATCCGCAGGAACTGGTGGTTTCTCAATCAACAGTGATGCTTCCGGTAAGGGATTGGGCTGTGTTCTTCAACAACACAGGAAAGTAATTGCTTATGCATCTAGGCAATTACGGACTCATGAGAAGAACTATCCCATACATGATTTGGAGATTACAGCGGTGATATTTACTTTGAAGCTATAGAAGCACTACCTTTATGGAGAGAGAGTGGAAATATTTACAGATCGCAAGTATGATTTCACTTAGAAGGAGCTGAACATGAGGCAAAGAAGGAGCTGGAAGCTGATCCATTTGCAAGTGAGCTCGAGTCTGATGGGCAAAATCAAGGAGACGCAGTTTCAAGACGAGACACTTTGCAAACTTATAGATCAAGTGTTGGCAGAAATACTTGAAGGATTCTCAATCGCCAGTGACGGAGCACTGAAGAATGATACAAGGTTTTGCGTACCGACGGACGAACTAAGGAACGAGATGATTCAAGAAGCACACCAGTATTCCATACATCCTAGCAAGACGTATTGGAATATGCGTACTATTGTTGGGTAGTATGGAATGAAGAAGGATGTATTCAGAATTGAGGTTAGATGTTTAATTTGTTAACAAGTGAAGGCTAGCCGACAGAGACCCGCATGACTTCTACAGTCGTTGGACATTCCGGACCGAAAGTAGGAGCACATAACGATGGACTATGTGTCAGGATTGCCTTGATTCCAAGGAGGGAAGAACACCATTTGGATTATTGTGGACCAACTGACTAAGTCAGCTCACTTTATTCCTTTCAAAGTTGGTTTATCCACTAAGAAGTTGGCAGCATTGTACGAGAGGCACATCTACCGGATTCATGGAGTACCGAGGGACGAGCAATCAGAGAGGTCAACCCAGACGCTTGAAGATATATTAAGATTTTGCGTCTTGGAATTTGGAGGGTCTTGGGAAGACCAATTGCATTTGGGAGTTCTCTTACAACAACAGCTACCAAGTTGGAATTGGTATAACACCATTTGAAGCACTCTATGGACGTTATTGCCGTATATCACTTGCATGGGACGACGTAGGAGAAAGAGTACTGCTGGATCCAGATATGATGACTGACGCAGTAGAGAAAGTGAATGTAAGCTCAGGATTGCCCAAGACAGATAGAAGCATTGGGTTGATAGTAGTCGTCGACCAGTGGAGTTTGAAGAAGGTGATAGCGTTTTTGTGAAGTTTTCTCCTACCAGTGGAACGATCAGTTTTGACGAAGCTGGGAAATTGAGGCCAGACGAGTTGGAAGTAGCGTACCGGTTAGCTCTACCAGCTAACCTTGAGAGTGTGCAACGTCTTCTACGTATCACAGCTTAGACGCTACATTTCGGATCCGAGTCACATTTTGGATAATTCAGAGCTGAAGATTGGACTCAGTCTTTCAGTGCCAGAGAAACCAATAGCAAGCGTAGTCAGAAGTGAGAAGAAGAACAGAAAATTTGAGCCATCACATAACTCCTATTTCTTATCTTTTCGTTCTAAACTTGATTGATGCTGCTAAGTTAGCCTAGTTTTTTAAACTATTTCTTTATCAAGCTTGATCATGACAGTATTTTATTGGGTGCACCCACTAATATATTATCTAATCAGGACCAGTGCATGATGGTCTGATCAACCTCGTGTACTTTGGTTCGTTTTTGTATTTTTCTGTATAGATGATATCATAAATAAAACTTGTCCCCAAACCGTCTCATCCACGACTGTCTTGGAAATTCTTATTGTTGGACCTGAGTTACGGGCATAGTACCCGTACCTGTTTGATTCTCCTACCCTGCCTTTAAATTTCGACGACGAAATTTTCTAAGGAGGTAAGATTGTGAAACCCAATTTTTGTAGTATAATTAATATTAGTATTATTATATTTATTGCTATTATTATTAATATTATTTTTGAGAGTTAAAATAAATTTCAAAAATTTAAAACATGGACTTTTGGATTTTGACCCAGACCCGAGCTCGAACCCAGACCTGGATCTAATCCTATTTCTTAATTCTAAATTCTTACTATTAAAAAAAAAATTAATAAACCCTTTTGGATCTGGTCCAAGAGGACCAGACCTATTCCTCTCCCACGTACTGTCCTTTCCACTTCTTTCTCTACTACCACAACTCATCAACCACCTCCTTTATAACTCCCTAATCCAACTTTCCTCCAACAGAATATCACATCTCTCTCTCTCTTGTTCACAAGCTCAAACCCCTTTTCCCGAGAACCCCTCTCCCTCACAACTCCTCGCACCCACGAGCCGCGCGGCCAAGCTCCGTCCCGGCCGCCCAACCCGACGCCAACCCTCCGCGCAGCCGGTTCCCGCCGTCGGCGCACTCCAGCCGCCAGCCCCCGGCTTCCCTGGCCGCGCCCCTCCGGCCTCCCCGGCAGCGCCGGCTTCCCCGCAACCCTGTGCGCCCCTCCCTGGCGCAGCGACCCCCGGCGCCCGTGCTGTCCCCGCGGCCTCCCTCAGCCGTGCGACCCTGTGCCCACGTGAGCCGCGCCCCGACACTCCAGCACCCTTCCCGAGGACCCCTCTGGCCGACCGGCCGCCTTTCCGGGTCTTTTGTGCCGCTGTTCGGTCCATCCCGACCCTGATCCGCTGTTCCCGCGGTCCCGCGACAGCGTTGCTCGCTGTCCACTGCTGTTCCGAGCACCGATCCGCTGTTCTGTGGCTTTCCATTTCCGGCCAGGAGCTAAATTCCAGTTTGGACACTGTCCCGAGTTTGCATTGCTATTCGGAACTCCATTTCTCTTCTTTATTAATCATCTGAGAGCTCTAGCCGAGCAACCCGAGGTATAACCCCTGTCCCGTCCTATTTCTCTACTGTTTGTGATGAGAATGGTCCCCGATTCCCTCTTGGGAATTCGGTTTTAGCGACGTCGTATTTTTTGGAACCTTCGGAAAGGTCCTGTTGATTGTTTGGTTTTTTTTCGGAACTTTTCGGGAATTGGATTTTGGTATATTTTAGCTTCCGAATATTTCCGGTATAGTGCTGTGACGTTTTTGGTTGAATTCGGACTTCCGAAATTATTTCGGGTCGTCCCGAATTAATCTGTGGATTGGTTGTGGATTATCTTTATATATATATTTTGGGTTTCCCTGGTTTGGGATTTGCAGGAAAATTATCGGCGTATTTCCCAGTTTTTGGATTATCCCAAAAATAGAGGGAATGCTGCCGAAATTTCTATAAAATTTAATTATATAGTTTTAAAATGATTTTCAGAAAATATAAAATATTTGGATTTATTGGGCGACGACCGTATTGGTCAATGGGCCCTGGCTAAGTGCAAACGAAACCGGCTTCGCCCGGACGTTGAGGCATTAGCCTAGTTGACGATTGGACCATATTTGAGACTAGTTCTTATTTAATTTATTTTATTATTTATTTATTTATAATTAATTATAGAAAGTTTAGAACTAACGACCGTTTCTGTCTTATTTCAATTTATGTAAATAAATTGTAATAGGCATAAGCCCGGTTGGTTGTTGGTTCTGTAACTGTAATTTGGTAGCGTAGGATTTTTGGTTATTTGCTGATTTTGCGAGTTTTTGTAGCGTACGAATAAATCTAAATAAAAGTTATTTTTATATAAAAATTAATAATGATTTTCTTACCTAAAATCTACAAGTTTTAATATTAACTAACGATCATGTATTTCTCACTAAAATAAGAAATTTAGTTTTATATTTATAATTATAAAAATATAAAGTTTTAATCAAATTAAATTGGTATCGACGAGTTTTCCAAAATACAAAATTTAAACGATCTTTCCCTCGTTATTAATCCAACGCATCAATAATCGTGTTTTTGTTTGTGTTTTTTTAATAAAGAATTAAAATTGATTAGGACACAATTAGAGATATCAACTAGCATAGCTAGATTGGTAACCCTGGTTTCTGAGTCAATTTCTCGAATGTAGGAATTCGAGGACGATCCTAAATTCCCATCTCGAAGTCTTCATCCTCTCCAGTCCAGTCTATTTTGAGGCAAGTACATTTTGTGTTAGTTTACAATTATTTAATAATCGCTTTATTGTAAGTTTAAACCACGATGCAACGGAACTCTCTCTGAGAGCACTGACTGTAACTACTGTAACTGTTTGGGGACTGGGGGAGTAGTGTAATGAGTATGACCACATCCAAACTACTGTAACTACTGTAACTACTGTAACTATTAGCTTACCCCTCATACACACGGGGATAAGCCGTATCTGAACTGTAACAAACCCAAGCCGGTCATATTCATTGCCTATTCAAATCACACCGTTTTACTGCTAGAAAACTGTTCATTTCTAAAATATTTAAAAGTGCATGATTCTATTATTATTTTAATTGTCAAATTAGCATGAATTGTACTTTGCTCCCTCCTGACTGGAGACCCAACATTTTAGGTATCACTGATGAGGCTTTGTTTCGCGATATTTCCCGAGGTCCCAACTAGAGGACGATGATCTCGAGACTGATGAGCTGGTTGCCTAGATTTATCTTCTTCTTTTATAATTCATGATGTTTGTGGTAAACAGTGTATTTCAGATGTATCCTTCATTTTGTTGTAAAAAGTTTTAAACTATTCGAATTATTAAAGTTGTGACAATTAGACTGTGTTGTTTATTTACCTGCATGAGTGATACAGCTTACTGCCGCCGTCTCAACAACGGTGCAGGCTGGGCATGATCCGATTCGACCCAAGAAATTGGGACCGGGTCGTGACAGTGAGGAATGAAGCAGTATCTAGGTTTCTATCAGTCAGAGAGACTGATTTTTGTTGTCTGAGCCTCCTTGGTAGAAATTGTAATAAAAAGTATATTTTTATTAGTAAGACTAAATGTTTGTGTGCGAAAAGTTAGATTGCTTGAATGTGAACTAGATTATCATATTGATAGCAAAGGTGATACAAAGTTATTGTGGGAATGTGGTGTCACCCTGGTGTGAGCAAAGGTTTTGCAAAATGAAGTTAGTCAATCGGGTTTTGCAAAGGCATGCTTAGTGAATCATGTGTTAGTTATATGATGGCATCTCAACTGTTGTAGTCTTGGATCATTGTGCTGACAATGTTGTTCATATTAAGATGATTCGCATTTTTCTATGAATGCTAAGATTCTAAATAGTCAGTATAGTAAATCTATGTTGTCGGCTCCTAGCTTGTAAGGAGCCCTCGTAGAAAGGTTGTGGTATAAGGTGGTGGATGATCTGCTTTGACCTTATCTACTCCCTCCTTGAATAAAAGTTTATACATAGCATTTAGTTTCATTTATCTACGGAATTCTTACCTTTTTAATTAACCTGGATGATGGCCTGTTCTCTAATAAAAGTTTTTTTGCTTCCAAAATGCAGGAAACCAGAAGAAAGTGCTTCTGGTACGTGTACATGCAAAATCTTTTCTATTTCTTGTTCAACCTTTTGGAGACAATTTACTATCACCCCTTGGGCTGTAAATGCTGCTTCGCCAATCCTGGACAGAGATATTATGTTTTTGTGCATATATCCACCACTAAATCTGATGATAATGTGCAATGTCAAATATGAGCGAACCAACTCCTCCCATGATTGGTGTCACCTCCAACTTCACATGACTCATTTCTCATCTTTTCCTTGAAAGTGAAACTACATTTTTTTTCTTGGTTATGTAAACCAATAATCTTTTTTCTTGGTTGATACTGAAGGTTTTATTGCTAAGCACAATGTCAGAACATATGGGCAGCAACTTCAATCAAAAAAATGTAGAATCACAAGATAGCAACAAACCTCGAGAGAAAATTGACTTCAACAGACATGGAAAAGCAATTGGAAAGAGAGCGCCTCACTTTATGCACCGTGTTGGCAAGATTGTGAAGTCACATGCATCCATCAAGTACACTGACTGGAGGTTGGTTCCTGATCATCAGAAGGATGAAATTTGGAATGGCATATTGGTGAGATGACATTTATACATTTTTGCATTGTTTTTAAGGGGTTCTTTATTTAGAAAATAGCACATTAACATATGTTTTATTCCTCTTAACATATGTTTATTGCAGAAATAATTTGAAGTACCAACCTACATCAAAAGACATCTTCAAGGTTCAATGGCGAGTGTCTTTAGGAAGCATAAAAATACTTTGCAGAAGAATTTTTTGGACATGTGTCCAAATATAGAGGCACAAAAATTGAATATTCCTCCTCGAACAAGAAAAGAGGATTGGGAGCAATTCTGTGAAAATGAGTGTGGAGAAAAAACAAAAGAACGTAGAGTGAAAAATGCTGAAAATAAGAAGCATAGTAGGTGTGGCCATACTAGAGGACGTAAGAGTGCTGCAATGGTTGAGGAGGAGACGGTATGAATTCTGGTACACCTTGAATAGTTTAATGGTTAAAATGATATAATAACAATTATTTATGGTACAGATTCAAAAACAAGCAGATTCTATTATTCCAATTTCATGAACTGCAGTGTGGATAGAAACTCATACTAGAAAGGATAGAAGCATATTGCCTAGCGCTGTGGAGTTGATGGTAAAATAAAAGACATTAGTAAAGTTTAATACATATACTTAAATATTTTTGTATTTATTTAGTTATATTCAACATCACATTATAGGAAAAAATTAAGGAAAAGGTCGAAGAAGCTAAAAATAGTGAAAACGATAGCGACATTAACCCGTTATCAATTGATTTTGATCCTTTGACTCAAGTTCTAGGTAAGAACTCCAAAGGCAGTCTTCCGGGTGTTGGTAACCATGTTTCTAGGAGAAGGTATGAGGATTGCCTTCCTGGCTATATAATGCTTTTGAATGAAAGAGCAGAAAGGAAGACTATAGAGAAGAATTTTGAAACGTTGGAATCAAAAGTTGATTTATGTTTGAACATGTGTTCGGTGAGTACCTAAAATTACTTTATCAAAGAACTAAAGTGTGTGTGTGCGTTTTACTTGAGTGTTTACTTAAATCATATTTGTGCATTAATAAATTATTGTTCTGTACTCTAGAAAAACATACCACAAACAGAAGCAAAAGCAAATGTTGGGTCTTCGCCGCCTCCAATGTTGATGAACATGAATCTAACAAGGAAAAGGCATTCCTTAGCTCAAGGAGACTCGATGACATCTGCACGCAATGAAACTGTTGAAGTGGCACGCAATGAAGCTACTGAAGTGCCACACAAAGAACCGACCGAAGTGGCACGCAAAGAACCTACTGAAGTGGCACGCAAAGAACCTACTAAAGTTGCACGCAAAGAACCTACTAAAGTGCCACGCAAAGAATCTACTAAAGTGGCACACAATGAACCTACCGAAGTTGCAAGATTGTGTGAGCTGCTTGACTGGGATGGCAACTGTCTTGCAATTGCTAAGGAGGTAGTAGATCCAATCCATCGGGGTATATGTCATGGCTATGTTTTAGAACCTGATGAATTGAAAGTGAGCATGGTTACGCGAAAGGTGTTCTCTGCAAAGATTTACAAGGCTGATAAAAATCCAGAATCTAAAAAAATTGGAGAAGTTGCCCTCGGCGATTTCCTTGTGTGGAACAAGTCCTTCATCAAATACATGGAGCCTTAATAAGTCTTATTTTATCTCTTTATTATAATTCTTGCGTTACACTATTTTCATCACATAATATCTTAGTGCCTATGTTTATACTGGTCTCTATACATGTACCCTTACCTGTACCCATACCCTAATTATTCAATTATACAAAATTTTGACTGCTTTGATTAGAAGAGTAGTAGGAAAAAGACCCAATGATTCTACATTTCAATAATATACAGAAGAATGTTTGCAGCACAACAAATTGCAAAAATTTTAGAGATATTATGAATCACTTCTACTAGTTATAGATACATTAATAGGCATCATGTAAAACCTGCTGCTTGCTCCTTCAACCTATATTTTGGTGAAGATATATATGCTCCTTCATTGATGATAACCTGCTACTTTAATAGGCATCATGGTTCGGCCATATTTCATGATACATATATTTATTATTAATTGATGATAACCTGCTACTTGCTCCTTCAACCTATAGTTTGGTGAAGATATATATGCTTCAAAAGTAATTGACCCTAGCTTCAGTTGCATTACATAATAGTCTAATACACAGTTTAGGATGATGCAGAGGAGTGGTAACTCTGCATGCATATGGGAAGGATGGAGTTCTAAGTTCTAACAATGAGGATCATTATATAGATACACTACATACATATTTAAATGTATTTATACACACCATGCGTAATTTGATACATGTTCTTACTGTTATACAAAAATCAACCTGAAAAACCTATAACATGTATTGGATATCTTCCATTTAAATATGCAAACTTTTGGTACAAGAGATGAAGGTGATTGATAATCCCCCAAAACATAACAAAGCTTGCTTACCGGAGGTGCAACACTATAAACACCAGCATAATTTAAACCCACTCTAGACTGAGCATCATGATGTTGTTCGCGGCACTTTCTCTCAGCTGCATTAGCACAAGGGGAAACAAGATTAAACAGACAACCAGAAGAGCAAGTAAATCCAAAAGAAATCACTTCATTACAAATGTAGTACTAGGCACATGAGGCTGCATGTTAATCTTTTGCATCACCACATATTAGATCCCTTATGAGACGTATTGTACAAGCAACAATGTACTGTCAAAGAGCAGCTTCTAAGTTACCATAAGCCTAGACTAGAAAAGAGTATATACGAAGAAGTAAGATGAGACAATATGCTACAGGGAGTTGCCTTCATCTCCATGACACAAGTCAAAGAGCACAAATCAAAGAATTGTATTCCCATAATATGTCAAAATACAATCTCAAAATGTTGACAGGGGACTGAGAAACAAAAATAAAGGCATGTTACCTACTAACACAAGGTATCTTCTACTAATACAAAAGAAAATATACATGTGAAGGAGGGAATGTACATAGATTTACTCAACTTTTAGTATTCCATGGACATCGCTATTTACCAAAATTTGCCGCCTAAGTATTATGAGCTGAAATATAATGATCACATGAGAAAATAAAAAAGTGAAATGGAAAGGTAAGGTAATGACGACATCAGTATATTGTTTGAGTAATATGCGCAATTCAGATAAAGGTGACCTACTTTGACAATGGTTGAGTCTTGATACATAAACGAAAAATGATTATGTAAAGCCACTTCTCCTCAGATAAAGGTGACATACTCTTTTTTAGTTCCTTCCAGCTCAGAACATAAAGATGACATACAATTGTATGATTGTTTAGACATAATACCATTTTAGTAGTTTAAGTTCCATTATTTTCTTAATATGTTATGTAACCAATAATCTTTGTTTTGTTGATAATGAAGGTTTTCTTGCTAAGCACAATATATGGGTAGCAACTTCACTCAAGAAAATCTAGTTTCACAGGAAAGCAACAAACTTAGGGAGAAAATTGACTTCAACGGACATGGAAAAGCAATTGGAAAGAGAGCACCTCACTTTATGCACCGTGTTGGCGAGATTGTGAAGTCACATGCATACATCAAGTATATATAATGCCAGTTCCCGCTAGCGTTGTTCAAATCTCCATTCTGTTAGAAAAAAAACTTTTGGATTGATCCAAATTTTGATATCTTTGTCGAGCTATATTTTATATACTATTTGTAACTTACATTATACATACTCTTGATGATGTTTTATAAAGATATAACTTTTGGGATATGTTATTGTATGTTAATTTTATATTAAGTTGAAAGCTTTGGTTAATTTAAAGGCTCTCTCGGATATTGATTCAGGCAATGTATAAAAAAATGGCACCATTTATTATGTGTTTTATGTTTAGTTTATGAATTATATTTGTGGTTAAAAAAATTTTGCTGTAAAATTGAAATTAGAAAAATACACTGGAACGTTAGTAAAATGTTTCAATTTATCGACAAGAATAATGTAAAAAATGTTGCAAATTATATATAGGAACATATGCAAAACATTTCAGAATGATATTTAGAAACATTTTAAAGACGTCCCAAGAAATACCTTTGGAACGTATTGTATGTGTTTCAAAAGCGAATTTAGAAACATTTGTTAGACGTCCCAAATATATTTTAAGAACACATTATATGTGTTCCAAAATCTACTTTAGGAACGCCTTCTAAGTGTTCCAAACTAACATTTGATACGCTTTATAACTGTTCCTAATATTGCAACGCCACTTTTAGGAACGGTATTTATATGTTCCTAAAAATATTAGGCACATTAAAAAACTGTTCCTAAATGCCTTTTTTGGTGTAACCAAACTGGCGGGCAAAATGACTCGGTAGGTACGGTTCTAAGAAGCAACGGAACCCCCACATTGGCAAAGTGATCGCATCCTCGCGAGAGTCCTCCAGCTCTTTATCTGCTTCAAAACCCAGGAAAACTGGGCCAACTTTGGTGATCTCCCACCCTTGGAGATAGGACAGAATCCTCCCACAAACAGGGACGCCCATATGCAGCCACTTCCTTCTGTAGTAGCGGCGGATAAAGGTGTCACTAGCAATATGCTCCTCTTTCGGGCCAGGGGTCATTGTATTTGGATGGTGCAAGATCAACCATCCCATCAGATAATGAAAAGACAGCTCTACACGAGGGAAATTACCCTTCTTACCCATCTTGTGAACCACATTATCTACAAATTTCCTTCGACCCCGCTTCAGGTTGCACACCATAGCAGGAAGCAAGGCCAAAGGATGACCAAAGACCAGCTTAACAGCAGGCAAGATGACATTTCTGGCCACCCTCTCCACGGAGCCAAATCCACCAGCAAACACATGGTCTCGAAGCCATATCATCAGATAGGCCGCCAGTACTGCCTTTGGAGACATTTCGTGAACACAATGCCAGAAGCAGCTGTAGATATGGTCGGATGGCTCCTGGTCCTCTTTTTTACGAGGATTTCATTCGTTGAGTCTAGTCATCTCAGCAAGTACCTCTGCTTGGGTAAGCCCCTGAGGAGTAACAAATCGAACCTTCGAAGGGTCCGTCATATCTTGTTTGAAGACATAATCCATCCAAGCTGTCACATGAGGTTGCACTTTACCTTTGTCCCTCTGCTGGGCCAAGTAATGATGCCCCGCCACCTCTTTAAAGACTACCATCATCTCAAAATTCTTCTCTTCCAAGCCCAGGAGTTCTTCATTCGTAGGAAAGTACTCCTCATAGGGCTTAAAACCCCAAGAAAGCCTCGAGACCTCATACATCTCATGTAGTACAAGCCTAACTCCCCCACGGGAGTGAAGAAGGTAACAGAATAAGTGTTGTACATCTCCAACAAAGTAAGGAATATAGGTCGGTTTATATCTACGCCCGCCTGAGTAGCACGGAGAGCAGCAGTTAGACCAACTTCCCTGAGTTCAGTCTTAAACTTCGACAGCACCCAGAGTGTCAACTCGTCCCACTTTTGCACATTAATGCACCAGCCCTCGACCCGATCTCGGATCTGCGCCATTCTCTCCGGAGGCGGTCCAACATAATGACAGCCTTGGCGGGGTTGACGACTTCTTCATTAAAGTCCAAACCTATCTGGCAGAGAGCAGGGTCTAAAAGGGGTTTGTTCAACAAAGGTATAGTCATCGACACTGTCATGCAAAGACAAAGTTGTAAGCAAAAAAGACTAAAGCCATTTCAAAAGTTAGCAAAAGACTTAGAAGCTCGAGTAAGGATTTGAGGCACATCAACAATATGGTGCATCAACAATATGGCAAAACCCATGCGCACAGATAGAATCTCACCAAAGGCGCACATATAAGACTGAGGTGTAGGCGCATTTGAAGAGAAGTTTTGGCACATCATCAGGACTTAAGTCCATGCGCGTCAGCGAATGGAGCTTTGGCGCATCATCAGGACTTAAGTCCAAGCGCATCAGCAAATGGAGCTTCGGCGTATCATCAGGACCTAAGTCCATGCGCGTCAAAAAATGGAGCTTCGGTGCATCATCCGGACTTAAGTCCATGCACATTAGCAAAAAAAGCTTTTGTGCATCATCAGGACTCAGTCCATGTGCGTCAGCAATGGGAAGCCTAGGCATGTCAATGAGGATGCGACTCATTTCAGTCACACCCACGTGCCCCAACAGTGTTGCAATGAAGTGAAGGATCACCCACCGATCACCACCGGCCGAACGTCGACGGGCGTCGCTGCGACGATGGGGATGTCCTCCATGTCGACCTCTATGGGCTCTTTGTCCATTCCCTTTCCCGGCCAGCACCACCGCAGGGAGTCTTAAGAGCCATCTCTCTAAAGAAGCTAGGGTTTTCGAAAGACTCTAGTGGAAGAAGGAGAAGGTGAAAACAAATGTAAAAGACCCTCACTCTCCCTTATGGATGCCTATTTATAGGCATGAGCCACGTGCGTGAACCAATGAAAGCTGACATCAGCAAAAACTCTTCGGGTCTCGTAAAACTGACGACTGCATATCTTCCAAAAGATTATCATTAATTTTTCAAAATTTGAGGCGTTATCTTCTTACATTAAAATAGAGAAGTGCATGCGCCCCCTACAGCAGTGTGCGAAGCGGTCATACGCCCAGAAGAGCCATGTGCCTAGACGAGGACATCCGCCCTGAACAGCGACTACCCATGCTTCTTGTTCGAAGTATTTCAAAACTTGGCAGAAAGTTTTAAAATCTTTGAAGGGGGTCTTGTAGAAGCATGAAATTTTAGGCACATCTAAGGCCAGAACTCCTATGCGCCCTAACTCTCATGCGCCAGAAATCAACATACGCCAGGAACAGAACACTTGGCATAGCAGAAAACAGCAAAGAAGTAGAGACATAAAAATGGGACTTTTATTTCATATGAAAGTCTATTATATGTCTTTTACAAAGGCGAATTCTTTTACAAAGAGAAAGAACATCCTAGAAGCTACAGTCAGGCGCATCACTTGTCAGGCCCATTACTTCAACGTACAGCCAGGCGCATAACTCAAGTGCTACAGCTAGGCGCATCATTCTAACATCTCAGCGTAGGCACATTCCCGTGTATAGTCAGAGCGAATCACTTCATCATCAAATGTGTGGGCACTCTAGCAGGAGGAGTGGCTCTTCTAGCCTAACAAAATCGGGGCACGATAGCTCCGACCTACGACTCTTCTAGTATAACAAAAATCGGGGCACGACCGCCCCGATCTTTGGATGCAACATGCACCTTCAGCATGTATCGGGAAACTACGATCCTGATATTTGGTTGCAATAGGCACTTTCATAAGCTTGTACAAAAATAGGGCCGATGGTGAAAATACCAACTCGGCACATCTTCGTCTTCGGAAGGAGTTCATCATCAACTCGCCAAGGCAGGGGACCGATCGAGTTCATCTCCATGAAGGAAAGCTAAGTGAAATGAGAAACAAAACTCTTCACAAATCTATTTATAGGCCGGGGCAACCTTCGCCCATGTGCCAAGTGGCAGTCTCCTTATATTATGTGTAATAAATTTGTATTAATGATGATGAATCTGCCTCTTCATATTCAGCCAAGTCAAAAAAGCTATTAACGCCTCGAAAAACTCAACAGATGTGCCAATCAGGATACGCCATTCGGCAAATGTGCCGTCAGCACCATGCGCTCTGTACCGATGCGCCTAATAGGATATAGACCCATACGCCTAGTGGGGCACAGACTGATGTGCCAACTTTAACTCGTCACCCATCATGCATTTAAAGCTATCTGACATAGTTGGCAGCATGGTTCCAGAAGACTGAACAGTTGACAGCTTTTTGCAAAAAATAAAGAGCCGCCAACGTCATCTTCATTATTACATTTTGTCGGTTACAGCTGTGCTTTACCACGTGGCCGGCCGATCACTTGCATGCGCCTCCACAGTCATGCACCCAGAAGTTTGCATGCGCCTCAAAAGCCATACGCCCTCGACTTACTCCTGATCCTAAAAGATAGAAGCCACGTCTCTGCATGCGTTTCCACATCCATGTGGCCAAATGCTTTGCATGCGCCTCAGAAGCCATGCGCCTAGACTGGTCTGTCATAGACCAAGTCGTCCTCCATGCGCCTAATCCTAGGCGCATCCTGACATATCATCTTCCATAAAATCAGAGATCTCTGAGTCACAGACATGCGCCACATGTATTCTAACTCAGTTCTGCTCAAGAATGGGTGCTAACCACCCTAGATCTCAGCAACAACTGAATCTCTACAACTGCCATGTGTCAGCTCCACCGCAGCCCAACAGAGCAGTTCAACAGATTTGACTTCAACTCAGGGTACATCGTCCATGCGCCCCACAGCAACAGCCGTATGGCGTTCCCACGTACAGGCGCATTCTACATATACGCGCATGAACAGACTAGTCTGCTGTCTATAAATAGAAGGATCATTCCTTCATCCATACAAATGGGGAGATCATCATATCTACATATAGTGATAAGAAGAGACACGTAACGTCTACTTCTCCTCCAAACGCTCTGGCATCCAGAGCAACCCAGACCTTCAGAGAATCTAAGATCGTCGTCAGATCGTCAACGGAGTCAACGCATAACCACTCGCTCCACCGATACAGTTCCCAGATAAAAACAAAAGTGTACTCCTAGGACTACGTCTAAGTCCTAAATTGTATACTGTTCTATTTGTAATTGAAATACCAAAGTTTTATCTCAAGAAAACCTTGTCGCATTTTTGTTGGCAAACAAAGTCAAGGGTCAATTTATAGGCTAAACTAACAATGAATGAAACTTTCTCAATAAATGACTTAAATAATATTCAAGTAATATAGATAATACAAATTGACAAAAATATCCCTATTTCTGAAATGTGGTAGTGACAGAATTTAAGTCCAAGAACGCTGTAAGTACCACTAGACCTCTACAATTACTGCATATAGATTTATTTGGTCATAGTAGAATTACTAGCCTAGTAGTAAGTTATATGCATTTGTAATAGTAGATGACTTTTCTAGATACACATGGGTATACTTTCTCGCACGAACGATACACTATCTGAATTCGTCTCATTTTGCAAGAAAGTCCAAAATAAGAAAAGGTTCATGATCACTCGTATCTGAAGTGATCATGGCAGCGAATTTGAAAATGCAGAGTTTGAGCAATTTTGTGACACACACGATTATTTGTACGAGTTTTCCTGCCCTAGGAAGCCACAAAAAAAGGAGTTATGGAACGTAAGAACAAAATTATGTCTGAAATGGCTAGAGTAATGTTGAACCAATTTTGTCTACCCAAATATTTTTTGGTTGAAGTTGTCAATGCAGCTTGTTATGTTCTCAATAGGGTTCTAATTTGACCTAAATCGAAGAAGACTCCCTATGAATTATGGTTTGATAGAACACCTGCAGTTTCTTATTTCAAAATTTTTAGTTGCAAATGTTTTATTCTTAATACCAAAGATAATCTGGGTAGATTTGACGAAAAGGCCGATGAGGGTATCTTTTTAGGTTATACGGCAAAAAACAAAGGATATCGATTCTTCAACAAAAGGACTATGATCATCCAAGAATCAATGAATCTCACCTTCGACGAACTAAAGCAATAGAAGATTGATGATGATGATGAAGACAGCAGTACACCAAGTAAAGCACATACAGAACCAGAAATCAGAATCAACTACCTTGAGAGTCTACCAAAAAGAATGAAGTTTATGGCTGACCATCCCAAGGACATAGTAATAGGTGAATCACCAAGGGTGTAAGTACTCGTTTCTCTACCATAGATATAGCTTCTTGTATTACATTTATTTTACAACTAGAACCCAAATCTTTTGATGAAGCATGTAGTGATAATTGCTGGTTAGATGCTATGCAATAGGAATTGAACCAATTTAAACGGAATCAAGTTTGGGAACTTGTTCCCAAGCCCATTGATTATCCGGTCATTGGCACCCGCTAGATATTCCAAGATAAATTGAATAAGAATGGTTTAGTTACTCGTAATAAGGTTCGACTCGTAGCTCAAGGATACTACCAAGAGGAAGGTATTGACTATGATGATACCTATGCCCCAGTTGCGAGATTAGAATCCATTCGCATGTTATGTGCACTTGCATGTTTTTATAATTTTAAACTTTTCAAGTGGTCATAAATAGTATAGGATCGATGGCACCTCTAGAGGGGGTGAATAGAGTACAACAAAAAATATTTACCAATTTAAAAACTAAGCAGGTGAAGCAAATATATAAATGAACTTAAATGCAATGAAATAAATCAATAAGTAAGTGGAGGCAAGAAAGCAATACACAAACACCAAGGTTTATACTGGTTTCCCTCTAAGAGGACTAGTCCAGTTCTTGAGAACTCTTGCTCGCTATAATCCAATATTTTGAATAAAGATTACACCACGTGCTTTACTCCGAAGAACACGCTAACTTCAACACCATCGTGTTTTTATCTGAAGCCTACGATCAAACTTTAAAACACCTTTCTGAGAAAAGCTTTTATACGCTAAACTTGGAAACCACCGGCACGAGAAGAATGGGAGTTGTCTTAGAGATTTGAATATTCAAGCTTTGTAAAGTAGATAGGAAGCTTAGGAATAGATAGAGAAGATGAAGATTGAATGAGTGATTAAAAATGACAAATTCTTCTCTATTTATAAAATTTTTTGAGACAGAGTTCGGGCAGAGCTCGGTTAGGGCAAACTTCATAATTTTGAACGTTTGAGATCCAAAAGACTAGGGAATGCTGCTAAACAGGAGTGATCCTAGGGGACCGAGTTCGGTCCAAGTTCGGGCAGAACTCAGGCCGAGTTCGATTGCTAGGGTTTCAGGGTCATTTGATTTGCTTTGGCTTTTGGATATTGGTTTGGTTTGTTTTTGGTTCAGGATTGAACTTCTAAATGCCAGTGATCCCGATGCAAAACTTTTCTAGACTCAATAAAAAAATATAGGATAAAGTAAAAAAAGATAGTAGAGACGAAATCTGCAATCTTCTGGTTTTTTTTCATATCGAGCTCGGAGTTTTAATTATCGAAATCGGTTTGACCTTGGCTAAATGGGCCAACAATCTCCCATATTTTGACAATTTGACAAAACTACGATTGATACTTAAGAAGTTGTTCAACTCGGTTTGGAAGAAGACTTGATACGCTTGATCTGTCTATACGGTAGTAGTTTTGGCCTAGAATATTAATACAATATATTTGCTCCCCCATAATGTACGATCAAGTATTGTTAAGTCTTGTTACTCTCCCGTGACAAAACAAATAGGCTGAATATATGTAAAAGTCCAGAAAGACAAGAACTCCAAAAAAAATTTTGAGTATAACTTCAAAACTGTTAGTCATAACATTTTAAGCATTAAATATCTATCATATTACACTCCCGTTTTGTCATATAAGCAAAATGACATAATCAAATTAATAGCAGTACTCAGCACAATCTAGATTATAGCCGAACATTAACATTAAATATTAAAGAATTCACAGTGCTGAAAATAGGAAATACTGATATAAACTGAAATAGATAGAGTTCATACAACTAGTCAAGTAAACTGAAACTAATAATGCTTGAAAGAAGCATTTATCACTAATACATAGTCATAAAAAAACTAAAAACATAACTAGTGGTGGTCTATCACGAGGAAACATATCCTCAATCATCCTCCTCCTCCTCATCATCATCAGCACCTGCCGCCCTGGAAGGACCGCTCTCAGTAGATCTGTTGGGATCATAACGGGCAATAGCAGGGTCAAAGTATCGCTGAGCCTCTGGATTATCAATACGATACCCAAGTCTAGTGGGATCATGAACCATAGGAATATGACCACTAGGGTTGTGAGCAAGACTGTATGACTTATGCCACACAGAGTTGGATATGGCCTGAAGCTGAAGGGTGGTACAAAAGTCTATTGACCGAAGCTGATCCATCATGAGAGACTGAAGTGACTCAAGAGTAACACCACCGGGAGGATGAGTAGGATGTAGTTCAGTAGCTAATGGGTCAACTGGAGGAGGAGGAGCCTAAACTGGTGCAGGAGCAGTACGACGATACTCATGAAGATAAGTAGGAGCACCATCATGTGGATAATCCTCAAGCATAACCTCAAAGAACTGAAATATATAAGGAAGATACATCGCATAGAGAAGTCATCGCGGTTTCTTACGACACCGTTCCATAGCGGCGATGATAGTCTTAGGCAGACTGAAGGGGACGTGGAAATTGAGATGATAGTTAAATAATGTGAAATTGATAGGAGAACCGAGACAAATCTTTCTTTGATGAAAGTCACCAAACCATTCACTGGATGCATTTTGTGACACAAAAATAAAATAGTCAAAGAAGTCGCCATCCGGTTTGGAGGGACTAAAAAGTGAAAAGGAGGCCGCCTCGTGAGGAGTAGAGGACGAACCTTCATCAACTTTCCTTTTCTTTTTGGAAGAAATAGGAATTTTAGGAGCCATATAAAATTGAAAAGGATGGAAGGAGTGAAAATATACCGAAATTGATGGTAGATAGTTGAAGAGAACTTTGAGAGAGCTCTGATTCCATATTTTGAAAGCTTGAGAGGCTTGGAGGAAGGAGAACTAGGAAGTTAGGGTTAGGATTTTCGGTAGAATATTAAGTCGCTTGGTGAAGAAGATGATCATTTTGAGGGTTTAAATAAAGGAGAACCCGACTGTCCATCTTCTGTTCGGATTCACCCAGACCGAGTTTGGCCAGAACTCTATCGAGTTTGGTCTATGGGTAATCAGGACAAAATTGGAAAGTTTGTGATAGGGTTTTAACATAAATGCAAAGATGAATTAGAAATATTTGTGTTGAAGAAGTATAATTTATATTAATGAACCAAAAGACACAAACCGTATAAAATATTTCGTGTTAGCTATGGGGGCCATATCCCAGCTAGCGGTAGTCCGAAGACATTTAGCACTGTGTCGCTTAGACTTTTACGTCTTTTTGTCGGAAGGGCCCTTTCGGCTTATGACCAAATTAATTTTAATAAATTTATGAGTCTTAATCAAATAATATTTAATTATATTACTTCAACATCCAAAATTTCTAATTCTCTTCATATAAAGTTAAAACAATCTTCAGCCAAGGGCTTAGTGAAGATGTCAGCTAGTTAATGTTCAATGTCAACAAATTCTAAATTAATATCTCCTTGTAAAACATGATCTCTAAGAAAGTGATGTCTAATTTCTATGTGTTTAGTGCGAGAATGACATATATAATCCATTGTGAGATTAATGGAACTAGTGTTATTGCAGTAAATAGGGATATGGTTAAACGATAATTAATAGACTTCCAAAGTTTGCTTCATCCACAAAATTTAAGCACAACAACGTCCGGCGGCTATATATTCAGCCTCGATTGTTGATAGTGCAACAAAATTTTGTTTCTTAGAAAACCAGGAGACTAATGACTTTCCTAGAAAATAACTTGTGCCACTGGTACTTTTACGATCGACTTTGCATCCATCAAAATCCACGTCCGAGTAACCTATCAGGTCAAACGATCGGTTTTGGGATACCAAAGACCAGTCGTCAAAGTTTCTTTAAGATATCACAGGATACGCTTAACGGCGCTCACATGTGATTCTTTAGGACAAGCCTGATATCGTGCACATAAGCATACAGAGAACATAATACAGGTCGACTAGCAGTTAAATATAGTAAACTACCAATCATACCTCTATGTAAAACCCCTTTTTTTTAATTATTTTATTATTATTATTTTATTAGACTAAAAAAAATTTATACAATTTGTGGTTTTATTTATTTTGATGACCCGGCTTGGCCAATTCAGTCCGAACAGGATCCGAACAATTTAAGCCCATGTGAGCATGTGGGGTGACTAAGATGGCCATGTAGGAACATTTTATGTGTGTACAAATATTTTTAAATAATTTTGAGACTTGTTGAATATTTATTGACTTTGGTACAAAATTTATGTTTTATTAATAAAATAATATTTTACAAGATGGTACAATTTTCTGGACCCATACATAGGTGAACGGTAAAGCTTACCCATTGGGACAATTATTATTATTTTATTATAATTTAAGTTATTTTGTGGAGATTTTATAAACATGTTTTTCCTATTTAAATATTGTTACTATGTTGAGTTGATTTATTAAGGATTGAATTTATATATATGTAGATATGCTTAAATATATTAAATAATTGGGTAGTTGACTTTTAAATGGTATTTGATTTTTAAATAGATTTTTGGGTGTATTTATGGATATGTACAAATATATATATATATATAGATATATATTGAAGGATTTAAGAAAAAGAAAGGTTTAAAAAAAAAAAAAAACAAGTGGTGGGGCCGACCCCCACCACCAACGCCATCTACAGCTTCATGGCATTGTCATGTATATATGATTAAGATATGTATATATGCATATAATATATATATATATATATATATATATATAAATATATATATATAGGATTAAGATAAAAAGGAAAAAAAAAAACACACACACACATGAGGTGGTCGGCCCCACCCGACCACCCCAAGTAAAAGAGCACAGCAGCAGCTATAGCAATATAGCTAGCATGCGCCCCCCCCCCTTTTTATAGCTCCATTATTTTGGGTGTGCGCGCCCTTAAAGCAGCAGCAATTTGCCAAAGAGGCAAGTATTGGCCGAACCCATATATATGACATAAATATATATATATATATATATATATATATATATATATATATATATATATATATATATATATATATATATATATATGGATTGGAAAAAAAAAAACCCTAACCTCCTTCCTCTTCTCCTTCCCCCTCCCCACTCCACGGCGAAGCTCGGACGCACCATAGCGAAGCCGTGCTCGCGAAGAAGACAAAGGAACCAACAACAACGACAACAACAACAGATTCCCACTTTAAGGTATCCAACTTTTCCGTTTGATTCCTCTCTCGATTTAAGTCCGTTTTTAGATCCGTAAATTCGTGTAGAAAGCCCCCATGACCCACTATCATCTCCTTCAAATAGATTTATTATTCTGCAATAAATTTCAGTTTTAATTAAATTAAATATCTCGAAAAAAAATCAGTTTTTTTATAAACCTTAAAACCCCGGTACGAGGAACGTCCCGACAAATCGGGCGACCCCGTCGCAAACCGAAAGTACCGAAAGGTCCGTATCGAATTAGTGGACGTGCGAGAATTGACGGAATTCAAATTGGTTGTGTGTGCGCAACGAATTTGGTCCGTATTCGTCAAATTTTTGCGTATCGGGCTTTTCGGAATTTTCAAATTATTTTGTGCACACTCATCAAATCACGACGAAACTTGCGCCATTGGAATCAAAATATTTTTCTGGTCCTGTGAGCCAAGTTTGGTCCGATTCTGAGACCGTTGATCGGGACGCTATTTTGGCGGGCCCACAATCCCACTCAACGGGCAATTTTGTGCACAACCCACCGGAATCCAAAATTGGACATACCGTTGGGTTTGTCTCGTCAAAACAAATCTGTAGACATGTAGTTTGACAACTTTAGAGACCGTAGGTTCTGGCGTGCATTTCGGTGCAAAGCGGATCCAACGACGGACATCATTTTGACCCAAAATTACGATTTTGCCCCTGTTCCAGAATTTGACTTTTGGACAGGCGTTTCCTAGGCATATCTTTTATTCCAAACTCGTTCGTGATGTTTGTTTCAGCATCCGGAGCTTCTTGTGGATTTTGACTTTCGTGTTGACGATTCTGATTATTGGATTTTGCTGCTTCTCGCACCACCCACAGGCAAGATACCTTGCCTTATTTACTGTTTATATACATGCACCTTTATTTATTTATTTACTGCATATTTATTAGCTGTTCTCAGATGGATCCATTACTTGCTATTTTTATTTCACTTTATTTTGCTTTCAGTTATTTTTCCTTCTTGCCTTTTTGTTTGCATATGGACCTAGTCTTAGCGAACTACCTTCTGTTAGTGACCTTGGGAGGGAGAAGACAATTAAATGTATGGGCTACCCCAAATCCAAAAGCTGTAGTAACTGCGTACTACGGTAGTCGAGTCGCGAGGGTCACTAGCCTCGAGCTATGTGGACTGATGGGTCACGTGGGCCGCTAGCCTTGAGTTATGCCGGCTGATAGTATTGGTACTTGACGTGTGCGTGTTGTGAGTTGTTACTTGTCCTGGGGGAGTCAGCCTTCACCTGCCCATACATCGATATGTCTTCTAAATTGTCTATTAGAAAGGTTAGGAGACCTTAGCAAAATTTCATGTTCCAATCATGGCATGGAAAAATGTCACATCACGGAATAGTAAGTTACCCCTTGTCCTTGTTTGGTTATAGGGGTAGCCTACTGTTTCGATGATGGGATATTGAGCCGTGTTATGGTTTGGACACTTTTACTTTATCTTTATTTTATGGTGCATTTATATTCAGTTTATATGGCATGTTCTTCATGTATCTTGTTACGTCCCTCTGAGGACCTGGTTATCTCTCCAGGTGTGTGTGCTTCTGTGATATTGCAGGTGTTCTAGTCGAGGCCATGATCTTCTCCATCCTTTCGAAGATGATTGCACTTGGCTAGTCTTGTTATTTCATCTATTCCTTCTTGTACCTTTTATTTGAGATAGTTGATAGTGGACTTTGTCTCCGCCCAACGTATTTTTCAAAGACTTATTACAGTTGATTATATGATATCTTTTATTTTTTTTATTTTTGGATGAGATTAGATTACTCTTGGTTTACCGCATTTTACAGCTTATGTATTCATACGAGATTTTCATATATTGGAGTATACTTCGTATGTATACAGCTGGCATGTCGATGTACTTAGTCCTACGTATTTTGGGACTGGGGCGTTACATGTTTTTGTGGTGGCCCATGCAGGTCGAGTTTGTCACTTTGGTTACGTAATTGTACCGATGTGAGCCTGCAACATAGGATTAGAATCTAGGAATCTCATCCATACAGCTTGACCTCTTCCCTTGGCTTCAAATTCCGAACTCTCGATCGACTTCCTTGAATTACATCTTGCTTGATTCCTCTCTACCGTTGATTCGTATTTTCGTGCTTAGTGTCAACTAGGAAGATGACTACACTAGTATATGCTCGTAAGTCAAACACATGACTAGAATGGTTATATTGGCAATTGGAATACATTCAAGACTCTAATTGAGTTAAAAAGGCTTTTAGTGTGATTTAATGATTAGTAATTGGTAAAGTAGGATATTGCCACGGAAAGTTTTAACCTTGAGATTTCTAAATAGTAAACACCAGAGGATTTATAGAATTTCATACTTGGTTTTAGAAATTGATTGATTTTCAAGATTTGATATTTATGATTTATTGGATTATAGTTATACATCCTTGCACAAGTAAAAAATTTATTTGCTTTTCGAGTTGTGATAATTATGAGTTTTTGGTGGTAGATATACATCTTTAAACAAATATAAAATTGATTTGATTTCGAGTTGTTACATTTATGAATTATTGAATTAGAGTTATACACCTTTGAATAGTTATAAATTTGGTTTGAAAATGATCGTAGATTTAAATGTGGCAGTATAAATTATTTAATTTGAGACATACAACTTGTAATTTTTGTGTTTAGTAAATTTTGAATTTTAAGTGAAAGTAATGATGGTGAATTTTGGTTTAAAATATTTAAAAGTTATGAAAACGATTTTTGAGAAATTTTTATTTTAATAGTGTCCTATGATTGAGGATTTCAAATCTATTTAGATTTTGGTAAAAAAAAATTGACTGATAAGATTATTTAAAAATTTAGTTTAATATGGGATTGCTAATATTAAATTTTTGGAGAATTTCGAAGGATGTGATGGAAAATTATTTTGATTGATTAAAGGAAGTTACCATTTAAAAGTTGTGATTTTGTTGGAATAACTTAGCATGAATAGAAGTTAAAATTTATGAGAGCATTGAGCTAAATTTTTGAGATTGCTTTTAATATGCTAAGAGTTTTATTATGAGTTATTTATTTTAGAGTGTTAAAATTTTGATTGATTGTGAAATTTTTATGGATTAGTAAATTATGAACTCTTGGGTTAAATAGTTGAATTTAAACGTTAATTTTGGAAAGGGTTAGTAGTAACGTGATAAAATTTTGCTTTGAGATTATGAGAGTGATTTAAATTTTTTATGATGAATTTAAACTGCTTGGAGTGAATACAAATTTTGGTGGTTTATTTTTTAAAGTTTATTTTTGAAACTTTTGGAGGATACTTGAGTTAAATTTTAAATGGTAGGCCATCAAGATAGCTCTAATTAGATAGATGTACTCCATACTAATTGTCATGTCACTCATGACCATGATAGTAGTATATACACAAGTGTTGTTAGTCATCTACTCAGCTATGTGGCTGTATTTCCACTTTGACTTACTCGACCTTCTTTCAATTCTAGATCTTTTAAATTGTGACCTTCTAACCCATTTGCAATTTGAATAGTGAGTTAATGGTTCCTTAACTGTATTCATCTAGGAGACTATCTTCTCTCCGTAATTGTGTTCCTAAATTATTTTTACTGGATTCTCAAATTAATTTTGTTTCATGCTTTAACTTGATCTTCTTTATTTCTGTGAATTAATTATCACATCGTGAACTCCCACTTTCTATTTTAGATCTTTTGACGTCCCTTACCATGACTTGGATATTTGGAGCACAACACTAGACTTTTCCTTCCAACAAATTTCATATGTAAGACCTAGACGAGCCCACCTTCCTGTAGACATATCATGTCCCACCAAAACCCATCTCCTTGTACTCTATTTCTTGATATGATCTTATGGTCAAAATGGCCAAACTATAATCCTTACCATGATACCAATATATCTTTCGACCACAGATAGAGATTCAACCTCGACTCAATTCTTTCGACCGATATATAATTTTGTTCTACTTAATTCCTTAAATGCTTAAATTTGAACTCTATCTTGATTGCTTGACCCATTGTCCCATGATACTATTAGTTTAACTCTTGTAAGTTGGGTAGAATACCTCACCACCTAACAAACCTTTTTCCTTGTGAACCACATTGGTAAGTTCACTTAGACTATAAATTCAGAGGACCCTACCTTATATAGTCTACCAAGCCATAAATGAAGAAACACTAGGACAACTGTATAGGCCCACACTTCGGGTAAGCCTTGATTTTAAAAGATCCGGGAGTATTTAATTTCCTTCATCAATACCTTCCTTCCACATATTTTGACTATCCCATGCTGCTAATGTAGCTTCAGTTTTGCAAGCTTATTTCGTTATCAAGCTTGATCATGACATATTTTATTGGGTGCACCCACTAACATATTGTCTAATCAGAACCGGTGCATGATGGTCTGATCAACCTATTGCACTTTGGTTCGCTTATCACATATTATTCTACGTGGATGAAGACATAGTAAACTTGCCTTAGAGTCTCATCTGCGACAGCCTTGACAATTATCTTTTGAATTATTTTTGCCGCCTATGAACCCCGCAATTCGTACTCAATATATAACACCGTCTTTGAAACCTTATTATTTTTTTGTCTTTTACTTGTTTTGAAAAGACAAGGCACTGTACTGCTAGATAGACTCAAGGTATCATCTTTGGTTGTCCAATCGGTTATTTATACACAAATGTAGATAGCCACCGACCGACTCATGTGGCTATACCCTCGCCTTTAACTACTCCTCATTTCTCAACCCTAGAATTATTATCGTGCCCTTCCAAATGTTCTTAAGCACTCGAGAATGATTCTAATCATTCACTTAAAACAAACTCTCAATCGAGGAGATTAGACTCTAGTTTCTCTCTAGGAACCACATCTCCCAAATGTCTAATTTATTTTCTTTAGTCTACTCATTTCCTTACTGTTCTTCTAAATTGAATATTCAAAAGTTTGCTACCTTCACTGGCAACCCTTATTCAATTCCATAACCATGATATATTTTCTATATATCGACTCCACAATTCTCTATTGCATGGTGGTGTTGAACGTCGTTTTATCGCCTCCACCCAAATTTAATTGTAATTTGGTATTGACGAACTCTTCCTATCCCTCAACCCTATCTACCCTATTAATCCTAAATTTCGAGGATGAAATTCTTGTAAGTTGGATAGGATGTAAAACCCCTTTTTTTAATTATTTTATTATTATTATTTTATTAGACTAAAAAAAATTTATACAATTTGTGGTTTTATTTATTTTGATGACCCGACTTGGCCAATTCAGTCCGAACAGGACCCGAACAATTTAAGCCCATGTGAGCATGTGGGGTGACTAAGATGGCCATGTAGGAACATTTTATGTGTGTACAAATATTTTTAAATAATTTTGAGACTTGTTGAATATTTATTGACTTTGGTACAAAATTTATGTTTTATTAATAAAATAATATTTTACAAGATGGTACAATTTTCTGGACCCATACATGGGTAAACGGTAAAGTTTACCCATTGGGACGATTATTATTATTTTATTATAATTTAAGTTATTTTGTGGAGATTTTATAAACATGTTTTTCCTATTTAAATATTGTTACTATGTTGAGTTGATTTATTAAGGATTGAATTTATATATATGTAGATATGCATAAATATATTAAATAATTGGGTAGTTGACTTTTAAATGGTATTTGATTTTTAAATAGATTTTTGGGTGTATTTATGGATATGTACAAATATATATATATCTGGAAATTGCTGAGAAACCCAATTTCGGGGTGGGCTTTTATGAAATGCCCACCCGCTGGATAAGTTTTATGAAATACCCAGAATTAAGTATTTTTACGTTAAATATTCCAAGATTCCCTTTTAGATGCCACCCGCTAGAAACTGCTATTTTTATAATACCGAAACTACCCCTCCGCGCGAATTGGTTATCTATATGTATTTGAATTCAAAAAACTCAGATCTGGATTGCGATTTTCGTCTTCTTCTTCTTCACGGGAAATCTGAATTCCATTGCTCTCATATTCAGCAGAGATCGCAAAGATCGTTCGTAGTTCGGTGTGTTTTTCTTCAGTCAAACTCAGATCATCGCTCGTCATCATCATCACCATCATCATCATCTTCATCGTGGAGACATTTGAACTCAGATCTTCAATTGTGGAGAGAAGATCTTTCTTCTTCTTTTTCATAAGAATTATCATCGCTTTGAAAGAAGAACGAAACTCTTTATTCCTGAAAAAACTAAATTACACGTTTTAACACTGGAAATGACCATTCTCCGTCTTAATTAGGACGGAGAATGGCATTCTCCGTCTTAATTAGGACGGAGAATGCCATTCTCCGTTTTATTTAAGACGGAGAATGCCATTCTCCGTCCTAATTAACACGGAGAATGACATTCTCTGTTTCCGTCTTAATTAGGACTGAGAATGTCATTCTCCGTCTTAATTAGGACGGAGAATGGCATTCTCCGTCCTAATTAACACGGAGAATGGCATTCTCCGTGTTTCTAACACGGAGAATGGTCATTCTCCTGCGTTTTAACACTAGAATGACCATTCTCCGTGATAAATTACACGGAGAATGGCATTGTCCGTCCTAATTAAGACGAAGAATGGTCATTCTCCGTTTAATTTAGCACGGAGAATGGCCATTCTTCGTCTTAATTAGGACGGAGAATGCCATTCTCCGTTTTATTTAACACGGAGAATGACATTCTCCGTTTCATTTAACACGGAGAATGGCATTCTCCGTGTTTCTAACACGGAGAATGGTCATTCTCCTGCGTTTTAACACTGGAATGACCATTCTCCGTGTAAATTAAGACGGAGAATGTCATTCTCCGTCCTAATTAAGACGGAGAATGGTCATTCTCCGTGTAAATTAAGACGGAGAATGTCATTCTCCTGCATTTTATGGTTAGCTGAAACTTTGGAGGGCCATAACTTTTGACTGGGAGGTCGAAACGAGGTCCCGTTTGTCGCAAAATGAGCGTATCGTCGAGGAGACTAAAAGTAACAGCTTCATCGTTAGACGGCCTTCCAAAATTTTAGATTCGCAAAAAAATGATGTTTGGACCTCCGTTTTAGCACTTTTGTCGTTCGTCCCGGTCTTTCCGAAATTTTTCGACGAGTTTTTGAAGATTTTTGAGGAGAAAACCTAGATTCGAAAGTGAGCAGCGTATGGAAGAAGATGGAGTATTGAAACGTTTTTTTAAGAGCAGTTTTGTGGGTGTTTCCAATAAATTAAAAGGAAGGGCAAAAGGGTCATTTGGAATCCGCTTTGGATAAGTTTCTCTAATTCTGGGCACGCGATGAAAGTTTTTTTAGCGGTGGGTTTTACATAAAATTTTTTTAGTTTTTGGGCATTTCATAAATATTCCCAAAAATATAGATATATATTGAAGGATTTAAGAAAAAGAAAGGTTTAAAAAAAAAAAAAAACAAGTGGTGGGGCCGACCCCCACCACCAACGCCATCTACAGCTTCATGGCATTGTCATGTATATGATTAAGATATGTATATATGCATATAATATATATATATATAAATATATATATAGGATTAAGATAAAAAGGAAAAAAAAAAACACACACACACATGAGGTGGTCGGCCCCACCCGACCACCCCAAGTAAAAGAGCACAGCAGCAGCTATAGCAATATAGCTAGCATGCGCCCCCCCTTTTTATAGCTCCATTATTTTGGGTGTGCGCGCCCTTAAAGCAGCAGCAATTTGCCAAAGAGGCAAGTATTGGCCGAACCCATATATATGACATATATATATATATATATATATATATATATATATATATATATATATATGGATTGGAAAAAAAAAACCCTAACCACCTTCCTCTTCTCCTTCCCCCTCCCCACTCCACGGCGAAGCTCGGACGCACCATAGCGAAGCCGTGCTCGCGAAGAAGACAAAGGAACCAACAACAACGACAACAACAACAGATTCCCACTTTAAGGTATCCAACTTTTCCGTTTGATTCCTCTCTCGATTTAAGTCCGTTTTTAGATCCGTAAATTCGTGTAGAAAGCCCCCATGACCCACTATCATCTCCTTCAAATAGATTTATTATTCTGCAATAAATTTCAGTTTTAATTAAATTAAATACCTCGAAAAAAAATCAGTTTTTTTATAAACCTTAAAACCCCGGTACGAGGAACGTCCCGACAAATCGGGCGACCCCGTCGTAAACCGAAAGTACCGAAAGGTCCGTATCGAATTAGTGGACGTGCGAGAATTGACGGAATTCAAATTGGTTGCGTGTGCGCAACGAATTTGGTCCGTATTCGTCAAATTTTTGCGTATCGGGCTTTTCGGAATTTTTAAATTATTTTGTGCACACTCATCAAATTACGACAAAACTTGCGCCATTGGAATCGAAATATTTTTCTGGTCCTGTGAGCCAAGTTTGGTCCGATTCTGAGACCGTTGATCGGGACGCTATTTTGGCGGGCCCACAATCCCACTCAACGGGCAATTTTGTGCACAACCCACCGGAATCCAAAATTGGACATACCGTTGGGTTTGTCTCGTCAAAACAAATCTGTAGACATGTAGTTTGATGACTTTAGAGACCGTAGGTTCTGGCGTGCATTTCGGTGCAAAGCGGATCCAACGACGGACATCATTTTGACCCAAAATTACGATTTTGCCCCTGTTCCAGAATTTGACTTTTGGACAGGCGTTTCCTAGGCATATCTTTTATTCCAAACTCGTTCGTGATGTTTGTTTCAGCATCCGGAGCTTCTTGTGGATTTTGACTTTCGTGTTGACGATTCTGATTATTGGATTTTGCTGCTTCTCGCACCACCCACAGGCAAGATACCTTGCCTTATTTACTGTTTATAATTACATGCACCTTTATTTATTTATTTACTGCATATTTATTAGCTATTCTCAGATGGATCCATTACTTGCTATTTTTATTTCACTTTATTTTGCTTTCAGTTATTTTTCCTTCTTGTCTTTTTGTTTGCATATGGACCTAGTCTTAGCGAACTACCTTCTGTTAGTGACCTTGGGAGGGAGAAGACAATTAAATGTATGGGCTACCCCAAATTCAAAAGCTGTAGTAACTGCGTACTACGGTAGTCGAGTCGCGAGGGTCACTAGCCTCGAGCTATGTGGACTGATGGGTCACGTGGGCCGCTAGCCTTGAGTTATGCCGGCTGATAGTATTGGTACTTGACGTGTGCGTGTTGTGAGTTGTTACTTGTCCTGGGGGAGTCAGCCTTCACCTGCCCATACATCGATATCTCTTCTAAATTGTCTATTAGAAAGGTTAGGAGACCTTAGCAAAATTTCATGTTTCAATCATGGCATGGAAAAATGTCACATCACGGAATAGTAAGTTACCCCTTGTTCTTGTTTGGTTGTAGGGGTAGCCTATTGTTTCGATGATGGGATATTGAGCCGTGTTATGATTTGGACACTTTTACTTTATCTTTATTTTATGGTGCATTTATATTCAGTTTATATGGCATGTTCTTCATGTATCTTGTTACGTCCCTCTGAGGACCTGGTTATCTCTCCAGGTGTGTGTGCTTCTGTGATATTGCAGGTATTCTAGTCGAGGCCATGATCTTCTCCATCCTTTCGAAGATGATTGCACTTGGCTAGTCTTGTTATTTCATCTGTTCCTTCTTGTACCTTTTATTTGAGATTGTTGGTAGTGGACTTTGTCTCTGCCCAACGTATTTTTCAAAGACTTATTATAGTTGATTATATGATATCTTTTATTTTTTTTATTTTTGGATGAGATTAGATTACTCTTGGTTTACCGCATTTTACAGCTTATGTATTCATACGAGATTTTCATATATTGGAGTATACTTCGTATGTATACAGCTGGCATGTCGATGTACTTAGTCCTACGTATTTTAGGACTGGGGCGTTACATCTATACTTACGTATGTCAGTTGGTGTCCACTTTCATCTATATCAAGCTTTGTAGACGTTGCCATAGGTTTGCCGATAGGTTTGATATTATCCATATCAAATTTCTTTAGCAAGTCTTTTGTATATTTTGCTTGATTGATGAATATCCCTTGTAAACTTTGCTTGATTTGTAGCCCGAGGAAGAATGTTAGTTCTCCCATCATGCTTATTTCGAATTCACTATGCATACACTTAGCAAACTCATTACATAGCATCTCATTAGTTGATCCAAAAAATATGTCATTACATATATCTGCACTAATAAAATATTCTTATCCAAAGATTTTATAAAGAGAGTAGAATCAACCTTCCCATTTGAAAAGCCGTGTTCAAGCAATAATGAACTAAGGCGCTCATACCATGCAAGAGGTGCTTGTTTGAGACCATAGAGAGCCTTGCGTAGCTTGAATACGTGATCAAGATTTTTAAAATCTTTGAAGCTAGGAGGTTGTTTTACAAAAACATCTTCTTTTATAAATCTATTTAGAAAAGTACTTTTGACATCCATTTGATAATGTTTGAAACCATGAAAACTTGCAAAAGCACAAAGCATTCAAATGGATTCCAGTCGAGCAACTGGAGCTTACGTCTCATTATAGTTAATGCCTTCTTTTTGATTATAGCCTTGAGTTACTAGACATGATTTGTTGTGTATGACTGAACCATTCTCATGTAATTTATTTTGGAACACCCACTTGGTACTAATGATCGGATGATCAATAGGTTTGGGAACAAGTTCCCAAACTTGATACTGTTCAGATTGATTTAGTTTCTCTTGTATTGCAGAAATCTAATATTCATCATTAAAAGCTTCTAAAACATTTTTAGGTTCTATTTTGGAAATAAATGCAACATCAGCAACTATCTCTCTTGTGCTTGAGCGAGTACTTACACCTCTTGATACATCACCTATTACCAGTTCTTCCGGATGGTATGGCGAAAACCGCAATCGTTTCGGCAAACTTTCCATATAGGACGAGGATGGTGTATCTTCTGATGTTCTGTTCGAGGGAGTTTTCTCTTCTTCATTGTCACTATCCACATTGTGTTGACTATTCACCTCATCAAATGTGACATTTATTGACTCTTCAACAATAAGTAATCTCTTGTTGAATACCCTATATCCTTTACTTTTTGCCGCATACCCCAAGAATATGCCCTCATAAGCTTTTTCATCGAATTTTTCCAAGTTGTCTTTTGTATTTAAAATAAAACATCTGCAACAAAAGACCTTGAAATAACTAAAGTTAGGAGTTCTACTAAACCTTAATTCATAAGGAGTCTTTTTAGAGATAGGTTTATTAAGAAGTTTATTCAGAACATGGCATGCTGTATAGACAGCTTATGCCCAAAAATAGTTTGGAAGATTATGCTGGTTAAGCATAACTATAGCCATATCGCAAGAGTTCTATTCTTCCTCTCCACAATGCCTTTCTGTTGAGGAGTTCTAGGGCAAGAGAATTCATGTGATAGCCCATTTGAATCATAAAAAGATTTAAACTCATGGTTATCGAATTCTCCTCCATGATTACTTCGTATCCGAGTAATCATGAATCCTTTCTCATTTTGTACCTTTTTACAAAAAGATACAAATTTCGAAAAGGCCTTATTTTTATTTGCAAGAAAGTAAATCCAAGTATATCGTTAATAGTCATCAACTATCACATAAGCATATAGCTTACCGCTAAGTTTGGCAACTCTACTTCGTCCAAATAAGTCCATATGTAATAATTGTAGAGGTCTAGAGGTACTTACAACGTTTATTAATTTGAAAGATGATCTAGATGCCTTGTTCTTTTCACATTCGGCACGGACTATATCTTTCTTGAAAGTGATATCAGGAAGCCTCTTACTAGTTTCTTTGTGGACAATCTTGTAATAGTATCCATGTTCGCATGTCTAAGGCGCATATGCCATACCCAGCTTTCGTCTTGAGTTGTGAACAGATACTTCCCTATACTGTTTGTCTTTTCTGACAGATATAGTACATATATGTTATCCTCTCTTATTCCCTAAAAGAAAGTTATTGTAGAAGTTTTATCATAAACAAATCATTTATTATTAATAAAATTAATTCCATAACCCTGATCAGTCAGTTGACTAATACTTAGTAGGTTATGTTTTAATTCTGTTACTAAGCATACAACTTTAATAATAGGTGAGGAAGAAGTACCTATGTCGCCAATTCCAATAATATGTCCTTTAAGGTTGTTCCCAAAAGGAGACATAGCCTTCTTTCTTCATCGATAGAGTTGCAAACGATGTGTTATCACCTGTCATGTGCCTGGAGCAACCATTATCGATAATCTACTTGATTCTAGTGGGATGAGGAAGGTCCACCTATAACATAAGTTGAAGATGAAACCTTTGGTACCCACTTTCTTAAGGGTCTTGATATGTTAGTTTTTGGAACCCATACATATATATTCAGATCTACTAGCTTTTTTATCTTACACTGGTGTGATACATGCCCTTTCATACTACAATAGTGACATGCAGCAGAAGTGTTAGTGCTCAGTGTAGTTCGAAGATCATGTATATGTGTTTTTGAAGATGTGTGTGTTTTCTTATTGTATGAAAAGGTATACATATATGCATAGCTTCTGGCAGTTCTATCAGTGTTGGTTATGTCGTGTTTGTACTTGGCCTTATGACGTGTTCACCTGAGATATAGGTTTGACAACCTATTTTCCCAGTTTAATCACTAACTTTTTAGAGACGTCACATGCTTCATTATATTTGGCCGCATCTATTCTCTGATCAGCAATATTTGTACTTCTTTTTCTCTAGTTCATAGAGATCGTTAAGTTTTACATGTTTTTGATTGGCTTTTTCAAGCTCTTCAAGAGTATCATGTAAGCTTATCTTTAAAGAAGTAATCTCATTTATGTCACTAGAAGAATCTCTAATATCTTCTTGCATTTGAGATTGCTTTGAGAACTCAGATTGTACAAATTTTAGCTCTTTCTTAGCACTTTTGTATAAGTCTATTATTTTCTTCTGATCTTCTAGCAGATCAGTAAAAGCATCAGATAGTTCATCGAAAGTAAATTCTTCATAGAGAGGGTTCGATATTACCTTAGCATCTGTAGCCATAAAGCATAAGTTCGTTGTGTTGCGAGGCTTCTCTTCTTCTTCAGAGTCACTAGCTTCGCTTTTATACTAGATGCTAGTGTTAGCATAGTTTTTAGTTGAAGACCTTCTCTTGCACGTCTGATCATGCCTACATTCCTTTCTTATAACAAGACAATCCTTCTTGATGTGACCTATTCTTTTACAGCTGAAGCAGATCGGTTCTTCATCGTCTCTGAAATATTTCTTTTTCTGGCTTGACTTCTCATATCTAAGGAATCTTCTGAAGTTCCTTGTCATGAGGGCCATCTGTTCGTTATTTGAGCTGTCTGTCTCACTTTCATCGTCATAAGTTGTCTTATGGTTAGCTTTAAATGCTATCGCCTTCTCTTTTGGAGCTCTCTTCGAAATCTTTAAGGTCTAGCTCATGCATCATAAGCATTCCCGTAAGGATTTGAAGAGTCATTGTCATGAGATCATTTCCTTCAATAATGGTCGTCGCTTTAGGATTCCATTTCTTAGTTAGCCCGCAAAGCACCTTCCGAATCTTCTCATGATTGCTGTATTCTTTTCCAAGGGAAGATAGAAGATTAACAATATCTAGAAACCAAGTAAACATATTTGTGATAGTCTCATTAGGCTACATTTTGAAGGCCTCATACTCTTGTGTTAGTCGTAAGATTTTGGACTCCTTCACTTGTGAAGTGCCTTTATGAGTGACCTCAAGAAGTTTCTAAACCTCGTGAGACATGACACATGTTGATACTTTATTGAACTCAGTTCTATCTACAGCGTAGAATAAAGCATTAATAGCTTTTGTATCAAGACTAGCTTATTTTTTTATTGTTGATATATCTGTCGAATGATTTTTCAACTACAATGTGTTTTGTCGTACTATGTAGTTGTTTCTTATAACCATTTATGACAATTGACCATAAATTGAAATCAAAAGACTTGAGGTAAAAGCTCATACGTGTCTTCCAGTACGTGTAGTTTGTGCCATCAAATAGGGGTGGCCTATTTGTTGACTGGCCTTCACCATTGCTTGGATATAGGGATGCCATATCTCAAGAAGTTTTAATCCGACTAGAGATAAACTATGCTCTGATACCAATTGTAGGATCGATGACACCTCTAGAGGAGGGTAAAAAGAGTGTAGCAGAAAATATTTAACAATTTTAAAACTAAGCAGGTGAAGCAAATATATAAATGAACTTAAATGCAATAAAGTAAAACAATAAGTAAGTGGAGGAAATAAAGCAATACGCAAACACCAAGGTTTATACTGGTTTCTCTCTGAGAGGACTAGTCTAGTTCGAGAGAACTCTTGCTCGCTATAATCTACTATTTTGAATAGAGATTACACCGTGTGCTTTACTCCGAAGAACACACCAACTTCAACACCGTCGTGTTTTTATCTGTAGCCCACGATCAAACTTCAAAACACCTTTCTGAGAAAAACTTTTATACGCCAAGCTTGTACAACTCGAATACTCCTAATTGGAAACCACCGACACTAGAAGAATAGGAGTTGTCTTGGGGATTTGAAGATTCAAGCTTTGTAAAGTAGATAGGAAGCTTAGGAATAGATATAGAAGATGAAGATTGAATGAGTGATTAGAAATGAAAAAATCTTCTCTATTTATAGGAATTTTTGAGACAGAGTTCGGGCAGAACTCGGTTAGGGCAATGTTCATAATTTTGAACGTTTGAGATCCAAAAGACTAGGGAATGCTGCTGACCTGGAGTGATCGTAGGGGATCGAGTTCGGTTCGAGTTCGGGCAAAACTCAGGCCGAGTTCGGTTGTTAGAGTTTCATGGTCATTTTATTTGGTTTGGCTTTTGGATATTGGTTTGGTTTATTTTTGGTTCAGGATTGAACTTCTAAATGCCAGTGATACCGACGCATAACTTTTCTAGACTCAATAAAAGAAAAATACAAAATAAAGTAAGAAAAATTAGTAGAGATGAAATATGCGATCTTTTGTTTCTTTTTATTTCGAGCTCGAAGTTTCAAGTCAATTATCGAAATCGGGTTGACCATGGCTAAATAGGCCACAAATAGTGTGTTTCAAAATGATTTTATAAAGAAGTTTATGTATTTCAACCTCCAGGTTTTACTGATATCAAAAACCCTGATTATGTTTTTAAGTTGAAGAAAGCCTTATACGGTTTGAAAAAAGCCCCTCGTGCTTGGTACAACCGTCTAAGTTTTTTTCTACTTGATAACGGTTTTTCAAAAGGGAAGGTTGACACTATACTTTTTATAAAGTCTTTAAATGGTAATCTTCTTTTAATTCAAATTTATGAAGATGATATTATCTTTGGATCTACTGATGAATCTCTGTATCAAGAATTCTCCAAGTGTATGCAGAACGAGTTTGAGATGAACATAATGGGAAAACTTAAATTCTTCCTTAGAGTGCAAATCAAATAAACAAACATTGGGACGTTCATCAATCAAGCCAAGTACACAAAAGATTTGCTAAAGAAGTTCGATCTGGAATTCACCAAACCCCTTAGCACTCCAATGGAAACTTAAACCAATCTCGATGTAGATGAATAAGGCAAACCTGTCGACATACATAAGTATCAAGGTATGATTGGTAGTTTACTTTATTTAACTGTTAATCGCCCTGAAATAATGTTTAGTGTTTGCATTGTGCTAGATTTCAAGCTAACCCGACGGAATCACACTTGTGTGCAGTTTAAGCGTATCTTACGATACCTTAAAGGCACTTCTTCTGTCGACTTATGGTATCCCAAAACCACGACCTTTGACCTAACTGGTTATTCGGATGTTGATTTTGCTGGATGCAAAGTGGAGAGAAAAGGTACTAGCGGTACGTATCATTTGCTAGGTAAGGCAATAGTCTCTTGATTTAGTGTAAAACCCCAAAATTTTAGAAATATTTTTATTATTTAATTGGGAATTTACAAATATTTTCTAAATTTATTGCATGTACATTATAGGTATCATTAGTGCTAAGCGTCGTTTTACAATGTTGGTACGATTTTCTAGCGCCAAATAAAGAGTGAGAAGGATTTGTTTACCAAAACTATTATTGGGCTATTTTAGTTATTTATTAGAATTATTTTTATTATTAATGTTATTGTTGTGGTTACTAGTATGATCATTTATTGTTATTATTTTATATATATATATATATATATATATATATTATATTATATATATATATATATATATATATATATATATATATATATATATATATATATATATAAATATGGCTATGAAAAAAAAAATATGGCTATGAATAAATTCAAGACTAGATAAGGATAAATTAGAGTCAAATAGATTTTCGATATATATATATAAATATATATATATATATATATATATAAGAATATCATAAAATATCTATATAGCTATACGGTATTAATAGATATTAATAGATAATATTTAAAAAAAAAGGGTAATTTTAATATTGTTCCAATCAGGAACAGTATATATACAAAACCGAGAGCACAGCGCCCCCTTCCCCGATATATAAAGAGAACGAGAGTTCGAGAGGGGTTCTCGAATCCAAACCCTAATCTCTCAACACCCCCTTCGCGTACTCAAGCCGCCTGAGGCGATCCCGACAAACCGGCGGGCAAACCTGCTCGCTGCAATCGCCGCCTCCAGTCGCCGGAAAAGTCTCGTTCGATAGAAAACAGAGTATACTCTGTTCTCAATCGAACCCAGGTACCATGTTCACCTTCCTCCTCCGTCCCACCTCTACCTCGTGATTAAATTTTGATCCAACTGGTTTGTTGCAAACTCGACATATAGGACTACAAGCCAGGTTAATTAGATCGGCTAGATACCCCAGACCATCCCGATTAAATTCGTCGAAAGTTGGTGAAAAGTCTGTGCTTATTCGCCTGAATAAAACAGTTTTAAGGCTGTTTTGGAAGGCCAAAAATTCCCAACCTATTAACAGTTTGCAAAAACTAATTAAAAATAGTCGAAGACAACACAAACAAGATTAAAATGGATCTAGTAGTTCTACATTTCAGTATCTATACAAGAAGTTAATTGTTGTTAAAGTTAGGAGAAAAATTGTTGTATTGAAACTGAAATTCAGAAAAAAAATTCGATACGGCATGCACCCTGACAAACTGGGCGACGTGGTCGCACACTATACGCATCGAAAGGCGCATATAGGTGTTGCCGACGTGTGGGAACTGACGAAACTCAATTTCGTTGCGCATGCGTGACAAAATCAGTGGGTATCCGTCGAGATACCTCCATATCGACCTTTTGTAAAATTGGCCATAACTTCGTGTACGTTCGTCGTATCGAGACAAAACTTGTGCCAGCAGGACCGTATCAAAATTTTAGTCTTGTGTGCCAAGTTTGGTCTAATTCTGTGAAGGTCGATCGGAACACCTATTTGGTGAGCCCGCGACTCGATCCAACAGGCAAAATTGTACGCGGCCTACCGGAATCCAACTTTGGACATACAATTGGGTTTGCCTCCTCAAACTGGACCCGTAGACATGTATTTTGATGAATTTAGAGACCATAGACATTGGCACATATTTCGGTACAAAACAAGTCCAACGGCGGACATCGTTTTGACCCAAAATTATGATTTTACCCCTGTTCCAGAATTAGACTTTTGGACAGGCGTTTCCCAGATATATCTTTTTCACCGGGAACGTTCTTGATTTTTTTCAACATCCGAAGTTGTTCGTGGATTTTGAGATTCATTGCTGATGTACTTGATTGTTGGATTGCCATTCCCGCACCGCCAGGCAAGATACCTTGCCACCATACTCTATAAGTACTTTATTTCATTTTTCAGTTATTTATATTCAGTTTTATTTATATACTGCTTAGATTATATTACTGTGCGTCCAAGTCACACTTGGATGCAAGCGACTGTATCGGTTGTTTTACTTGCGTTTATGTTATTTTATTTTATTGACTTAGCTTAGTGACCACCCAATTGATGATGAGGTATTAATATATCTCATATGGCCTTGACACATGATCATCATGAGTTGTGAGTCATATGTAGGACATGTAATCGCGTAGTCGGCTGGCTACCGATACGTATGAGATGTGCGACGGTTAGAAGTAACTACCAATATAATTATATGCTAGTGGACTTGGCAGTTACTAGAGGTTCCTATAGGACATGGAGGTGACCCTATTAGGCATTGGGTGGGGAGGATAGTTCCTTAACGTATGGGCCACGTATGCACTTTCCTATTCCTGATCCTGCTGGCCTCTTACATTCGATCAATGTTATGCTTTGAGGTCCCTACTATCCTGGTGGAACCATACCTGAGTTTCCTGCAGCCAGAGTGCCCATGTGTTACAGGTTTGTTCTTAACTGCATTATCTCTGTAGAACTGGTAGGAACCCTATTGCATACATTCCTTTCTTCTCTATTATATATCACAGTTTATATGGCATGGTGTTTTCTAGTATCTTGTTACGTCCCTATGAGGACCTGGTTATCTCTCCAGGTGGGTGCTTTTCATGATGCTTCGCAGGTGCTCTAGCTAAGATCGTGGTCTTTCCTTTTCTATCGAGGAGGCTTGCTCTTGGTTTGTCTTGCCATCTTTATTGATCATTTCCTTGTTTATTTTCTCTCATTTGAAGTAGTTGGTAGTGGATTTGTCTCTGCCCAACTTTTGTACAAATAATAATTCAGTGTTGACTTTTATCATATATTATTTTTTTATTGTGGATGAGATTTAGTTATCATGGTTTACTGTATTCTTACAGCTTATGTATACATACGAAGGTTCCATATATTGGAGTATACTTTGTATGTGTGCAGCTGTCATGTCTACGTACTTAGTCCCAAGTATTATGGGACTAGGGCGTTATATGTTTTTGTGGTGGCCCATGTTGGTCGAGTTTATCACTTTGGTTACGTTACTGTACTGATGTGAGCCTGCACATAGGATTAGAGTCTAGATTCTCATCCACACACTTGACCTCCTTTCTTGAATTAAATTCGAACTCTCATCTGTTTACCTTGACTTCCTTTTGCTTGATTCCTTTCGCTGTAAATCTAATCTTTTTCTTTCGTGCTTGATAGGGAGGTTAGGAAGATAATTCACACAAGTAAACGTGTTATAATTCTCAGTTACTCTATTAGTTGACTTATAAGTTGGGTAGTATGCCTCACAGCCCACCACCCGTATCCTTGTAACCTAGTAATGAAGTGTAACAGGGTGGAAACTGAATATATGCTAGTGTAGGAAGATATGTTAACCTAGAATATAGAGTTTTAGTAGCCCATACTCCATTGGTCAACCATGGACTGATACAAGAGGCAGTAGGACGACTGTATAAGCAGGAACACCGGACAAGACTTAGATCCTTATGAAACTTGAACTATTTATAACTGTTTTATCCATTATAACATTATACTTGTACAACCGTGAATGATGTCGCTATTTATAGCCTAGTTTTGCAAGCTTACCCTTATCGAGCTTGTTCAAGGCATATGTATATTGGGGATGCCCACTAACAAATTGTCTAATCAAAATCAGTATATTATGGTCTGATTAAACTTGGTGCACTTGGTTCGCTCTTCCTATAATTCTTCCACATGGATTGAGAGATAGATGTCTCTAGGTATCTCATCTGCAACTGTCTTGACAACTCCCTTGGAATTACTCAATCTCTCTTGAACATCGTATTGTATTCAAGGACATCTCCCTCGAACCCTCCATTGTTTTCCATCCCCTACCCGAAAAACAAACAATAGTAGACCCGGATTATTCCCTTATCGCCATGGAATTTGTATACGCAAATGTAGCTACCATCGGCCAAGCCAAGTGGCTACAACCTTGCCTAGAATTACTTGCTCTCCCCTCGACCCTAAAACTACTATCGTGACCTTCTAGTCATTTTAATTTATAATGATTAGAATCGTACCCTTAGTCAAAACACTAACCAAGGCGACTATATTTTCTCAAGGAACCAATTGTTATGAGTCTCAAATTATTTCTCTGGATTTGCGTAACTAGCCAACCCTTACACGACCAAGCCCACAGTTCAGACTTAAGATGAATTGACAAAGTAACGACAAGAATTACCATGACTATGATAGACACCCATCCTGAGATTAGAATACCACTGATATCGTTCTAGTTATGCAAATTTTGTTATTAAGACCCGACTTACCACTGATATCGTCATACTAGTTATCAACAGTACTGCACGAGCACTTCATTCGATACGTACCATCAGAACCCTTATAACCATAGTCTGGCAGGCTTGACATGAATAGAAATTGATGACTTAGTCATTAGAAGATCATTCATATGACGTGCTTTAGAGTTTGTTACCCCATCGACAGACTATCGTATACTATGGTGGGGTAGATCATTATATTTTATCGACTCATGTATAGTTGTACACAATCTTTCCATTTATTAGAAATCAGGGTACGGTCCTCGAATTTGATTCATACCTACCATATCACATTAACGCTCACACTGTGCCATATTATTATCAAAAGTCAAGGTACGATGTCGCAAAAAAAAATTTCTAACCTCATTATTTCTGCAACCATGTCCTAGTTACTAGAGTGAATAGATTGTATGCCGTCTACATTTTGATTCACTAAGCTTAAGATGGAATAAAGTAAATAGGTTCTCAATAGGATGGTAAATTTGTGACTTATGAACTCCCACTTTCTATTTAGATCATTTGATGTCCCCTACCGTGACATCAATATTCGGGGCACGAGACCAGCTGTTACCTTCCAACAAATTTCATATGCAAGACGTAGATGACTCATCCTTCATGTAGACATATCATGTCCCACTAAAACATGTCCCCTCTTACTCTATTTTTATGATGCAACTTTCAAGTCAAAAAGGCTAGGTATACCATAACACCATTGTCTTTTCGGACTTCGGTTAGAGATCCAACTTCGACTCAAATCATTTTGACCCAATACATGGTTGTGATCTACTCGAAGCTCACTACGCATATGCCACTAGTGTGCCACTCAATTGAGTCTTCTTGTACTACTTAAACACAAAAGTCGCAGAAGGCGTATTCTAGGACTTTAGGAATATGGTTAACCAACCCGACTGGAAAATTTGCCCGACCACCTGATTTGGAACCTATAAGATTACCCCAACCTACTAAGGATGGCTCGGATTGATTTCAAAAGCATCTCGTCCAGTCAATATAGATTATAATCTAGATTCATTCAATCAAAGATCATCGCCCAATTAGGGAATCCATTAAGATCCAGCTAAATCTATCCTTACATATCGCCATATTGGGGCTATAAAAACTAAACTGGATGAAATAGATCCTTCCTCCGATTATGTGGTCACCACCTCTTGGTCCACTAGTTCTCCTTCCATAAACTCCTTAACCGTGTCTCTTAGTAACCCATGTTATGAGATGAATGGAACCCCGTAGTACCAACTTGTTTCTGGCTATGCATGGCCAAGACCTTTCCTATTGCCCTGATGAAACATAGTCAACCTATGGGCAATATTAAGTAAGTAATATCTAGACTTCTTATAGAGTCCATGAGTACAGAACCTTATAGCCTTATACATCTTCTTGGAATTTGGCCTACTTAGAAGTCCTATTACCGCACATTCCCCGAATAACCAAATTTTCATAAGCTGCTTAGAACATTGAATCTAGTTGACACTACCTCTTAGAATTAGATTCCAAATGTAACTGTTCTTCCAATTATTTAGAAACGTGGAACAGTTTTCATATTAGATTTATCTTCCTTCACTCGTACATTTAGATAACAAGGATAAAAGGTCGTAGCCCTCACTCTTCAAAATTCAGTCCTATCACAAAATCGTGACTTAGTTACAATTTCGAGAAAGGAATTTCCTTAGGGAATAGGCAAGCCTCTCATGAATGTAAGGTTCTTGAATTAACAGATGATTAAGGTAGATCGATTCCAGTTAGGCTAAAAATCTAGTGGTTCATAACGTCCAGCTTTAGACCGTATCAATTGATACCCTCTACCGTGACAGATATTTTGAGCACAACACTAGCCTTTTTCTTCCAATAAGGTTCACACTCATGAACTAGACTAGTCATGCTACACACATAACATAAATGCCTCGCACAAACGAACCATCTTGTGCTCCATTTCAATTACACCACATGTATAACACAGTTTCCTTAGAGCAACCCATAGATGTCCATTTTCGTCCCATTTGATTTTAACCATACAAATACCGACCCATTCCCTTAACTACACAAAAATAATCCATGGAAGATGCATCACACACATGAATTAAGCATTTCACCCGAGCAAGCACATGCCTTCTACACAACACCAAAACATCGATCCCGCACACACTAGTCATTATGACTTAAAGATTCCAAACACTTACCTAATCATATTCTATGTTAGATGAAGAAAGAAATCCTTCTGAACCGACACACTATAGTATATTCAAACTAGAGGTCCCTATCAGCTTGTTAGAAGCTTGACCTCTAGAGTGTCAATGTTTGATTATAGTAACTTTCTTATAGTGGATAATGACCAAGAACACCATGACCATATCCAGGCTCACTTAGAATTCATGAGTGCGGGCAGAAGTGTCCAATATCCACGTGCCTCTTCTTAGAAACTGTTCCTTCCAAGAAATTTTATAATGACGATTATACGGTTAGCTAACTTTTATAAGTTGGGTCTGGCCTTTAACCAAGAATACCCTATCTTGTAGAATATGACGTCAAATTTGGTTCCCGTGATAACCTCCTCCTCCATCATTTCGAAAGTCGAGTTACGATATGATGTACCTGCCATCCCTTGCATTAATGCTCGTTATTTTATATTTTCATATATTATGATTAGTTTAATTTTGAGGATGAAATTTTTTTTAAGTTGGGTAGGATGTAAAACCCCTGAATTTTAGGAATATTTTTATTATTTAATTGGGAATTTGCAAATATTTTCTAAATATTTATTGTATGTACATTATAAGTATCATTAGAGATAAACAGCGTTTTACAATGTTGGTACGAATTTCTAGCGCCAAATAAAGAGTGAGAAGATTTGTTTACCAAAACAATTATTGGGCTATTTTAGTTATTTACTAGAATTATTTTTTATTAT
>JANAVB010018998.1:8935421-8993628 GCA_029216955.1 Iris pallida
TTGCGCGTGCGCGACGAAATCAGTACGTATCCGTCGAGATACCCCCGTATCGACCATTTGCAAACTTGGCCATAACTTCGTGTACCTTCGTCATATCGAGATGAAACTTGTGCCAGCAGGACCGTATCAAAATTTTGGTCCTGCGTGCCATGTTTGGTCTGATTCTGAGAAGGTCGACCGGAATGCCTATTTGGCGGGCCCGTGACCCGATCCAGCAGGCAAAATTATACATGGCCCGCCGGAATCCAACTTTTGACATACGGTTGGGTTTGTCTCCTCAAATCAGACCCGTTACATGTAGTTTAACGACTTTAGAGACCATAGATATTGGCGCACATTTCGATGCAAAATAGGTCCAACGGCGGACATCATTTTGACCCAAATTATGATTTTACCCCTGTTCCAGAATTGGACTTTTGGACAGGCTTTTCCTAAATATATCTTTTACATCGGGAACGTTTTTGATGTTTGTTTCAGCATCCGGAGCCGTTCGTAGATTTTGAGATTCATTGCTGACGTACTTGATTGTTGGATTGCCATTCATGCAGAGCCAGACAAGATACCTTGCCACCATACTCTGTGACTACTTTATTTTATTTTTTAGTTGTTTTTATTCAGTTTTATTAATATACTACATGGATTATATTACTGTGCGTCCAAGTCACACTTGGGTGCAAGCGACTGTATCGATCGTTTTACTTGTATTTATGTTATTTTATTGCATTGACTTAGCTTAGTGACCACCCAATTGATGATGAGGTATTGATATATCTCATACGGCCTTGACACATGATCATCACGAGTTGTGAGTCACATGTAGGACACGTACTCGCGTAGTCGGCTGGCTATCGATACGTATGAGACGTACGACGATAAGAAGTAACTGCCAATAGAATTACATGCTAGTGGACTTGGCAGTTAATACAGTTTACTATAGGACATGGAGGTGACCCTATTAGGCATTAGGTAGGGAGGACAATTCCTTAACGTATGGGCCATGTATGCACTTTTCTATTTCTGATCCTGCTGGCCTCTGATATTTGATGAATGTTATGCTTTGAGGTCCCTGGTATCCTGGTGGGACCATACCTGAGTTTCCTGCAGCCGGAGTGCCCATGCGTTGAAGGTTTGTTCTTAACTGCATTATCACGGTAGAAGTGGTAGGCACCCCATTGCATATATTCCTTTCTTTTCTATTACATATCACAGTTTATATGGCATGGTATTTTCTTGTATCTTGTTACGTCCCTCTGAGGACCTAGCTATCTCTCCAGGTGAGTGCTTTTTATGATGCTTCGCAGGTGCTTTAGCCAAGATTGTGGTCTTCCTTTTTCCATCGAGGAGGCTTGCTCTTGGTTCGTCTTGCCATCTTTATTGATTATTTCTTTGTATATTTTCTCTCATTGAAGTAGTTGGTACTGGATTTGTCTCCACCCAAATTTTGTACAAATAATAATTCAGTATTGACTTTTATCATAAATTATTTTCTTATTGTGGATGAGATTTAGTTATCATGGTTTAATGCATTCTTACAGGTTATGTATACATACGAAGGTTCCATATATTGGAGTATACATCATATGTGTGCAGCTGGTATGTCTACGTACTTAGTCCTAAATATTTTGGGACTGTGCGTTATATTTAGTAAGAAGCAAAATTCTATCGCATTATCGACTACTGAGGCGGAGTATATTGCCGCAGGATGTTGTTGTGCATAAATTTTATGGATGAAGCAAACCTTACAAGACTTTGGTTTACACTACACAAAAATGCATTTTCTGTGATTACACTAGCATTATCAACTTGACTAAGAATCCTGTATGTCACTCTCGCACTAAGCATATTGAGATTCGACATCATTTTCTTAAAGACCATCAAGCAAATGGAGATATCAATTTAGAATACATAGACACAGAGAAACAATTGGCTAACATCTTGATAAAACCTTTAGCGGAAGATCGATTCAATTATTTACGTCAAAAATTAAAAATTTTAGATGTCAATAATATTAATTAATTCTACTTTATTAATCATTTTTTAATATATAAAAACTGTTTTTGAGACAAGCCTACAAAGGGTCTGTCTGTCACCATGGCTACGACTAAAGCGAAACGGTATTTAATCGTTTAAGCCTCCATTAGCTGGGACAGTACCCCTACAGCTAATCTGAGACAGTCGATGTGTAATAAAACTTAAGTCATAAAATATTGTTAATTATATTAATTAAAATTTAAAATTACTGAACTTTGAATTAAATATTGAAAAAGAATGATGAATATAAAAGTGACATTTATTTTTGTGTGCAAAATACCTTAGAAGAGTTCTAGGCGAACTCGGGACGAATTCGACCTGAGTTCGGTCGGAACTCGTCTGGTGTCGGGTATTATATACACAGAACTGAATGGCTCACATTTCTATTCATCTTCTTCCTCCTCAAAATAGAACAACAGTCGCATGAAAAGCCCCCAAAACCCTAGTTATTCTACCTTCGATTCCTCTATATTCCTTTGGAGTTTTTCTTCTATGTTTTGGATTCGTGTATGAAATCTCTTCCTCTTCCACATACTTGATTTCGAGAAGGTATAATCTCTACAATCTCCTTGTTTCAATTTCTTACAAATTTTATATTTTCTATTAGAAATCATGTCTAGGATTCATAATCCCTTCAAAAGAAAGAAGAAAGCTAGTGAGGAAGCCTCGTCTTTGGATCCTCTCTAATGATCTCTCTTTTCGTCCGTCCAAACGGACGACGTGATGTTCAATGAGTTCTTCTTCGAAACTCTTCAACAATCGTTATTGTGGTATGCAGATTTTTAATTCGTAACATATGCCCCGGTGCACCAATTAATTGGACGGTCTTTCTGTCTCACAAACCCTATTTTGAGACTTTGGGATTGCACAACTTTGTCACACACTCTTTTTTCATTACCACAAATGTTATTCGACTATTTTACTGCAACTTTACTTTAGCTGAGAATTCTTATTCTGTTATGAGCCGTGTCGCAGGCCTAGATATTCAATTCAATGATGAAGACTTAGCGAAAATTCTAAACATTCCAAATGTAGGTGCTCCGCTTATCGATATCACTGACTTTGAATTTCCAAATGATACGTCTTTAAAAAAATTAAAGACTCAACTCTGTGCTCCTGAACCCATCCGTTCCGGCAAGTTCAAAGCCATACACTTGAACTTGTTCTTTTATGAGTTGCATCGTATTATTTATTCCATTTTTTTTGCCAAAATTCACTTCAAAAGACGATGTCACTAGTCTTGAAATGACTGCTCTATATCACATTCATCATGGGAATCTATTTTCTGTCCTTAAAACGATTATCCAGATGATGGCTATCGCAAGATGAAGAGGAATCTCCTCTACGCGATGATCCTTCCTATCATCTTTCAACACTTTGAGATCGACTTATCTTCATGTGCTCGTGACTCTGAGCCCAAGTGTTTTCAGCTCTCTCTCGTTGCAGTACATCTGACCCTTCTTCTCCTCCTACTGTATCACCTCCTCCACCTCAGACTTGCCCTATGTCTTTTGAGGGTCTTCATCAGCACTTAGATGATATGCGGCATGCTCAACTGGATGAGCACAACTCTATGCGAGCATTTGTTACTGACACATTGAGGGAACACGAGTTTTGCAATGCTAGTCAATTTTGGGCTCTTGTAAAGTCCTTTACGGATCTACATTTTGCCCAGACTGGTCAACATGCCAGTTCTCTTCCACGAGATCCTATTATTTTGGCTACCGCTATGACGACGAGGCAGTTCATTATTTCTTTGAGCCTAGTAACGCATATGATTGGTACCATGGTTCTGGTGCTACTCCTTACACATCTCATGGAGCTGGCACTTCTTGAGCTGGTCCTTCTGGACATGGTGTTGCTGCTGACCGTACTGACGATAATGAGGATTTGATCTAGACGTTACTACTTTTGTCAAAATGTTATCTAATTTGACTCTGCTTTATGTTATGTATTCTTGGAAATGCTCCGACATTCCAAGATTGTATCAGTATTTTTTATGCACTTTTATGTTTGCTATGCTGAGTTGATGTTTGTCAAAATCTTACTATTATTATGCATTTCTATTCACTGTGTATTATTTCTTTTTGGTATGTACTTATGCATTCTATGCTTAGCACTATCTTTTTGTTACTGGTTTAATTCATATAAACTGCCTATGAAATTGGTTTATTTTATAATATCTCTGCGTTTCTTCAACGTTCGTCTCTTATGCATGAATTGCGGGAGAGCTTCTCTCTTTGAAATTATTTTGCTAAGTGACAATGGGGGAGAAAAGGATCTAATCTAATATCTTTTTCAGGTTAAATTTTACCATGATGAGACAGTACCAAACAACAACGAACAAATAAAACTAACGACGAAGAACATTTTGATATTCTTTTTCAAATCAAGACCAAGATGTTATATCGGTCAAGGTTTGTCAATTATCAAAATGGGGGAGATTGTTGGCCCATTAGTCATGGTCGAACCTGATTTTAATAATTGATCAAATCATGCCTCGATATAAGGGCTACTTGGACGATCTGCTAGAACTGCTACAGATAACGTTTAAGACTGGAGCCATGTTTGTCATTGCGTCTGTACTTTCATTTATTCAATGTATTTTCATACTTTATTGAGTCTAATAAATACAATGTACACCTAGTGGTACTGGCAAATAGGCTACCCAAAAATATTTTCAAAAAATACCCATTTGTTTTGAAAACTAGCCCAACACCAAAAACCTAATTTCTAACTGCTTGAACATTCGAAAGCCCAAAGCCCACTGAGTTTCAAAACCCAAAATTACCCTTTCTATACCAGCAGAACTCTGGGCGAATTCGCCCTGAGTTCGGCTAGTGTACGTTGCTTTTTTAAACTTATTCTTCCCATAGTTACGGATGCAACGACTATTTGGCAAGATTCTCTCAAAGAATTCTGTCCGAATTCTGTTTGAATTTTGCCCGAATTCTTTCTTTGGAAATCCTATAAATAGAGAAGAATTTCTACCATTTCAGCACACCAATTCACTTTCTCTTCTCTTCTCTCTAAGCTTACTACGGTCTTCCAAAGCCTTCTAAAGCTTTAATTTTCAAATCCCAAGCCAGTTACAATCCTCTAGTCGATTTGCCAGTACGGTACGGTCTAGAAGTTTTAGAATGATTGTAATTAAGAGGCTTGTCAAGAAGTAAGACACTTAACAATTGAAGTTGGACAAGTACTTCAGATCAAAGCTCGCGTCTGTAGCAGTTGCATGGACTCTGTATGAAAACTTGCAGTTTTCCATAGTTGATTTCAACCGGGAGCTAGAGTTATCTCGACTGGATTAGTCCTCATAAGAGAGAGATCGGTATACATCGCCGTATTTGCGTTTTCTCTCTGCACTTTACTTTTACATTTTCATATCTGTGATATATTTTTATGATATGCTACTAACCTTTTTAATAGCTAATATTCTGCTGCCTTCTCTATCTAGAGTATATCGCTTTACATTTCGTTCCTATAAGTTGTCATGTCAATTGCCACGTAATGGGAGATGACATTACCCAACTTTTCTGAGAGACAAATTGCATAATTTCTATTGATTATCTTAAAAGAATTTTTTGCATGTAATATTTTGTGAGAATTATGTAAATAATTAATATGAAATATAATCTCATATTTGTACAACACATCAAATCAAAATATGTAATCTTTTTGGTTTTGATTTGTTGGGAATGAAGCATGAAAAATGTTCCCCCAAACCTGAGAGCCCTGCGAGAGAATCGAGTAAAAGCACACAAACGAAAAACGCTAAACACAAATCGCAGACAGAGAGATTTTTGACCTGGAAATCCCAAATGCAAAAAATTACGGGACGATCGGAGTCCAACCCTGAAGAATCTCCACTAATGGAATAAAGAGAATACACCCTCTACAAGCTTCTTCCGATCTAAATGGATCAGCACAACTCACTTGAAAGAAGAAACTTTGATTGCACTCCGAAGAACAATAGATGTCGAAAAATTATTCGAAGTGATCTCTCTTTCACAATAGTCTTCAATCTTTTCTCTCTCTTAAATAGTATAAAGAACTCTTGCTTACTTTTGAAATATATTTTATTGTGAGAAAACACCTAGTATATATATAGCCTCAAACCCACAACTAATTGAGGTATTCTACTATATATAGGATTACTCAATCTAAACCATTGATATATTCCTATTATATATAGAAATACCCAATCCAAATCCATTGGAATATTTTTTTTTATATATAGGAATACCCAATCTGACTCTGGGGAATTTTTCACATAGGTTGGGAACCCCACCCACTCCAACAAATCTCTCCTTTCACAACCATGTGGAGGGGGTCGTCATCCCGATGATTCTCCTACAAAACTCGAACTTTTTCCTTGGAAGAACCTTTGTGAACATGTCTACTCCTTTGTCATCTGTATGAATCTTCTCAAGCGTCGTATCCTTCTTCTCAACCATATCCCATATCCAATGATATCAAGTTTCAATGTGCTTGGACCGATTATAAAATGTCTGGTTCTTCACAAGGTGAATGACACCCTGACTATCAGAAAGAAAAGTATACTGCTCTTGCTATAACCCCATTTCCTGTAGCAGCTTCTTCATCCACAGCAACTCCTTGCAAGCCTTTGTCGTCCTAATGTACTCTTCCTCTGTCGTGGAAAAAGCAATACATTTCTGCAATCGCGACTATCACGTTACCGCTCCACTATCAAACATCATCATATAGCCCAAAGTTGAGCGCCTCGTGTCTACATCTCCAGCCATATCAGTGTATGTATACTCGACCAGCTTCGGCTCGTTACCACCAATGAAAAGTCTCCAATCGACAGTATCCTGAAGGTATCGTAGAATCCACTTGACCGTACTCCAATGTACCCTTCCAAGATTGGAAAGATACTTGCTAACTCTGCCAACTGCGTGAGCGATTGTAACTCTTTATTTAGAGAATTTAATTAGTTATAAAATATTTATTTTTTAAATAACAACAAGAATACAACATTTTGGAACAATGGTAACACATTCATTTTGGATCAAGAAATAACTAAACCACCCCAAGTCTATCTCTTTCCATTCCATTATGTAGCTCTCAACCTCTTTCATTTCGTAACCCCTAACCTCTTCCATTACGTAACTCTCAACCTCTTCCATCCGCAACCTCCAACCTCTTCCATCTCGTAAGCCCCAACCTCTTCCATTCCGTAACCCCCAACCTTTTCTATTCCATAACCCCCAATTCACCCTTTCACATTCGTAACTTCTTTTTATTTTTCTATAAAAAGAAAAATATTAAGACAAAATTTAAGCATTATCATCTTCCTCTTTTAGAGAAACCCAGTGACCCGTGCTGCACTCGTTGACCCGACCTTCTTTCCGTATTCACGTATGTCCGTGAGCACCTTTGAGGAGATTTGGTACAAAGTCGTGTCCAGAATCGTATCTTTTGGTGTCGAGTTGGGTAGTGCAGTGTCCACTTACTGTTATATTTAGTTTCTGCATGTGATGTTTATTTGATAGTACTGTAGATTAGGTACTGTGGTGCTGTTCTTTTGAGATTTAACTTTCTTATTAGTTTCTCTATTATAAATATTTGAGTTATTGCTATCGTAGTTTTAGAAGATGTTGTTGCTGATGTAGGTTTTGTTATATTTAGATTTAGAGATGCTATTCAATTATAGTATTTAGTTTTAATGCTGTTGTAGGTAGGTTTGGGTTAAATAGGTTTTGTTGTCGGGTTAAAAGGCTCCGCAAAGGTGGAAATACTTTGTGAAGCTAGTACAACAAGTTCATATATACAGTGTTGTATATTTTGTATTAGTTACTAATGCATTACAAGTTTTGTTTGGTGGCCTTTGTATGGTTCTTTTAAAGTTCTTTAATAGGTTAATGTTAGATGAGTAGTACTTCTATTTTGGAAACAGGTTATGAGGGTTGGTTTTGTGTGGTTTGTTCTAGAGATTTTGGTGTTTACCAATTTATATTAGAGTTCACTTATTATTTTTATCTTGATTAACTCACATCATTATTTATCGATGTTGAAGATGAGACAAAGTCCACTTTCATTTATTTATTTCGATCTATAATCGATGTCATCGATTTATAATCGATTCATTTATCTTTTTAGTGATTCGATCTCTAATCAAAATTATTTATTACTTTCTGTTAATGATTCGACCTATAGTCGAAATTATTTCTTTTCTTTATTAATTCAATCTATAAATGAATTAATTCTTGTTTGACTTAGGAACTTGTCTATGCTCCTTAAGTTAATGTGACTTTTAGTATAACATTTTTATACAATATTTGGTGCAACTTGATAATATATTATTTTACGTATTTTTTAACAAAATTTTACCCTTTTGATTTCTAATTTAGCATAACTTAAAACAAAGTATATTACAATAATTTCTAGTCGCTAAATTCAATTATAGAAATAAACTAGTGTTTAGTTGTTAATGATTTAAGATAAAATTAAGAGTGCTTAAATAAAGGTTAAGGGTAGATTCGGTTAGTTAGACATTATCTAATTGTGGAACCTAATTTGTACCCTCTTTTGAACACAGTGAGAGGACCTGAGATATTATCTCTTTTTAGCTCTATACCCTATCTTGGTGAAGGCAAATACACTACATCTTTTACTAAACTGAATATGAACTATAAATTTGTTGGTTGAACATTCAGCACATGGTTTTTTCTTATTACCAGTTGCGTTTACTTTCCAAAATAATTTGTATTTAATTTTCGTAAGTCGTTTATTTTACACCAGTTGCCTCTACTTTTCACAGCTGCATCTCTATTTATTCATGTTTTCTCTTGTGCATGGGACTGGAGAAAAGAATAGTTAAATACATGATCAAAGTCCATAGTGTAATATGAGTGGATAACTTAATTCACATGGCACACCTGGGGATTTTTTCGGATCGGCTATATACCATATCAGTTGCATTTATTTTTACCATCCTATTAGCCGATCATGTATTTACTATCTTTTTAGTCGCATTTACCTTTCATATGAGCATGTTGCAGTCTATTTTCTTATTGTACTTTCCTTTATTACCAGTTCTTTATATACTTCCTATTTGATAATTATTTGTTTCAGTATACGTAAATTGTAGGATTGTACTTTGTTCCTTTTCTGATTTGATCATTGCAGGTGAATTGACTGAGGAGGAGTTGCTTTGCAACTCATACTACGGACCTGCCCCTGAGATGCTAGCTTACATCCCAGAGGATGTTCCTGCTAGGGAATACCCTATAGCTTAGTATATATATAGTATTTTAATTTGGTTTGTAATAAATAGTTAACATTTATTTTGCTGTATTTGTCGCCAGTTACACTTGCTTTGGGAATGTAACTAAAATAATATTTTGGACTTATTCTAGTTTATCTCGATGTAGATGTTGTGATTATTATGATTCAATATAATATAATTTTGATAATAATTGAAGGTTTAGAACAACTTACTATTCGTGTCTCATAGCGTAGGCTGGATCTGTCCGACCCGTATCCGAATATTCGAGAGTGGGTCATGACATGTTTTAAGTGGTGGCCTATGCAGGTCAGCTTAATAACACTTAGGACATATAGTGTTAATTAGGGGACTTGCTATATTAAGAAGAATCATCACAGCTTAGGACCGGTAGTATATATACTTAGGATTATTATTTTAGTTTTTCTGCCTAGATAGATTACTTATTTGTTTCCTTGTATTCCAGAGAATGACTACTTCGCGAGCTTCTAAGGATGAAGCTTCTTCTGCTCATCCTGGATCTCAAGGGGATGTACAACATACCCTACCACCAGTCATCCCTGGTGTCCCTGCTATCCTTCTATATACTGACCCTATCATCTATACAACCCATACTCAACCTACACCTACTCTTCCACCTGTACCAAGCCTTATCCCAGCAATTCTATCGTCACCTTAGACGGAAATCAACTCCTTGGTTTATTTCAGGGGTTTCTAGCGACCCACCAGGAGCAGACTGTCCTGCTCAGACAAAACCTAGAGCGTACAACTACCCCACCACCACCTAGAGAGCCTCAGCCCTGAGTCGGGACCGTGCAAGACTTTATAAAGCTGGGACTGAAGGAGTTTGTGGGACCGAATGCACCATCTATGCCGACTACTGGTTAGATGCTATGGAGAGAAAGATCAACGGAGCTAGACTGCCCGACGACCTTAAAGTTGAGGCTGTAGGGTTTGTGCTGACATACCAAGCTGCTACCTGATTCAATAATGAACCAACTTTTACCACAAGGGAAGTTACCTGGGAGCAGTTCAAGACTCTATTCAAGTGGAAGTCCTTCTCTACTATGGCCAGGAAGGCACTGTGATGTCAGTTCCAGAACCTAGAGCAAGGGAACCGCTCATTTGAGGAGTACGCTGTAGAGTTCAGCTGTCTGAATTGTTTTGCCCCCAGCTTAGTTGTTGACCCTAGGAGATAAAGAGTAGGTTCCGCTACGGACTTGCTCGAAAGATTAGCGGGCTACTCATGGCCAGTGGAGCTATAAGCTACTATCAGAACCTGGAGTTAGCACGGAGTTTAGAGGCTAGTCTGATGAACTGTAACAAGAGGTCGTATGCTAGCACTAGCCACTATGAGAGCCCTACCAAGTGCTCTGTATTCCAGTCTAGACCACCTCTATACATCAGCAGCAGCAGTCTTATCACCCACTTGTACCCCAGAAACAGTAGTACCATCCACTGATCAGAGCTCCAGTACCGCAGCATCAGAGGCAAGCTTCCATAATTTATACATTTTGTAAGAGGCCAGGACATGCAGCTGACATCTGCCAGAAGAAATTCGGGCAATGTCTTGCCTTTGGTCGTTCTACAAATCAGCTCCAGAAATTTCCATCAGCCTACCCAAGAGGAGGAGCACCACCAGGACATGCTGTATCTCAGCCTAGAGCACCGCTTTCGATCCAACATCAGATGTTCGTGTAGGAATGAAATCGTAAAGCAGAATACTCTAGAGGGGGGGTGAATAGAGTAGGCAGCGTAATATTGCTAATTAAAAATCTCGTTAGCAGTTAGATCACAGATATAATAATAATAACAAAATAAATGAGAGAAATGAAAAGTGATCAGAAGGCAAACGCAAACACCAAGATTTATACTGGTTTCCCTCTTGTGAGGACTAGTCTAGTCGAAAGAATTCTAGCTTCCAGTTGAATCCACTATTGGAAAATCCCGCAAGTTTTCATACGAAGTCCTTGCAACTTCTACAGACGCGAGCTTTGATACGAAGAACTTGACCAACTTCAATTGTGAAGAGTTGTTTCTTCAATCAAGCCTCTGATTACAATCGCTCTGAAACTTCTAGACTGTACCGCACTGGCAAATCGACTAGAGGATTGTAACTGGCTTGGGATTTGAAAATGGAAGCTTTTTAGAACTCTTTGGAAGAAATGTAAGCTTTAGAAGAGAAGAGATCGAAAGTGAATTAGTGTATTAAAATGATCGAAATCTTTCTCTATTTATAGTTTTTCCAAAGACAGAACTATGACAGAATTTGGGCAGAATTCAGACAGAACTCTTTGTAACAAACCGCAACTGAAGGGAGACCAAGTTCAAAATCAAACGTTCACATAACGTTCAACTTGGCCGAACTCAGGCCGAACTCAGGCCGAGTTCTGCTAGGATTCTGCCAGTTGATTTTAAGAAAAACAGTTTTGGCTTTTTTAAAAATCCTTCAGAAGCTTTTTGTAAAATAGGTGTTTTTCAAAAACATAGGTCATTTTGAAAATATAGGTCAGGTTTTCAAAAACGATTTTAGGATAGCCTATTTGCCAGTACGACTTGGTGTACAATGTATTCCTAGACTCAATAAAATGAAAAAGTACATTGCTTTGAAGAAAATACATTCGGAGTGGCAAACAGCTTCAGTCTTGAACATAGTAGATATCCATCATTGAGCAGTATCTAAAACGTCGTAGGTAAACATCTGAACTGACTTGTATTTATATCGATACAGAGTTTGATCAATTATTAAAATCAGGTTTGACCATGACCAATGGGCCAATAATCTCCCCCATTTTCATAATTGTCAAACCTTGCCGATATAACATCTTGGTTTGGATCAATTAAAAAATGTAATAAAAAATTATTCATAACCTATATTCATGAAGATGTTAGATCCAATTTCTCCCCCGTTGTCACTTAGCAAAATAATTGCAAAAGAGAAAGCTCCCCCGCAATAAATGCATAAGTAACAAGCAGTGAAGAAACACAATAAAAAAAATAAAAACAATCATCACAGGCATGTAATAATATATAAACAACACAGGCATGGTATTTGTCATAGGCAGTTTATGTGAAGCATAAAGAAATATAATGCTATAAAGCTGAAACAAATAAAATGCTAAGCTGAATAAGTGAAACATATGCCAAACTGAGGCATAAAAACATGTCTATGAAGTGTAGTACTGATAATATCTTAGAATGTCGGAGCATTTCCAAGTATACATAAGACAAAATATCAGTCTCAATAAGAATAACATCTCAAAAATCATCATCCTCCTCATCATCATCATCGGCTATAACGCCAGCATGTCCAGAAGTACCAGCTCCAGAAGTATGAGGAGTGGCACCAGAAGTACGATACCAATCGTATGCGTTCCCTTGCTGGAACAGAGAGTGGACCGCCTCATCATCAATGCGGTAGCCAAAAACCGAAGGGTCTCGAGGTAGAGAGCTAGCAGAGTGACCCGTCTGCGCAAATCTCAGATCGGCAAAAGAGTTGGCAATAGCTTGGAACCGAGTCACATTACGAAACTCATGTTCCCTGGAAGTGTCAACATAAAAAGACTGCAGATCTGATAGATGCTGATGAATACCCTCAAATGTCATAGGGTAAGACTGAGGAGCACCAGGTGTTGTGGGAGTAGGTGCAGGAGGAGCAGGTGCAGTAGGTGGATGAATAGTGGCAATGCTACGACGAGAGAGTTTGAGGAACTTGGGCTCAGGGTCCAGAGCACAAGTGGATAAGTCAATGTCGGATCTCTGAAAGATGCGTGTGATGATCATCGCATAAGAGAGGTTGCGGTCTCTTCCGCGACATCTACCCATCATCTGAATGATAGTCTTAGGGGCAGAGAAAGGAATCCCCTTAAGAATATGATATAAAGCAGAAAGCTCAAGTATAGTGACATCATCTTTTGAAGTAGATTTTAGAAGTAGAGTGGAATAGATGATGCAATGTAATTCGTAGTTAAACAAGTTCAAGTTATTGGCCTTGAACTTTCCAGGACGAGCACGTGCGGGCGCACAAAGCTCATTCTTGAAACTAAACGAGAGTCGTACCATCGGAAAAATCAAAATCAGTGATGTCATCGAGCGGGGCACCTTCGTTTGAAATACCAAGGATTTTTCCTAACGTTTCATCAGTAAACTCGATATCTATCCCTCCGACACGTGTTCTCGCGGTAAAAGTGTCTAACATGAAATTACAATAAAATAGTCTAATGGCATTAGTAGCTATAGAGAATTGTAAAGTAGCAAAGCATTGTAACCCTAATGCCTCAAAGTAAGGACGATGGTCGGGAAAGACAATCCATTTGATCGGAGATTCGGTACAAATAGTACGCAAAATAAAATTGGCATACCAAAGTAGGGCTTGGTCGGGAGTTTTGAAATAAAACTCATCCGATGCACCATCATCCAATTGGACCGGAGAAAAGAGGGAATCCGTATGCAGATTCGAAGACGATGCCTCTTCACTAGCATGGGTCTTCTTCCTCTTGAAAGGATTAAATCCCTTAGACATTCTATCCCAAAAACTAGAAACCCTAACAATTTAAAAGTGGAGGAAAGAAGGAATTATACCTCCCGAGAATTGGATATGCTGTAGAGGACGAAATTCTCCGCATGAATCCGAATTTTGGACGAATATCTCCATGCGGATTGGAAGAAGGTAGGTGGAGAAGAGCTAGGGTTTTCGGGTCACTGCTGCTGTGATGTTTGAAAGAATGAAGAAGAGGGGGCCTCGGGTTCTGACTGGTACATATATATACCCAGCCGAACTCTGGCCGAATTCGGACCGAACTCGGCCGAATTCGCAAAGGGTTGCCTGGCTATATATGTATATAAAAATAATAATAATGGGGCCACATCTTTTTCATTAATTTGTTTCAAATGTTTAATTCAGAGTTTAGTAATTTTAAATCTCAAAATAATATAATTAATATTATTTTATAAATTAATATTTTTTACTCAGCATCGAAGGTTCACCGGGGAACTCTTAAGTACCGCTTCGCTTCGACCTTAGTCGTGGTGAAAGACAGACTCTTTTTAGGCTTATCTCGAAAACAGTTATTGAATATCGAATAAATTAATTAATAAAACAAAATTAATTAATATTATTGATATCTAAAATTTCTAATTCTCGACGTAAATAATTGAAACGATCTTCCGCTAGAGGTTTTGTGGGTATGTCAGCTAATTGATTCTGTGTGTCTATGTATACAAGGTCTATATCTCCATTTTGTTGATGATCTCTAAGAAAGTGATGTCTAATCTCGATATATTTAGTACGAGAGTGAGATACTGGATTCTTAGTCAAATTAATAGAACTAGTGTTGTCAAAAAAATGGATATGTGTGTAAAATGCAATCCATAGTCTTCTAAAGTTTTCTTCATCCACAAAATTTGTGCACAACAACGTCCTGCGGCGATATACTCAGCCTCAGTTGTTGATAATGCAACAAAATTTTGCTTCTTACTAAACCAAGAGACTATAGCTTTTTCTAGGAAATAACATGTGCCGTAAGTGCTTTTTCTATCTACTTTGCATCCGGCAAAATCAGCATCAGAAAAATCGGTTAGGTCAAATGACGTAGTTTTGGGATACCATAAGCCGACAGAAGAAGTGCCTTTAAGGTATCGAAAGATACGCTTAACTGCGCACAGATATGATTCCTTAGGATTAGCTTGAAAACGTGCACATAAGCAAAAACTAAACATAATGTCTGGTCGACTAGCTGTTAAATACAACAAGCTACCGATCATACCTCGATACTTACGTATGTCGACAGGTTTGCCTTGTTCATCAATATCAAGCTTGGTTGAAGTCGCCATTGGAGTGCTAAGTGGCTTGACTGCTTCCATGTCAAACTTCTTTAATAGATCCTTTGTGTACTTTGCTTGATTTATGAACGTCCCGTTGTCGGTTTGTTTGATTTGCAGTCCGAGAAAGAATTTTAGCTCTCCCATCATGCTCATCTCAAACTCATTCTTCATACACTTTAAAAATTCTTGACAAAGAGATTCATCAGTAGATCCAAAAATAATATCATCTACATAGACTTGAATCAAAAAAATGTTGTTATTCAAAGATTTTATAAACAATGTAGTGTCAACCTTTCCCTTTGAAAAACCGTTATCAAGTAGAAAAGAGCTTAGACGATCGTACCAAGCACGAGGGGCTTGTTTCAAACCGTATAAGGCTTTCTTCAACTTGAAAACATATTCAAGAAATTTGAAATTAGTAAAATTGAGAGGTTGAGCTACATAAACTTCTTCTTTTATAAAATTATTTAAAAATGCGCTTTTGACATCCATATGAAGTAACTTAAAATTATGAAAACATGAAAATGCACATAACATACGAATGGATTCTAATCTCGCGACTGGGGCATAAGTCTCATTGTAGTCGATACCTTCTTCTTGATTGTATCCTTGAGCTACGAGTCGAGCCTTATTACGAGTCACTAAACCATTCTCGTTCAGTTTGTTTCAGAATACCCATCGGGTGCCAATAACCAGATGATCAATAGGCTCGGGAACAAGTTCCCAAACTTGATTCCGTTCGAATTGGTTTAATTCCTTTTGTATAGCATCTAACCAAAAATTATCACTATATGCTTCATCAATATTTTTGGGTTCAAACTGCGAAACAAAAGCAACACAAGAAGCTATATCTTTATTAGAGAAATAAGTACTTACACCCTTGGTAATCTCACCAATTACCAAGTCCTTTGGATGATTAGCCAAGAATCTCATCTTTTTTGGTGTAGTCTCAGGATTGCTAGTTTTAGCTTCTTTGCTTGGAGGTTCATCTGATACTTGATGTGATGGTTCTGCATCTTTTTGTGAAGGTTTTGTAGTAGCTGTATTTGGTGTGATTATGTCTTCATTGTCAACATCGTCTAAGTGTTGATTTAGCTCATCAAACTTGACATTGATTGATTCTTCGATGATCATGGTTCTTTTGTTGAAGACTCTGTATCCTTTGCTCTTTGCTGCATAACCTAAAAATATACCTTTATCGGCCTTTTCATCAAATTTACTCAAATTGTCTTTAGAATTAAGAATAAATCATTTACAACAAAAATTTTTGAAATATGAAACATTTGGTGTTCTATCAAACCATAGTTCATCGGGAGTCTTCTTCGATATAGGTCGAATTAGAACCCTATTGAGAATATAGCATGCCGTATTTACAGCTTCAGCCCATAAATATCTAGGTAGACTAAACTGGTTTAACATTACTCTAGCCATTTGAGATAGAGTTCTGTTCTTACATTCAACAACTCTATTTTGTTGCGGAGTTCTAGGGCAAGAGAATTCATGCAAATAACCGTGTGTGTCACAAAATTGCTTGAATTCTACATTCTTAAATTCGTTGCCATGATCACTACGAATGCGAATAATCATGAACCCTTTTTCATTCTGTACTTTCTTGCAAAAGGTGATGAATTCTGATAATGCTTCGTTCTTACGTGCAAGAAAATATACCCATGTATATCTAGAAAAATCATCTACAATTACAAATGCATATAACTTACCACCTAGACTAGCAATTCTACTTGGTCCAAATAAGTCCATATGCAACAGTTGTAAAGGTCTAGTGGTACTTACAGCGTTCTTGGATTTAAATGCTGATTTGGTAGCTTTGTTCTTTTCACATTCACTACATACCGTATCTTTCTTGAAAGAAATGTCCGATAAACCGCGTACCAACTTCTTTGTAGATAGTCTTGAAATTGTATCCATGTTTGCATGACCGAGTCTTATATGCCATAGTTGACTCTTAATGCTTTTGGCCATCAAACATCTACCTGCTTTGTTAGCATCTTCCAACAAATAGAAAACATATATGTTGTCTTCCCTAATACCTTCAAATATAGTACTACCAGTTGAACTATCAACTATAGTACATTTATCTTTGACGAAGTTAATACCATAACCGTGGTCAGCTAAATAGCTTATGCTGAGCAGATTATGTTTTAACTTGGTAACTAGACAAACATCATTAATCACTGGATAGGGAGCCTTACCAATGTCACCGATACCGATTATGTACCCTCTTAAATTATTACCGAAAGAAACGTATCCTTCTTTATTCTTCTTCGACAGTGTTGTGAATAGTGAAGTGTCACCGGTCATATGCCGTGAGCAACCGCTGTCGAGGATCCATTTGCTACTAACATGTGAAGGGCGTCCTACCTACAAAACAATTTGCTGACAAAACTCTTGGTACCCATTTCTTGTAGGGTCCTGACTAGTTAGTTTTTGGTATCCATGCATAAACATTTAAATCTTCTAACTTTCTGATTCTACATGCAGAAGATATATGACCAATGAGGCCACAATAATGACATTTAGCATGTTGAGTGTTGAAAGTAGTGTGAGGTGCATGATTGGTAGGTTTTGGTTTTCTAGTATAGAAGAATGCATGCCTATTTGTCTTCTTAGGCATAGTTTTGGTATGGTTTGGTCTGACAGTATTGGACGTGTTCCGATGATTCGGTAATTGACACGTGTTAGAATAGGAAGCAGCAACTTCAGGCCGTTTTCCTAAACTAATTTCCAACTTTTTGGAAGTGTCATATAATCTAGTATAGTCAGATGTGAGTGATTCTAATATGACCTGTGCACACTAGAGACTCTTTCTCTCCTTAGATAGGTCTTCTTTTAACTGGATGATAGTTTGGTCTTTTCTTCGGATAGCTTAACAGTCTCGTGTAACAACAACTTAATAGAAGAAAGCTCACCAAACCCATTTGAAGAGTCATTATTTCTAACATGATCTAGTTGGTCGGTAAGTCTTTCTATTTCACCTTTGTACTCTTTGAGTACCTTCTTAGAGGTTTTATATTCACTACGTAGTTTCCTGTAATCATTTAGCAGGTCACTGAAAGCCTCTCCTACTTGTTCAAAGGTGAAATCATCATAAGGATCAAATAGAGGATTAGTGATTACATGATCGCAAGCCATCAAGCATACATTTGCAGCGTCATCTGATTGTTTATCTTCTGAGTCGCTGGCTTCACTTTCATGCCATATGCTTGTGTTGGCGTACTTCCTTGATGTAGATTTCTTCAGGTAGCCTTTGTCATATGCTTTTCTTTGATGATGATGCTTTTGGACAATCTTTCTTCATGTGTCCTTTCTTCTTGCATCCGTAGAAAATAGGATCTTCCTCGTTGCTGTTGTTGCTGTCTTTTGTTCTCCTGTTAAATCTCATGAACTTCTTGATTTTTCTTACCAGAAGAGCTTGATCTTCAGAGTCGGAGTCGCTGTAATCAGAGTCGTCTTCGACAGTTTTTCTATATTGAGCCTTGAGAGCGATCGACTTTTCTGACTTCTCCTTGGGTGTAGCATCTTCAAAGTCTTGAAGTTCTAACTCGTGAGTGAGTAGCTTACCCATGAGTGTTTCCAGAGACATTGTTGAGAGGTCATTCCCTTCAATGATTGCTGTAGCCTTTGGAATCCAGTTCTTTGTAAGAGCTCGTAGAAGTTTGTGAATCTTCACATGGTTACTGTAATCCTTGCCTAGTGAAGACAACGAATTTACAATATCCAAGAATCTTGTAAACATCTGAGTGACTGATTCACTTGGCTTCATTTTGAACGCCTCGTACTCCTGAGTAAGTCTGCTGATCTTTGACTCCTTGACTTGTGTTGTTCCTTCGTAGGTTACTTCGAGAAGTTTCCACACTTCGTTTGATGTTGTGCAAGTAGACACCATGTTGAATTTAGTTCTGTCTAAAGCACAAAATAGAGCGTTAATAGCACGTGCGTCAAGACTGGCCTTTTTCTTTTCCTCCTCTGTATATTTGTTTTGGGGTTTTTCAACTAAAACTCCATCAACATTAATACGAGGGGGCTTTTTTTAACCATCAATAACTATAGACCATAAGTCAAAATGAAGAGATTTCAGAAAGAAACTCCTACGTGTTTTCCAATAGGTGTAATTTGTGCCGTCAAATAGTGGAGGTCTGTTTGTGGCTTGGCCTTCACTTGTGAATTTCAAAGTTGCCATGTGTAATTCTGTGATCTATATACCAATTGAATATAACTGCAATTTTACCTTGCTTTACCTGTATAACCCGCTCTGATACCAATTGTAGGAACGAAATCGTAAAATAGAATACTCTAGAGGGGGTGAATAGAGTAGGCAGCGGAATATTGCCAATTAAAAATTTCGTTATTAGTTATATCACAGATATAATAATAATCACAAAATAAATGACAGAAATGAAAAGTGATCAGAAGGCAAACGCAAACACCGAGATTTATACTTGTTTCCCTCTTGTGAGGACTAGTCCAGTCGAAAGAACTCTAGCTTCCAGTTGAATCCACTATTGGGAAATCCTGCAAGTTTTCATACGAAGTCCTTGCAACTTCTACAGACGCGAGCTTTGATACGAAAAACTCGACCAACTTCAATTGTGAAGAGTTGTTTCTTCAATCAAGCCTCTGATTACAATCGCTCTGAAACTTCTAGACCGCACCGCACTGGCAAATCGACTAGAGGATTGTAACTGGCTTGGGATTTGAAAATGAAAGCTTTTTAGAACTCTTTGGAAGAAATGTAAGCTTTAGAAGAGAAGAGATTGAAAGTGAATTGGTGTATTGAAATGATCGAAATCCTTCTCTATTTATAGTTTTTCCAAAGACAGAACTCTGACAAAATTCGGGCAGAATTCGGACAGAACTCTTTGTAACAAACCGCAACTGAAGGGAGACCAAGTTCAAAATCAAACGTTCACATAACGTTCAACTTGGACAAACTCTGGCCGAACTCTGGCCGAGTTCTGCCAGGGTTCTGCCAGTTGATTTTGAGAAAAACAGTTTTAGCTTTTTGAAAAGTCCTTCAGAAGCTTTTTGTAAAATAGGTGTTTTTCAAAAACATGGGTCATTTTGAAAAGATAGGTCAGGTTTTCAAAAACGATTTTAGGATAGCCTATTTGCCAGTACGACTTGGTGTACAATGTATTTCTAGACTCAATAAAATAAAAAAGTACATTGCTTTAAAGAAAATACATTCGGAGTGGCAAACAGCTTCAGTCTTGAACATAGTAGATATCAATCATTGAGTAGTGTCCAAAATGTCGTAGGTAAACATATGAACTGACTTGTATTTATATCGATACATAGTTTGATCAATTATTAAAATCAGGTTTGACCATGACCAATGGGCCAACAGTTCGGACTTCAGCAGCAACAGAAGAGAGCTGCTCAAGGGAGAGCCTATGCTATGACTATTGATGCACCAGAGCCAATACCGAAGATAGTACCGGAGCCAGAGCATGAGCTAGTAGCTGATGTCATTACAGGTCTTATTTCACTATATTCTTATCTAACTACTGCATTATTTGACTCCGGTGCTTCATATCGTTTTCTATCGCTTAAGTTTGTACATAGACATAACCTTAATACTCGACCTACTAAGGGAATTGGTAGAGTGATGATTAGAGGGGGAGCATTATCTATTAGTGATATGTATTACTGCCCTATCATTATAGTTGGGAGAGAGTTTAGGGCATAATTTTTTGTAATGCCTCTTCCCGGGTACGATGTTGTACTGGAAATAGACTGGCTTAGTGACTCACATGCAGTCATAGATTGTTTTGCAGGCAGTATATTGTTTAGTCCCCCAGTAAAGGAAGAGTTTAGAGTAAAAAGGGCTATGCCAGAGATTATGGGCGAGACAAACTTTGCTGCTATAGTTGAACAGCAAGTACCTGCCCATCCTATCATCACGGAATTCATTGATGTCTTTCCAGAAGCTCTTCCAGGTCTTCTTCCTAACAGAGATTTGTAGTTCTCTATAGATATAATTTCGGGATCAAAACCGATATCTCAGAGCTGCTATAGAGTGAATTCCAAAGAATCCAAGGAGATGAAGGACCAGATCGACGAGTTGCTGAGCAAGGGCTTCATCAGATCTGGAGCGTCGTCATGGGAAGCACCAGTTCTTTTTGTACCAAAAAAGGATGACACAGTTTGGATGTGCATCGACTATAGGGCCTTAAACAATATTACTATCAAAAACATATATCATTTGCCTCGGATAGACGATTTATTCGATCAGTTGAACGGAGAAAATGTATTCTCGAAGATAGATCTGAGATTGGGATATCATTAGGTGAATGTGAGGGATGAAGACATTACAAAGACTGTATTCAATACCAGATACGGGTAGTATGAGTTCCTAGTTATGCCTTTCAGACTCACAAATGCACCTGCCATCTTCATAAACCTTATAAACAAGGTTTTCCATGAGTATCTGGATAATTTTATTATAGTATTCATTGACGACATACTTATTTATTCAAAGACTCCTGAGGAACACGATGAGCACTTACGGATAGTACTGAGGATTTTGAGGAAGAAGAAGTTGCTTAGGATTCTGAGGAAGGAGAAGTTGTACAGCAAGCTATCCACATACAATTTCTTCTTAGACCAAGTGGAGTTTCTTGATCATGTGGTCACAAAAGAGGGTATTGCAGTGAATCCGAAGAATATTGCAACAATCGAGACGTGGACCACTCCAAAATTATTTGTAAAGATCATAAGTTTTCTAAGCTTAGCTGGCTACTATCGCAAGTTCGTTAAGGAATTTACAGAAGTAGCTAAGCCTATGACCAAGCAGACAAGGGAGAATTAGGAGTACATTTGGATAGAGGAGTGCCAGGCAGCATTTGAGGAGCTGGAAAAAAAGATTGACGACTGCACTAGAGTTGGTATTACCTTCAGGCAGTAGAGGATTTTCTATCTACAATGATGCCTTTGGGAATGGGTCGGGATGCGTTCTACAGCAGAATAAAAAGTAATTGCTTATGCATCTAGGCAGTTATAGACTCATGAGAAGAACTACCGTACCCATGACTTGGAGCTAGCAGCAATAATATTCGCTCTAAAGCTTTGGAAATACTATTCATATGAAGACCGTGTGGAAATCTTCATAGACCACAAGAGCTTGGTATGTGTCTACCCAGAAGGAGCTGAATATGAGGCAACAGAGATGGCTAGAGCAGATAAAGAATTTTGATATTGACCTCTAGTATCACCCTGGAAAGGCCAATATTGTTGCGGATGCACTTAGCAGATACCCAGTGGCTATGTATCTGACTAGGGACATACATGTACTTGAGGACTTGGAAAAGCTCGGTATAGAGATTATTCTACCTGGAGCAGAGATACAGATTATGAGTATGCAGATCTAGTCCAGTCAAATGGAGAAGATCAAGGAGAATCAGTTCCTTGATACTAGGCTTCGTCAACTAAGAGCACAGATAGATACAGGACTTCTAGATGATTTTAGTATAGCTGACGATGGATCGTTGAGGCATGGCACCAGACTGTGTGTATCGAAAGGCAGTTTGAGAGAGGAGATTATGCATAAAGCTCACTAGTCGTATTATTCCATACATCACGGTGCGAACAAGATGTACAAAGACATGCAGAATCATATCTGGTGGTACGACATGAAGAGGGACGTTACCATATTCATTTGCCAATGCCTTGTCTGCCAAGATGTAAAGGCAGAGAGATAGAGGTCAGCTGGATTGTTACATCCTTTACCTATTCTGGAGTGAAAATAGGAACACATCACAATGGACTTCGTCTCGGGAATTCCTCGTTCCAATGAGGGAAGGATGCCATTTTAGTCATAGTCGATAGATTGACGAAATCAGCTCATTTTATTCCCTTCAAAGTGGGACTTTCTATTGAGAAGTTGGCAGAGCTGTATATAAGACAGATAATATGGATTCATGGAGTCCCAATGAGTATAGTGTCTGACAGAGACAGCCGATTCACTTCGTACTTTTGGAAGACCCTACATGAAGGACTTTTTACTCAGTTAAAGTTCAGTACTACAACCATCCTCAAACAGATGGGCAGTCTGAAAGTACGATACAGACTTTGGAGGACATACTGCAGACTTGCTTATTGGATTTTGGTGGATCATGGGAGGATCGTCTGCACTTGGTAGAGTTTTCGTACAATAATACTTACCAAGCTAGCATTGGAATGACACCGTTCGAGGCGCTTTACGGACGACGATGCAGGACACCACTATCTTGGGATGATGTTAAAAAAAGAGTCATGCTTGGACAAAAGATAGTTACAGAGGCAGCATATGTAATTGGTCGTCTCCTCAAGCCCTTCGATGGAACACTCAACACCGGCACGCATAATACAATCCAGAATAGACCAAAAATAATTGGTCGTCTCCTCAAGCCTCTCGAAACATCACAATATGCATCACACATCACACATCACACAAACCAATATACATCACTATATGCATCACAAATCATACAAACAAATATACATCACACACCAAAAAGAAATATCCATCACAATATCCAAAGGATATATATCCATCAAAATAAATATCCATCACAATATCCAGAGGAGATATATCCATCAAAATAAATATCTATTAAATATTGGTTGTCAGAAATAAGTCTTCTGGATACAAATCCAGTCAATATATGTATCTACTATAGTCTATGCTGGGGCAGATAGAACTCCCTCAGCCAGCACGCATAAGTAGGATCCACGGCAGCCAGATCAATATCCAGAGGAGATGGATGACTGGAACTCCCAGTGGAACTGCCCTCTGGTGCCATCTCCTCTTTCACACCTCTCTCGGCTTTAGGAATTACTTCTAGAGTAGCTCTTTCGGTGGAACTGCTCTCTGGAGCAGACATCTGGGCCTCCCTCAAGCGAGATCCTCGGGTCTTAGGTGCCATCTTTGAGAACGGGTGCCATCTCGTTTGAGTACATTTTCGAAAGCAGATAAAATGCAAAAAATTTGATTTTTTGCCAAGTGTGAGAACGGATGGCTCAGAACACAACCCAAAATTCATTCTAGCATACATTAGTGTGAATCATCTATGTTATGTACATATGGTGTAGTATATGTTCTTATTGAATCTAGTATCTGAAGGATATAACAAAATCAAGATGAACCCACATAATGTAATACTAAGACATCATCTACTATAATAACAGAATCAAGATAGGTTGTCGAATTATCATTGCCAAGGGATGAAGGTTAATTGGAGGAAGTTACTGCAGAAAGTGAAGACCGACATGAACCGACGTACAAAAATGAGGGGCTCTAAGCTGGAACAAGTAAAGTTGTGCTTTGGAAAATGAACTCTTGTAAACTCTTTGTTCACAAAGCAAGCTATAATTAAAGAATACAGAACAAGTATCGAGTTCGTAACTCAAGTATAGAGCTTAAAAGAGTTATAAACTCGATACTTGTTCTGTATTCATTATATCTTGCTTTGTGAACAAATAGCTTACAAGAGTAGAACATCCAAAACACAACTTTACTTGTTACAGCTTTGATCTCCTCCTTTTCGTGCGTCAGTTCTTGTCAGTCTGCACTTTCTGCAGTAACGACCACAAGTTTTATGTTCTTCAACGATATATATCACATGCTTAATTGCCAAGTGTGGGGACGAATGGCTCAAAACACAACCCAAAATTTATTCTAGCATACATTAGTGTGAATCATCCATGTTCTGTACATATGGTGTAGTATATGTTCTTATCGTATCTAGTATCTGAAGAATGTAACAGAATCAAGATAAACTCACATAATGTAATACTAAGACATCATCTACTACTATATAAGATATAGTGATAGGTTGTCATGTCATCATTGCCGAGGGATGAGGGTCGAAGGACAGTCAACTTTATCTACGGCTACATAGATTCTGCCTCGCCAGTCGAATGGCTGCAGGGACTATATCCTGATCACCATGTCGTACCGTAGATAAATGCAAATGGAGCTGTAGCTGGAGCCAAAATACAGAACCTAAAATACAAAATACAGAATCTAATCCCGGGGTTCGCCGAAAATACAAAAACAAAGATTGACACACAGTACTAATTCATATCTGTTTTAAGTGTGAGAACGGATGGCTCAGAACACAACCCAAAATTCATTCTAGCATACATTAGTGTGAATCATCGCTGTTCTGTACATAAGGTGTAGTATATGTTCTTATCGAATATAGTATCTGAAGGATATAATAGAATCAAGATGAACCCACATAATGTAATACTAAGACATCATCTACTACTAAAAGATATATTGATAGGTTGTCGTGTCATCATTGCCGAGGGATGAGGGTCGGAGGACAGTCAACTTTATCTAGGACTACATAGTTTCTGCCTCGCCAGTCGAATGGCTGCAGGGACTATATGTCCTGATCACCATATTACCAATTAACCAACCAACAAAACTACTTGTTACAAATATCGGCACTATCGGTGCTTTTGAATCTGAGTATCACATTTTTCGGTGTCGAAAAGTGAATAATTATTACTAAATTATCAGTTTTTTTGGCACTATCGGTGCCCCTGACAAACCCCCCCCCCCCCCGCACCCCTCACCCCTACACCACCCCTAACCCTAACCCGAACCCTATCCCTCACCCCTCCCCCACCAGTCCCCCCGTCCTCCACCAGCCCCCCTTCCCTCCCCAGCCCCCTCCCCCCAACCACCCCTAACCCTAACCCGAACCCTAACCCTAACTCTCTCTATAGCCCCCCTCCTCACCCCTACCCCTAACCCGAACCCTAACCCTCCCCTCCGCCCCTGTTTTCCTTCCCCAGCCGCCCCCACCCCCAATGCCGCCCTCACCCCCCCGCCCCCGCCCCCCTGCTCCACTCCCCCAGCCGCCCACACCCCCCCGCCCCTCACCCCCATGCACATCTACCCCTAACCCGAACCCTAACCCTAGCTCTCCTCCCCCCGCCCCCCTCCTCACCACCAGTCGCCCTCACCCCCCTGCCCTACCCCCCAGCCACTCCCCATTCACCCCCTAACCACCCGTATCCCCCCTACCCCTCCCTCCGAGCCACCCGCACCCCTCTAACCACCAACAACCAAAATAGAGAGAGAGAGAGGGGGGAGAGTCACGTACCGGAGAGAGATGAGAGTGTAGAAGCATGGAAAATAATAATGAAAGATCCAAGCGGCCAGAAAACCCCATGCGGCTCAGAAATTCCATGCGGCTCCGAGATTCATGCGGCACAAGGGACTATGCGGCTCTGTGATCTCCATGCGGCTCAAAGAGAAGTGCCACGTAGCATGCAAACAACTCTTCCCTTACTGCATTAATTGCCTTGACGGCTGACAGCTCTGACAAGACGACAGCCCTGACATAAAGATGTAATTATGACTCTGTCATAATGACAGACTCCTAGGGAAATAAAGGAGATCTCTGACACAATCCCCCGAGATCCAGAAAATGCCACGCAGCCTAGACACGTGGACAGTCATATGCGGCTCGAGCGGAGACTCCCTATGCGGCTCAGACCGAAGTTGCCCTATGCGGTCCAGATCGAAACAGCCCTATGCGGCTCAAGCGGAGGTTCCCCCTATGCGGCTCAAGCAGACGCTCCCCTATGCAGGTCACGAGGACCATCTCCATGCGGCTCACGAAGGAGTTACCCGTTATGCGGCCGCCTAAGTCCATGCGGCCCAGATTATCATGTGATTCGAAGGTTCGGGGGCCACTCCCCAAACAGCCTTGACACGTGGCCGGGCTTATGCGGCTCAATCCTCATGCGGCTCAGATCCCCTCAGTGGCTCCCAGGACACGTGTCATAAAGCTAATCAATTTTCCAGATTTACTACAATCAAAGATTGGGTCAAATCCCAATAATCTGGGACACGTGGCAGGAGAATGAATTAAACTTATTCATTCAGATTCGCAGACATCAGCAGATCATCATAAGGGAGACTTACTCCCATCAGCATTAATTATTGAGAGAATTTGGCACAATCTACATTAATGGCCCAGATTCACCACACCCAAGATTAATGGCCCAGATTAATCAATCAACAGGCCACCGCCACTTCAAAGAATAATCATTGCAAACCCTAATAATTGTATTCCCTTCTTATAAATAGCAAGGTGCCATTCCCTTGTAAAAGAGGACCCTTTTTCGAGATCAGAGAGCACCAGAATACTTGGAGAGAAAGAGCCGAGAGAGAGCAAAGAGAGCATTTCTTCAACGCCAAGCAATCTTCTGGAGCCAAGGCTACATACCGATCGTCCAAGGAGTAAGACAGAGCGGCCGTCGCTTTCCTGAGCCTCTATCGTCACCCCAGAATCTAAAATAAATAATTATACTTAGATTGCTGTACCTAGGTTTTCGTCCCTAGGCTTTCTTTGTACAAGCAAGTTTGTAACGTGAAGTAAAAAGTCTAGTCCTCCGATAATTGTTCTGCTCTTTTATATTTCAAGGAAAACACGATGGCGACTCTGCTGTGGAATAAACTTCTCCACGGCTGAGGAGTTGGTGACGCAATCGGATGCAGCCAAACTTGGCTCCACGCAACAAAAGATGGTCGTCCGCTTCGACCAACAGGCATTTGAAGAAATGCTCTCTGAAGGAAGCGCTGGCCCGGTCCAGAGACGAACCCGCACAAAGAAAGCTCGCTGCGAGTGGAGGCCAAAATCATTTACTCCTCCACAAGCTCTGGATGTGGTACTCTCGGCTACCTAAGACGGCGAAGGCGACTCTCATACGGCTCCACTTCGAGCCGTAGAGAACTTTGCTGTCCCCAAGTCCGGTAGAGGAAAGCACTACGATGTTGGACTTGCAGTGACAAAGAGTAATTCTATGCGTCCCAAGAAGAAGCCGAACGCTCATGCGGCCAAGTCTGCCAACAGCATGCAGGATGCTCATACGGTTGAGTCTATCAGCCGCATGAAGGAGGTCTATGCTGCAAGATCATCCAGCCGCATGAAGAAAACTCATGCGGTCGAGACTCCCAGCCGCATGAAGACAACCTATGCGGCTATGCCTGCCAGCCGCTTGAAGGTTATTGATGACAGCCGCATGACGCCTACTCCACGTAGCTCTGTCTTCGATCGCCTCTCCTATGGTCTGATCTCTTGTGCTCTCAAGAAGATATGTCTGACTCTCTCCAGCATCACCTAGACTTTTCCTACTATGTGCCCTTATGTACTAGAGCGAAGAAGTCTAGGGCATCACGAGCTTGGCAAGCTCGGTCCTCTGATCCGATCTCTGACCATCCGAGTGTACCGCATACTGTTATACGGGCCTCAGATGGGAAGTTATACAGAACCACTCGAGTCCAGCCCCCGGTGGCAAACGGACAAAGAGGTTCCCAAAAGTCTCCAAAAATCTAGGAAGCAGACATGGTCGATCCAGTCCCATCTGACTTGCGCAAGGCCATCCTCCATAAACGCAAGGAAAGAAAAGATGCACCGGGGTGCAAAGAGTCCTCCCACGGAGATAACTGCACCCAAGTCATCGTTAACTGCTGCTGCAATAATGTGACGATGCGAAAAGACTGGCAGTCCGTCTTTCAAAGACTGCAGCAGCCATCTTCAGAAGACGAGGCACTTCCCGTCGTCTCCTGCAACTCTGCTCAGAAAGTCTCCGCCAATGGGAGAGGGAAGAAGACAAATGTTCCCAGTCCGAAGATTTCAACCACTGTGACCAAAGGACTGTCGTCTAAACGGGTGCCCACCACCGAAGTTTTCCAAGGCACCCGCTCTAAGACGAAATTTGCTACATTGGGAAATTCATCGTCTACAACACTTGGGGTTGTTGGGACTGGGTGTAGCACTCCTCTGGACCTCCGCGATAATTCGATGTTCCAAGAAGACGAGCCGGGAGAAACAACTCTCCCATCAGATGCAACAAACCCCGATGTCTCCGAGGACATCCACAACTCCCAAGACGAGGCAAACTCGGAGATTGGGGGTACTGTTCCTTCCGAGTCCGAACCAGAGGAGAATATTCCCACATATCCCGATGACTTCTCACTACAGGGGTATGATTCGGAGGGCGCTTCCTCCACCGCTCCGTCTATCTCTCCTCACGTAAGGACGGTATTCATAACGGACAGTAACCAAGGTGGTTCCAGTGATCGCCAACGCATCGACACTCTGGAGGCCATACTGCTTGCCTTGGTCAAGTCTGTAGACGAGATCAAAGCGGCTCTTCCAACTCTGCAGGAAGGAACGCCTGGCCAAATAAGCGTGGGTCTCGCGGTCAATACGGACTCAAATTCAGCGGTACCGAACCCGAACAACAATCCTCCTGAAGGAACGGCCCCCACCGCCGTGGATGAAGCCCGCGAAATGAGAAGAGAGGTCCAGGAGCTCCGAGCCATGTTTCACGCTCGAGAAAATTCTCAAGACCTCAGAATACAGCAACCGTACCCTGCTGCCTGGAGGGATATTCCATTCCCACCAAGATATAAACCGTTCAATATCAATCCTTATGATGGCAAGACCTCAGCAAGTCGGTACATCACTTACTTCGAGGTCACCACCGACCATCTGCCTCACGACGATGCCATTCTCATACGATTATTCATCGAAGCATTGGAAGGGGTCGTCTTCGACTGGTATCGCAACCTGCCAGACAACTGCATCCACTCATTCGTCGGCTTCAACCGCATGTTCTTGGAAAGATTCTACGAAGTAGGGAAGGACATCAGAATGTCCACCCTCATGGACGTCGTCCAAGGGGAGAAAGAGCTAACGAGGAATTATATCGAGCGGTTTCGCCAAACTACGATGAAACTGCCCTCTGGAAACCCAGATTCCTCCTTGATTGAAATTTGCCAAAAGAGATTGCTCCCAACAATCAGTCTCTAGATGGGCGAAAGTCAATTCAAGGACTGGAAGACGTTTATCATCAGTGCCACTAGCGTCGAAGAACGGTTGAAGAAGGCTCGCCAACTGGGATTGCACATCTCGGACGGAGAGAATAAGGGCAAGCGTCCCAACACCAACAACGACAATGGGGGTAGCCCCTCCAACAATCGGGACAGCAGAGGTAAGCAGGCTATGGTGGTCGATACATCACAGAAACCTGAGCCAAAGCCGGCAGACAAACAATGGCCGCAAATCACTTACTCCTTCGAAGACGGTCACGTCAAGCCCATCTTGGACATGCTCATACAAGAAGACAGAATTCAACTTCCTCCACCAAGACGGGAACCTCGGCCGACAGACATGGAGAATCCAAAGTACTGCCATTACCACCGCTACGTCTACCATGCCACACACGACTGCTACCAACTGAAACGGCACATCCAAAATCTCATCGATTCGAATGCTCTGGCCATCGATTTCGAAGAGGTAACTGTAGCAGCCAATATGGTGTCAGTACAATTTGGCAGCTTTTCTCCAACCGAAGCTCAAGACGGTATGGTACCCATCCCTCTGGCAACAATGGAGATTGCTAATCTTCCACCTCCTCGGGATCAGGCTGCTCGTCTAGTCCCCCTCACCACATCATGAGGGGAGGTCATGTGGGTCCATCCAGACTTGGTATCAGAAGTAATTCAGCCCACACCATCTCCCATTCGCAAGAAAAAGAGTGGAAAAGCTAGATCCTGCCGCACAGTCTCGGCAAATATCGAAGAAGCTACAGCCGTCGTCACTCGGTCTGGGGCACAATCCCAACCTGTGGCTGATAACTCGGCTGAAGATCATCAGCCCACTATAATTGACGCTCCGGGACCGGCTCAGCCTCCGACGACCGACAAGCCTAGGCCGAAGGAGACTCGCTTTGATAAATCCCTCCGAAAAGAGGCACCACAGGGCTGGAGAAGCCCTACAACTTCGACATCTTGGCACAATTGGCCAACACACCGGCCAAGTTGTCATTATACGAGCTTCTGAGACTCTCAAAGGATGTCCGTGCGGCTTTGAGCGATGCACTCCAAAATGCCGACGCGTAGCTGGCTCAGGTCAATCTCACGGGAGAAAGCCCGCCTACAGATCTCCGAGACAGCGCTTGCACGGGAACGATGCCCAACATTGTCTTCACTCCGCAGGACATGCTCATCAAAACCAACCTGCACGATCGCCCGTTATACTACACTGGATACATCAGCGACGTAAAGGTGGATCGGATGCACATTGATCCTCGGTCTTCCATAAGCATCATTCCGAAGGTTCTGCTACATCATCTCCGCATCCCAATACATCGCATGACGCCTACAAGCACCGCCATCAGCGGTTTTAATTCGGCAGGAGCTACCCAATTGGGAAGATTCGTCTGAAGTGTCAAATAGGCGATCTCCAATCAGAAGTCACCTGCTACGTCATAGATGCAGATACTTCTTACAACATCCTCTTGGGGCGCCCTTGGATACACGATTATATGATCGTGCCTTCCACGCTGCACCAGTGCTTCAAATATGTCCACAAATACGATTTTGTGAGGACATAATTTGCTGATATCGATCCCTTCAAAGGGGTCGAATCCTACTACTCAGATGTGCAAGCTCGTACCGAGACAACCACAGGATCAGAAGAACCTCTGACGATCCACCTCCAAGCTCACAAACCTGGCAAGTCCGTACCCCTTACAGCCACTCTACGTAAGGACGCAATCAGCCTCTCGGCACAAGAAGAGCAGATGATAATCCGGCTGCCAAGGTCTGGCCAAGTACCAATACCCACAACGGAGCCACTGACGATCAAGCTGCCGAGAGTCGGCCAGCCGCAAACGGAGAAGCTCAATCCCTCCGACAAGCCAATGACGATACGTCTTCCCAAGAAGAGTCGTCATCCCGATGCAAGGTCTGGGACTTCTAGCGAACCAACCACTCCCTGTCCAGCATCAAACACCAAGCTGGGGGTCGCTAGTCTGCCAACAACTCCATGCTCTGCTCCACCAGCTGAACCTCTGACGATCAAGCTGCCCAGGTCGTCCTCTTAGTCTTCGTTTACACAGGGGGTAGCCGAAGAGGAACCGGAGCTAGCCAAGTATGTGGCTTCCCACAATGATGTTCCCTCCGCAGATGATGTAATCCCCTAGAAAAGATACCTTACTTCATCAATAAAGGGCTATCTTTGAACTACCTCGAGCGTAATAAGCTATGTACAATATATGCTATGGAACATGGTATAAGCGCTCACCTACACACACAGGTAACAAAGGTGCACACCGCAATCCAGCTTATTCCAGTAGAAGGCGCTTACCGCATAATCGAGGGAGGGGATCATCCAATCATCTTTGGCCGGAAGGACGATCCGCATCCCTTCACCATAGAAGAAGTCGACCTTGGGTTAGATGTCGGGAGACTGCCTCTGTATCTTTAAAGCCCCCAATCCAAATATCTCATGCAAAAACAAGGGTACGATCTGGAGACTACGCCAGGCTTGAACTACGGCACTGGGCGACGATTACCTTTGAAGCCACCGGTCCTGGCTGGCAAACCACGGGACTACTATAGCAAAACTCGATGTGGATTAGGGTATGTAACACCCACGACGACCCTTGAGAGTTCAGATGAGGAATGCAACTGGCATTTACATTCAACCGGGTCACCAACTTCTAATTTGGATACCAGCATCGGAGACGTATTCAGACAAGTCATGTCAGTTAATATGGCATTCATCGACGCCTACGAAGAAGATGAAGACATTCCTGAAATCCTCGAGCTAGAACCGTGGGCCCAACAGTTGGATGCACAATAGAAAAAGCGGTTCTAACTGAGAGAACCCCCTACTGAAGATGAGGTTATATAAGTGGATCTCGGTAGCAAATTTTCTCCAAAACCAATCTTTGTCAGTAAAAGCCTAACAGACGAAGAGCGAGAATCGCTACAGGAACTTGTCAAAGAATATATTGATGTGTTCGCGTGGAGCTATGAAGACATGCCGGGGTTAGATCCCGATATTGCTTTCCACAAACTCAACATTCGGCCAGATACAAAGCCGGTCAAGCAACAACAGCGACGCTTCTGCCCAGGCATCATGGATGCGATCGAAGCCAAAGTCAACAAACTAATAGCCAGCGGCTTCATTCGTGAGGAGCAACATCTTGACTGGGTCGCCAATATAGTTCCGGTCCTCAAAAAGAATGGGAAGATTCAAATTTGCATCGACTTCCACAATCTGAACGAGGCATGTCCCAAAGATGAATTCCCTCTCAATATCACAGACATCATGATTGACAACACCTGCGGCTTCGAACGTATGTCATATATGGATGGCTTCTCGGGGTACAACCAAATCAAGATGTCTTCTGACGACGAGAAGCATACATCATTCTGAATGCCGATTGGCGCGTACTGCTACACGGTCATGCCTTTCGGTTTAAAGAATGCTGGCGCCACATACCAAAGAGCCTTCTTCTGAGACCACTTGCGCAAGACTGTGGAGTGTTATGTTGATGATATCGTCGTCAAGAGTCACTGTAAGGGAGACCATCTGCAGGATCTGAAGACGGTATTCAATCTGATGCGAGCGCACAATTTGAAAATGAACCCTACGAAGTCCTTCCTGGGCGTATCCAGCGGGAAGTTCTTGGGTTTTATCATCACAGCCCAGGGTATCCATGTAGACCCTGAGAAGACAAAGGCAATTATGGAGATGGGTCCCCCGAGAAATCTCTGCGAACTCAGAGGCCTCCAAGGGAGGCTAGCTTACATCAAGAGGTTCATTTCTAACCTCTCCGGGCAATGTCGACCATTCACCCATCTCATGAAGAAAGGCGTCTCATTCGTATGGGACGAAGAATGCCAACGTACCTTCGACAGCCTCAAAGAATATTTGTCGAACCCTCCAGTCCTGGTAGCTCCGGTTGCTAGAAAACCATTCTTGCTCTACGTACGAGCAATGGAACATTCCCTCGGGGCTCTGCTGGCATAAAACAATGATATAGGCCATGAACAAGCTATATATTACCTCAGTCGAATGATGGTTGGGCCAGAGCACCGATACACCGCTGTGGAGAAGGAATGTCTCGCCTTAGTGTTTGCCATTCAGAAAATACGGCACTATGTTACTGGACAAACCATACATGTGATATCACGAGTCAACCCTCTCAGGGTCCTCATGACTAAACCAAGGTCACTCAGCTCCCGCCTCGCTACATGGGCAATATTGCTGTCCCCCTATCATATGAACTTCGTCCCGCAAAAGGCTGTTAAGGGTCAAGCTCTGGCAGACTTTATAGCAGCCCACCTAGGCTCGAAGTCATCCAGAATATATGAAGAGATCCCAGATGAGGTCGTCGACTCGTATACAACCTCTCATGATGATATATGGCGAATGTTCTTCGACGGTGCTTCGAGAACTGGACCCAAGGGCAACATCGTCGTCGGAGTCAGGGTAGTGCTGGTTTCTCCTTCCGAATTGGTGATCAATCGTGCTTACTCTCTCACAGAACCCTGTTCTAATAATGTGGTCGAGTACAACGCTTTGGTCATTGGCCTCCAACTTGCAAGAGAGCTAGGAGTAGAATACCTTGAAGTATACGGGGATTCTCAAATAATCGTCAATCAGATCCGGGGCTCATACGAGGTTCGCCACGAAGATATGATCCCTTATCACCAAATAGCGATCAACATCATCTCATCGTTCGAGGGGTTCTTCATCGAACATGTTCCCAGACTCCGAAATATCGAAGCCGATGCCCTAGCTGGCCTTGCTGCTTCCCTAGCGGTGCCAAACCATACTCATCAGTCGGTCGACGTTATAGGCCACGAACTGGTCTGTCCCAAGAACAACATTCAAGTCATGGCGAGTTATTCCGCTCAGACGATCGACGAAGCGTCGGACTGGAGACAGCCATTCATTGACTTCATAGTCTACGACATCCTGCCCAAGAACCCAAAGGAAGCCACTTCCATCAGAAGGCGTTCTCTCAGATTCTTCTACGATACAGAGACGAAAATGATGTATCGGCGATCTTATAATGGATTATTACTTCGGTGTCTGTCAAACGCAGAAGCCAAAGAAGCCGTACACGAAGCTCATGACGGTGTCTGTGGGGCCCATCAGCCTGGCCCTAAATTGCAAGACCGTCTTCGCCGAATGGGCTACTACTGGCCCACAATGGTAGCAGATGTGATAGATTATGCAAGGAAGTACAAGGCTTGCCAAGTCCACGCGGACTTCATCTACCAACCATCCGAATTTCTACATCCGACAGTGGCGTTCTGGCTATTCGAAGCATGGGGAATGGATATCATTGTCCGATAGCTCCACCTTCCTTCCGAGGACATCGCTTCATACTCGCGATCACGGATTACTTCTCCAAATGGGCGGAAGCTGTCCCACTTGCAAAAGTGAAGACTTCAAACGTGATCAGCTTCCTCAAGCATCACGTTATCTATCGCTTTGGACTTCCCCGAAGGATCATCCATGATAATGGTCCACAGTTCGCAAGCCACACCTTCTATCGGTTCTGCGACAAGCACCGCATCCAGAATATTGCTTCGACACCATACAATCTAGCAGCGAATGGGTTGGCAGAAGCATTCAACAAAACAATCATCAAGTTACTTAAGAAGTTCGTGTCGTCCAACAAACGCGACTGGAACGAGAAGCTTGGTGAATGCTTATAGGCGTACCGTACCACAGTCCGAACAGCCACAGGGAACACACCATTCTCCCTGGTGTACGGAAGTGAGGCAGTTCTCCCATTGGAGACTCAAATACCCTCACTCCGCGTCGCCCTCACTTACCAATTGACGACGGATGATAACTACTGTCGCCGGCTACAAGAGTTAGAGGCCTTAGATAAAAAATGCCTCCTGGCTCAGCAAAAGATCGAGCTATACCAAGCACGCATCTTTGGAGCCTTCAACAAGAAGGTCAAAATCAGAACATTCCAAGTGGGCGATCTCGTTCTGGCAGTCCGGAGGCCGATGGCCATGACTCACAAAACCGCCGGCAAATACCAGCCAAAATGGGAAGGTCCATTTATCATCGAGGCTGTATTCTCCAACGGTGCTTACCGCCTCGTAAAACAAAATGGAGACTTGCTCATGTTGCCCGTCAATGGCAAGTTCCTGAAGAAATATTATGTCTAAACGACATTCTCCAGATCATTGAGTCACGTACCCGTTGGTACCGCTGAACTCACCCTTATAATTTTCCAGATTATCGAGTCATGTACCCGCTGGTACCGCGGAACTCATATTCACTATTTGTTTTAAGTTCATCGAGTCAAGCACCCGCTGGTGCCGCTGAACTCACATCTCCAACATTCTAGATTATCGAGTCATGTACCCGCTGGTACCGCTGAACTCACCCTCACAATTTTCCAGATTTTTGAGTCATGTACCCGCTGGTACCGCTGAACTCACACTTTCACAATATTTCAAATTATCGAGTCATGTACCCGCTGGTGCCTCTGAACTTACATTTCGGTCACTCTTTCAGATAAGTCATGTATGATCATACCTCTAAACTTTCTTCCTGGAAGAGATCCTCCCTCATGATCCACTACCCGTACCCCAGTGCACAAAAAGGGTAATCGATCCACAAATTTCCAAAACGGCCATGTCCTCATTATCTCTGAGTCGTTTCAATTCTGCCAAAAAAACAAATCATCCCCTACATGGAACTTCCATGTCCTCATTACCTCTGAGTCATTCTACGTACCCTCCTTCATTGAGCCTACTCCTGCCATGTCCTCATTACGTCTGAGTGGGAAGGCTCCGTCGAAGAAACCCCCATGCTCAGCATGTCCTCAGTACCTCTGAGTAAGTATGTTGGTTCCTTTTTAACTTGTTGCCCGTATCCAAAACCAGGGTACGTTAGGGGCAATGGGTCCACACAAAATGTCCCAATAAGATGACTATTACAAAGCAAAAGAGTGAAGCAAATATATTCTATTCATTCAGAAATCGGTTACATCCACACGACTACAAGCAAGTCAAAGAAGTTCTTCATGCAGATAAGAAGAAAAGCAAAACAAAACAAAGACTACAGACAAAAGATAGACATCTACGAGAAACCCCTAAATCCTAGTTGCAGAAGCGCGTATACCATTACCTCAACCACCTTACATATGAATGATGCAATCGAGGAAGATCCTCGTCCAGAATAGGAGAATCAGAATTCCCAGCGCTACCACCCTCAGCAGTTTCGATATTTGGAAGGATGCCATCCCCCTTAGGCGCCGGTTCTTTTTTCATCGCCTCCTCCTTAACAGAGGAAGACCCCCGGTTGATGACAGGAGACGGTGGCTCCTCTGTCACTGCAATCTCAGCATTCGGTGGAGATACTGCAAGAACCAAAGACGAAGAAAATAAAAACAGTCAGAAGACATTCAGAAATGTTCATGCGGCTCGTTTAAGATAACTCTCATACGGCTCGGACAAGGGGTATACCCCCATGCGGCTCGATCATGGGACGTGTATGCGGACCATATAATTTGAAAAGTTTGAATCAAAGGCTTGTGCACGAAGCATGCAGCAGAGCAGGCTCTGTTAGGGTTTCAAAATATTCAATCTTCTACACAGTCATTACCTTCGATGGCAACGTGAACGTCAAGACGAACGGAGGGCGCGACAGTCGGAGACGAAGCCGATTTCATACTCGTCGCTACAGCCTTCTTCACAGCCTTGGAAGCCCTAGGTGCCATTGTTGTCTGACGGTCAGAGGGAGAAAACAAGACAAGAATCTGAGTCAAGAAGAGTCTAAGAGAGAAGTCCGCCCAAATACCCTTCTATTTATAGACAGAAAAAGGAGGACTATGGACCGACGCCTCGTACAACATAACCGACTCTTCGGTTATCGAAACAAACTAGCTGGTCAAACTCTTGGGATCTCGCCCCAAAAACAGCGGCAATCAATGCAAAAGATCTTCGCACGTGGCAGGATGACGTGGCGAGAAGCTTATGCGGTCTGACAATCCCTGCGGCTGATTGATTCAATGATGGCCGAAACATCCATACGGCCGAATCATCCATACGGCCAGGACCCCTTATGCGGCTAGAAGAGCTTGCACATAGCCATGCTTCTTATTCAAAGTATTTCAATTTTACAAATTAAAAACTTTGAAGGGGGTCTTGTAGAAGCATGGAAAATAATAAAGAAAGATCCATGCGGCCAGGAAACCCCATGCAGCTTAGAAAGCCCATGCGGCTCCGAGATTCATGCGGCACAAGGGACTATACGGCTCTGTGATCTCCATGCGGCTCAATGAGAGGTGCCACGTAGCATACAAACAACTCTTCCCTTACTGTATTAATTTTCTTGACGGCTGAAAGCTCTGACAAGACGACAGCCCTGACACAAAGACGTAATTATGACTCTATCATAATGACAGACTCCTAGAAAAATAAAGGAGATCTCTGACATAATCTCCCGAGATCCAGAAAATGCCACGCAGCCTAGATACGTGGACAGTCATATGCGGCTCGAGCGGAGACTCCCCATGCGGCTCAGACCGAAGTTGTCCTATGCGGCCCAGATCGAAACAGCCCTATGCGGCTCAAGCGGAGGTTCCCCCTATGCGGCTCAAATAGACGCTCCCCTATGCGGCTCACGAGGACCATCTCCATGCGGCTCACGAAGGAGTTACCGGTTATGCGGCCGCTTACGTCCATGCGGCCCAGATTATCATGTGATTCGAAGGTTCGGGGGCCACTCCCCAAACAACCTTGACACGTGGCCGGGCTTATACGGCTCAATCCTCATGCGGCTCAGATCCCCTCAGTGGCTCTCAGGGCACGTGTCATAAAGCCAATCAATTTTCCAGATTTATTACAATCAAAGATTGGGTCAAATCCCAATAATCTGGGGCACGTGGCAAGAGAATGAATTAAACTTATTCATTCAGATTCGCAGACATCAGCAGATCATCATAAGGGAGATTTACTCAAATCAGCATTAATTATTGAGAGGATTTGGCACAATCTTCATTAATGGCCCAAATTCACCACACCCAAGATTAATTATCCAGATCGATCAATCAACAGGCCGCCGCCACTTCAAGGAATAATTATTGAAAACCCTAATGATTGCATTCCCTTCTTATAAATAGCAAGGTGCCATTCTCTTGCAAAAGAGGGCCCTTTTTCGAGATCAGAGAGCACCAGAATACTTGGAGAGAAAGAGTCGAGAGAGGGCAAAGAGAGCATTTCTTCAACGCCATGCAATCTTCTAGAGCCAAGGCTGCATACCGATCGTCCAAGGAGTAAGGCAGAGCGGCCGTCGCTTTCCCGAGCCTCTATCGTCACCCCCCAGAATCTAAAATAAACAATTGTACTTAGATTGTTGTACCTAGGTTTTCGTCCCTAGGCTTTCTTTGTACAAGCAAATTTGTAACGTGAAGTAAAAGTCTAGTCCTCCGATAATTGTTCTGCTCTTTTATATTTCATGGCAAACAGAGAGTCGTCGGAGAGAGTGAGAGTCGCCGGAGAGAGTGAGAGCGCCGGAGAGAGTGAGAGCGCCGGAGGGGGGAGAAGAGAGAGTGAGAGAGTAAAATGGGAGGAATGAATCGTTGGAGGAAATTTAATTAGAATTTAGCGACGTTCATCCTAACGTCGCTAAATTAGTCGCTATTAGCGACGTCATAGCGACGTTTCGCGACGACTAGCTCATGTAACTAATATATGTCGTTGTTACGTCGCTATTTTCGTCGCTAGTAGTGACTATTAGCGACGTTTATATTAAACGTCGCTAATGTGCACAATTTAGCGACGTTATACTAATGTCGCTAAATTTACGTCGCTAATCGAGCAGATTTTAGTAGTGGATTGGTATCAGGGCACGACTTTACATCCTTGGAGTTCATGTCAATTCTCTCAGTTTTGAAAGCTCGATCATGGATAAAAGAAGTGTACGCTCTCTCTCGATGTGCCTTGGGATGTTCCATACAATTAGTCTAATATTTTCAAAACTTCATAAGTATTCGGTTGAATGGGATCGATACGCGAAGGCCTTTGTGCCAAACTTTGTTGGACTTGAATTGGGAAGAAACCCATGCTAAGAAAGTAGTGTGCATGACAGAATGACCTTACGCTGACAACAACGCATTAGTGTACGAGACCAAAATATAGTTCGAACGGGATGGCTATGCCCATAGCCTTTTGGCTAAGTTGTACTGAGTGTCGTGCACCTATACCTTCTGGTACGAGCGAGCTTATGAACGAAATTGAATATCGGTCGGACGAGAGTAAGTTACACTTAGCGTTGTTTCACTTAACAAAATGCCTAGAAATTGGCTTTTGAAAATAAAACGAAAAAAAGTACAAGAAGTACAAATTTGATTCTGGAAAAGTATTGCTATGGAAGTTCGATCTGCAAATGATCACTTTGTTCCTTGGACCACACGATGATGATGAAGATCACTGCTTGAAAATGAACAACCGGAAGAACTAAGTCACGAGAAAGGTATCGACGCACTTGGGCACTAATGGCGAGGTCGAATGCTTTCCTGCTTTGCTTCACTCTGTTCTGAAAGAAATGTTGAAGAAGAATGCTCTGGAGAATCAAAATCTCTGAGTTCTAATCTCTATGTTTTCTCTCCTCCTGTCTTTGTGTGTTATATGAGAAAATAAGTCTATTTATAGACTTGGCTTCTTGTGCGTAAAAACTCAGCAAAAGTTTCGACTTTACGCCAGTAACTGCCACCCATGACTGAAGTCATCCTCTGCATACGTTGACACGTGTCCCATCATATCAATAAGAATTGGATGCACGTACACACGTTCTTCGAGATGTGTGGCATGAAAGCCATGTAGGCAAACCACGTTCCGAATTGGTGAAGAAGAATAGGGCGTAAAAATAACCCAAATATACCCTGAGCGTAATGTAGTAGACTAGGCGTAAAATAGCCCTGACATGGACTTCCCGCGTAAAGTGGTTGTTAAATAACCTTGAGCGTAAAAGTAGCCCAAATAAACTTTATGCACACGTCAAATTTTGAGCGTAAAAACTCGTATAGTCTCCGTGCGTAAAAGAAGCCATACTGTGAGCATAAAATAGCTCAGTCCATATACTAAACGACAATATTGGTCTCTGTGTAAAACAAATCCCTTAGAATTCTGTGATATATGCCATTATTAAGTCTTCATGTCAGACTTTGCATTAAATACAAGACTTGACAGCTTTGTCCAGTGTAAAAGTGGCTAGCCTGTCTTAGGCGTAAAACCATTGGCTCGACCCTGGCCTAAAATGATTAGCCTGTCTTAGGCGTAAAGTGATTAGCCTGTCTTAGACGTAAAGTGGATCAATTTGAGTGGAATGCTCCATTTCTTTGACTCATTCTATGAAGCACTTTTTACGCTCCTACAAGACCCCCTTCAAAGTTTTCAAATATCTTCAAAATTTGAAACACTTTGAACAGAAGCGTAAAAGTCAGGATTTGACTAGTCAGCGTAAAAATCAAGAAATGATGTTGGTCAATACTTAACCGTCATAATGAATTTTCTTCTCGAAACTTTAGAATGCTTCTTCATCTCCCCGAGTTTGCATTAATAATGAGCAGTTTTCCATAAGGAATATGAAGAGTTAATTTGATTGTATAAATAAGGAGAAATTCTTCATTCTTGCTATTCATCCTCATATTGTCATGGCACCAAAGAAAGAGATTAACAAAGAAGAGGCTCTGAGCTCCAGGATTGATGTAGAGACAGAGGTTGAGCGGGCACACAACTTTATAGAATACTTTGGACTGACTCCAGCAGTCTTTGGTCATATAAATGGTGGTCCCCCAACTGCGTATGAAGGATCAGGTGATGCAGAAGCATTCCTTAATCTGATGCGTCATTCTAGGATCCGTAACATGCACGAGTTAGGTGCCTCCCTTCGTCAGCCCAACGAAGGAGAGAAAAAATAATAATTTATGTAAAAGTGTCGTCTATGTATTGCGACTCTTCAACTTATCTGTAGGGGCCTACTCCCTTTTTTATAAATAAAATCTTGATATTGATCTCTTCTATTGGTATATAGAATTGTTCTACACCAAGAGAAACAAAACAACACGTGGCATCTATCTTGTGGTCACGAGCGCCATTTTAGTAGGATCTTTCCCGAGATAGACTCACGCCAACCGTTTCTTCAACCCTTATAAATAGTTGAGTTAAAGAATGCTTTATACATTCTCATTCTCATTCTTCCGAAGATAGCATTTTGCAACATTTCATTCTCCAACAAGAGATTGAAAATGGCGATATTTTTCGATGTCGTTCCTCTGTACGCCCGGTAGCCCCTTGCAAGATTTCATTCTCCAACAAATGATGATGCTTTCCGATGTCGTTCCTCTGTACGCCCGGTCGCCAGACGTTGATTCAACAACTCTTAAAGCCGAACCATTTTACCTTAATGGTAAGTTTGATTCATAAAACAATTGTCTGCCTTTGAACTTTTTGTTGAAAACAGATGCCCATGAGCGTAAATCCTTGACAGACGTAGAATCTTATTGGAAAGATGCACGGGCGTAAAAGCCTTGTTGAATAATATGCTCATGAAACATTGGCGTAAAAGCCTTGTTGAATGAGGTGCACATGAAACAATGGTGTAAAAGCCTTGTTGAATAAGGTGCACATGAAGCAATGGCGTAAAAGCCTTGTTAAATAAGGTGCACATGAGATACTGGCGTAAAGGCCTTGTTGAATGAGGTGCACATGAAATAATAGCGTAAAAGCCTTGTTGAATAAGGTGCACGTGAGACACTGGCGTAAAGGCCTTGTAGCCTCTGTTTAAAACAATTTTTCTTTGTTGTTTTCTGCAGAAACTTGGCTGAAGAACTTTTCCAGAACCGGTATTGGCGACTTGGATGCTGTGAGGAGCATTCTTCTGACATCTACATCAGGGAGCTCATGCGCTTTTGACACGCAAACCAGACAACTCAGAACTTTCCGTGGGATAGCAGGGTCTTCCTCTGTTGGTAGGAAGAGCCTTTATATACGGAAAGTTGGATGGTGGAGTCAACTCTATCCCGAGAAATCGGGTAGTAGAGTTCCTTTGACGGTAGAACTAGGAATCGTATCCCAATGCTGGATACATTCCTATCTCCTCTGAAAGGCCCCCACTTCTCCACCAATTGTATTGGCAGCAACACGTCTTCGGGCTGCCATACTTTGGGATTCTCCTCTCGTCTGAGAAAGAAGACCAGAGTTAATTCCTACCGTTCTGGTCGCCATTGAGGCTCAGACAGCAAGGAATTGACACCAACAACGAATGCGACGAAGAAGATCCAAAGAAGTAATAGATCTCTATTAGGTTATCGTTGTGTGTATAGAATGAAAATCCAAGATTGTAATAGATTTCCATTATGATTTGTAAGAAAGTCTAAGAAATATAATAGACTTTTATGAGGAAATGAGAATGGAAATGATAAGTCTTCTATGCTCAATGGTTTGTATCTATCCAGTAGTAATATGGACATGATAGATAATAAAATCTTGTTTTTTGTTTAGAGTATACAATACTATCAGAGGTAATATGGACATGACAGCATGTAAGAACTCAAAGAAAAGTAGATTAATATCTATGCAGAGGTCAAATGGATATAATAGATAGGAAATACAAGCAAGTAGATTTAATATTTATCCAGAGGTAATATGGACATGATAAATAAGAAATCCAACTTTTTAATCAATTGATAAGATAGAAGATCAAAAAATTTCTCTAAGGAGACAAGTATCAGCTTAACCAAACCTTGGTAGCTGGGGATTAAGAAGACAAATGTCATGAGAGTATACGTCAATATCGATGAAAGAATGGATGAACCAACATATCTTTCAGGAAAAGAAAGAACAATACAATGGATGAATCTGACGTAATGAACGGACAGGCCTTTTCGGGAATAAAAAGTTATTTTCAATTTCAAAGACCAGTTCATTAATAGATCTCTCCTATTAAATAGGTGAGAACTCTTTGTAACTTTTCGTTCTTATTTCCACTCCTCTATTGGAAATGTCTTCCAAGGATATACAGCAAAAGAATGAAGTCTCCAGGAAAGTTGAGGACATCATTGAGATGTGCCCCGCTGAGCCAATTGTGACAGGCTCAACCGAAGTAGGCGAAAGCTCTTCTACTCCCAAGCCACCACAAGACATCTTTGCTTTCTTAGTAGAGCCAGGAAAAACTCCTGAAGAAGAGGCGCTGAGGATAGCTGCCTGCAAGTTTTTTATGAACTCAGGCAACGATGCCTTCGAAGCATTGGCTGACTATGTATTCAATAAGGAAGGCAGTGGTCCTTGTCCTTAATCCTTTATTCAGAAAAAAAATAATAATAAAAGAAATTTTATTTTCATTCTGTCTTTTTTTTCATACATAGTACTCCTTAAGAAATTTGCCATTGATTGGCATCATGAGTAGATCTCCATTAGGCTTTGATAACCGATAGGCGCCATTAGAAAACACAGTCTCAATTACATAAGGGCCCTCCCATTTTGTTTGGAATTTCCCCTTGCTTTTGTGAGTCATAATCATCGGTCTTCGAACGGCTAATACCAACTCGCCAATCTTGAATACCCTCTCTTTAACTTTACGATTGAAAGTTCGAGATATACTGGCTTGATATAGTTCAATGTACTGTTGTGCTTGAAGACGCTTCTCGTCCAATCCTTTAAGTTCTTGGAGTCGTAAGCGATCATTGTTCTCTATAGTTAGCTCATTAGCAATATCTATTCGTAGAGATGGAATCTGGATTTCCAAGGGAAGAACAGCCTCACATCCATAAACCAATAAAAATGGTATAAAACCAGTAGGAGTCCGGACTGTTGTTCGATAAGCCTATAAATATTTTCCAAGTTTCTCATTCCAATCACGTTTATTAGAAGAGACAAACTTTTTGAGAAGATTAATGATCGTCTTATTGAAAGCATCAGCTAAACCATTAGCAGCTGGATTATAAGCCGTAGAAGCTAAATTTTAAATTCGATTCTTATCACAGAACCGATAAAATGCCTGACTGGCAAATTGTGGAACATTGTCATGAATTATTCGTCGAGGAATCCCGAAGCGATAAATGACATGATGTTTGATGAAGCTGATCACATTAGATGTTTTCACTTCAGCAAGGGGAACTGCTTCTGCCCACTTAGAAAAGTAATCGGTTATAACTAATATGAACCGTTGTCCTTTAATAGAAGGAGGGTTAATAGGACCAATGACATCCATACCCCAAGCTTCGAAGGGCCAAGAGGCTGCTGTAGGATGTAGAAATTCAGACGGTTGATGAATAAAATCAGCATGAATCTGACATGCTTTACACCTTCTGGCATAGTCAACAGCATCTGCTATCATAGAAGGCCAATAATACCCAATTCTTCGAATACGGTCTTGTAATTTCGGACCCAGTTGATGAGCACCACAAACACCATCATGAGCTTCTCGAAGTGTTTGTTTGGCTTCACTTTCTGAGAGACAGCGTAGCAAGAGTCCATCATATGAGCGACGATATAACATATGTAAAGACGAATCATAATAAAATCAAAATGATCGTCTCTTGATTGATGCAGCTTCTTTTGGATCTTCAGGTAAAATCCTATAAATCGCATAATCAATAAATGGAGTTCTCCAATCCCTCTGTTGGGAACTTGACTCTGTAGTATAACTCTGTTCAATATACAAATTATTCTTGACACAGAATAAATCTCGGTCCAACAAAGTAATTGTATTTTGTCTTCGGATTGGAACAGCCAAGTCTGCAGCTAAGCTAGCAAGAGCATCAGCTTCCACATTATGAGAACGTGGTACGAATTCAATGAAGAATCCTTTGAATGAAAGGACCAATTCGACTACCACTTGATGATAAGGGATAAGATCAGGATTTCTGACTTCATAAGTCCCTCTAATTTGATTAACAATCAGTTGAGAATCTCCATAAGCTTCTAGGAACTCAATATCCAATTATTTTGCTACTTGGAGACAAATCAATAGAGCATTATATTCTGCTACATTGTTGGAGCATGGCTGATTGAGAGAATAGGCACGGTATATGACCATTTTGTCAGGAGAAACCAAGACGATTCCTACCCTAAAGACAATATTGCCTTTAGGTCCTACCCGTGATGCTCCATCAAAATATAATTGCCATATGTCATTCTTCAAAGTCATGTTACAATCTACGACTTCATCTGGAATGTCCTCGTATAATTTGATGTTTCAGGTATAGGGTGAGCAGCTAAGAAATCAGCTAATGCTTGGCCATTTACTGATTTTTGAGGTACATAAACCATATCATAAGGAGTGAGTAATATCGCCCAGGTAGCTAACCTGGAATTAAGAATGCTTGGTTTTCTCATCAATACCCGAATGGGATTTATTCTGGAAATAACATGAATAGTTTGTCCTGTTACATAATGTCTTGTCTTTTGGACAGCAAAAACCAAGGCCAGACATTCCTTTTCTACAGGTGTATACCTGTGTTCAGCTCCAACCATCATTCGGCTAAGATAATAAATTGCATATTCATGACCCATATCACTTTTCTGTGCAAGGAGAGCGCCAAGTGAATGATCCAAGGCTCGAACATATAGCAAAAATGGTCTTCCTACCACTGGAGGTACTAGAACAGGTGGATTTCTAAGGTATTGCTTAATATCATTGAAGGCTTCCTGACACGCTTCATTCCAGACAAAAGATACACCTTTCTTTAATAGACGGAAGAAAGGTTGACATCTCCCAGAGAGATTAGATATAAATTTTCTGATATAAGCAATGCGACCCTGAAAGCCACAGAGTTCTTTCAGATTACGAGGAGGACGCATTTCATGGATTGCTTTAACTTTATCAGGATCAACATGGATACCCTGAGAAGTAATGACAAATCCTAAAAATATGTCACTGGAAACCCCTAAGAAAGATTTAGTAGGGTTCATTTTTAATTGATGTTGACGCATCAATTCAAATACTGTCCTTAAGTCTTGAATGTGATCACCCTTTGATCGACTCAACAGCAATATCATCTACGTAACATTCAACTGTCTTCCATAGATGTTCTTGAAAGATGTTGCTCATAGCCCGTTGATACGTGGCACCGACATTTTTAAGACCAAACGGCATAACCGTATAGCAATAAACCCCAAGGGGTGTTCGAAAAGAAGTATGCTTCTCATCTTCTGGATGCATCTTGATCTGATTGTATCCTGAGAATCCATCCATGAAAGACATATGTTCAAAACCGCATGTATTGTCTATCATGACATCAGTAATGGGAAGTAGGAATTCGTCCTTTGGACAAGCTGTATTGAGATATCGATAATCTATACAAATTCGGACTTTTTCGTTCTTCTTCATAACAGGAACAATATTGGCAGCCCAATCCGGGTGTTGTTCTTCACGAATAAAGCCACATGTAATCAACTTTTTGACTTCTGCTTCAATTGTATCCATCATATCTGGTCTAAAGTGCCGTTGTTGTTGTTTTACAGGTTTGGCATTAGGTAAAATATTGAGTTTATGAGCAGCAACTTTAGGATCTAGACCTGGCATATCCTCATAACTCCATGCAAAGATGTCAATATATTCTTTGATCAGTTTTATCAACTCTTCATTTTCATCCTCAGAAAGGTTTTTACTGATGAATATTGGTTTGGACGTAGTTCCATCTCCAACATCAATCTGGACAACCTCATCCTCTGTAGGTGGCTGTCGTTGTTCAAAACGAAGTTCCCACTGAGTGTCCATTTGTTGAGCCCAAGGGTCATTCTCAAATGGTTCGGATTCACCATCAATTTAAACCATGTAAGCTGAAAATACTTGCTCAGATTCATCATAATAGTCTCCTCTAACATATGAGGGGTGAGATGTATCAGATTCGATAAATTGGATTTCTTCTGAATCTGATGATTATGAAGAGCTAGAAGAGAATTCTTCTTGTATATCGTCATTAAACATGTAGGATGTATCATATCCCAACCCATGACGAGTCTTCTGGTAAAATGGATCACCACATAATGGTAGTCGTCTACCCTTGCCTTGATTGAGATCTTGTATAGTCTTCAAATCATATCCCATATTCTGGATGATCTTGATAGATTATTGACTATATTTGTCAATTCGGATTCTTCCTTTATCTTTATCTTTCAGATCATCTGTCTAGGCAACAGGGATATTTCTAGCCAGGCCAAACATAATTTGGTGCTTATTTTTTTATCAGACGGAACCACGAAATAAGATTCTTAGTGACGTCTATAAGTTACACAAGCTTACGATCGAGCAACTATAGGAAGAAGATAGGGAGAAGATGTTAAGAACTTTTGAGCGTAAGGTCCAACATCGATATGAGAAAGAAAGGAATTTTCCTTATGATCAATGTATAATGTTTCCTCTGGTTCTATGTCGTCTTTATATTGATGACTTTGATTATCAGAAGATAAAGTCATTCTTTCAATAAACTTGACAGCCATATACTCGAAAAGGAAATCTTCATTGATATTAAAAAGTACAGAATGATCAATATTTACATCATTTACAATCTGATTGCTACGCTTCGGATTAATCACTAGTGGACCATTATCTGTCTTCTGCGTAGATTTGCCAAGATTGACAATCAATGGTGGTTCTGGATCATTCGTACAAGAAGTACGCCCTTTGACCTTGATCATAAAAGGTTGAACTTGCCTCTTAGCAGGAATATTCACTGATTCCTCAGATGAAGCTTGAGTTCTTCCTTTAACCTTGATTATCAAAGGTTGATCATTGACAGATTGGGATTGGATTCGTCCCTTGACTATGATCTTCAAAAGTTGCTCTTCTGGCAGATCTTCATTAATAGACTGATCTTCAGTAGATGATTGATCTTCAGCTATGTCTGATATCTCTTTCACATGCTCTTGTTTATAAAGCCTTGAATCAGAGAAAGAGGCTTCGACATCCTTGAAAGGATTGATATCAGCAAACTCAGTCTTCACAACCCCTTGGGAATCCACATACTTGAAGCATTGATGGAGAGTTGAAGGCACGATGTTATGTTCATGAATCCACGGTCTCCCCAGAAGGATATTGTAGGATACGTCTAAGTTGATAACATAGAAGGTTACCATAGTTCAAAGATCACCAATCTGAATCTTCAGACGAATCTTCCCCAATGGTTTACTTTTGCCAGAGTTAAAACCAACTATTGTAGTACTAGTGTAAGTCAGATCACTAGTAGGAATCCTCAGGGGTCTTAGCATACTCTGAAGAATTATGTTAATTGAAGACCCAGGATCAATGTAAATCCTGTCAATTTCAGTGGATCCGATATACCCAGTGTAGCACAGAGGCCTGTCATGTTTGTTATGCTTCAACAGCATATCTTCTTGTGTAAAGGTGATGTTGGGAATTGCTTCCATCACACTATGACATTGCGGACACGACACTGAAGTATTATCAAGACCCTTGAGTTGAGCCAAGCATGAATCTGCTAGAAGTAAAGCTTCACTCAGAGTCTCTCTGCTTTCTCTAGAAAGACGAAGCAGCTCAAATATAGATAGTCTAGCCGGAGTATTGGCTAACTGAGCTAGAATATCAAATTTGCAGGGTTTCATCACCACCACCTGACTGGAAGCAGACTTCAATGGAACGTCAAAGCGTACTGCTTTCTGTTTCCCCTTTTCAACCACAGATGGTTTAGCAGGAATAGGAGAAGGTTGAGCTGGTAGTGTTTCCGCTACGTCTTCTGCTTCTTTGGAGGATCCCTCATAATCTTTGTGGTACTCTTTCCCAGATCTTGTACTAGCAAAAGTTTCTTCTTCAGATTCGGGAGTAGGAAGTACCATATTACATGATTTAATCTTCCTTCCCTTGGCCTTCTTCTTATGAGGATTGTTATGAGGAACTTCAGAACCCAATCCAACAGTAGATTTTTGATTTTGAATATGTAAAGGAAGTCGTATTCCTTTATTATAATTCAAACCTTCTGCCTTCTGAAAGTCATAGCCCATCTTTTTTATGAAAAAGATTGATTGTTGACTGTATAAATGAATAGGCAGTAGACTTTCAACAGGTGGTTCCACATAGGAAGAAGAAGAGATCTCTGTAACTACAGAAGAATGAGGAATAGACGTCTCCGTAGCTACGGGAAGAGAAGGATTCGGGATACGAGGAAAAATCCCTGTAGGAGCTTTCTCATAAGCAGCAAAGACTTGTTGTGCCCGATATAAGGGAACACTATTCATGGCTAGCCACTGCTGATGAGTAAGCTTAAGCTTGGTAGGAGGAGCTAGACTTGGAGGACATATGTTCAGTCCTCTCAGTCTATTTTCCAAAGGAGTGCCATCCCATAGATGATCCGAATCATGAGGATCTGGTATAACATGAAAAATCATGTTGCAGGTTTTGACTTTCTTATCTTTCTTGGATTTTAAAGTTTTACCTTTATCTTCCATTTCAGATACTAAGTCAGGATGTACCCACATAATTTCACCATTCTTTAATGTGAGAGGCAACAATCCTTCACTTTCTTTCCTGCCAGGCGGGATATTCACAATCTTTATCGTCGCCTTCGGGATTGGGATAATTCCATCTGGGACTTGCTGTGGAGGAAAATCTCCGAAATAAAGAGAAATCATATTGGTTGTAACCGTATGGTCATCATTGGTTAAAGCGATAGCACTACCATTTATCAGCTCTTGGATTTTCTTCTTCAAGACATAACAAGCACTGGTAGGATGATTAATGTATCTATGATAGATACAATATTTGGGATTGTCAGTCAGATTCACCTTATTAGGCCTCTTTGGCTCCGGAATTTGGAGTTTGTCATTCTTCACCAAACATTGGAATATCCCTGGGATATCACTTTCATCAAAAGAGTATTCTTCCTTTGGCCTGGAAGATTCCTGATTATTCAGCGTCGTTTTATTCTTGGAAAGATTGACCATGAGGGTGTCTTTTCCTTTCACATTACGATTACCAGAATTATTACCAGGATTAATTTTCTTTCCTCTATCCTCTGAGGCAAAAATCATCCCATGTTCACGAGCCAACATACCATTGGTCTCTGCAGAAATTGCTGCTATGATAAACGAAACCCAATCTGTGAATTGAGAACCCGTGAAAACAGCAATAGATGGTCGCAGATTCATCTTGCATGTATCAATTAATGCTGAATCTGGCATAACAGGAGGCATCTTTAGAGTAGCCTATCAAAAACGTTCGATGAACGTCCGAGTATCTTCTTTCTCCTTTTGTTTGATTTCTATTAAGGAGGACACGTTCATGTCCATACCTCCTTTATAGAAGCGGGCGAGAAACATTGCCTTAAATTCGTCAAAAGACGAAATGCAATTGTCAGATAAACTACGATACCAGTCGTAAGCTGAACCCGTCAAGCACCCAATGAATACTCGAGTGAGAAGAGCATCATTTTTCTGCAAATGTACAGTCATAATATCAAAGTAATTGATATACTAACTAGGAGAAGCCCTTCCATCAAATAATACCATTGATTGTGGCTTGAATTTTGGTGGAAAGGGTACATTTTTCCAATGAGAAGGATAAGGTTGCTTAATCCCTAACCTCTGGAGCTGATCCTTGTGCTTCAAAACTTCAAACTGTTCTTTAAGCTCATGCACTGCTTGAATGGCTTCACTGGTTTGTAGAAGCACATTTGATTGAATGGTTGTTAGATGTACCGTAATCCCCACCGGAGATGGTACATCTTCTGGAATAATGGGATCTGGAGATGCAGAATTTTGATTAACAGCAGGCTCTTGAATATTCAAAGGTATATCAGCCCCTTGACTATCTTGAGTTGGTGTTGCTGCTGGTACCGGTGTTATTACTGTCGGCTGAGCAGTTTGCTGATTCAATATTATCTGATGCATGCTTTGTACCATGTTAAGCATGTCTTTCAATAATTGCTCAACGGTAGTGAGACGTTGTTCTGTATTAGCAGATGACGTCTCTGGTTCATCTCCAATAGCGTAGGATTCAACCTCTCTTGAAGATATAGAGGGATTAGTATAGAAGTATGAATCGACACTATCAGTTTCAGACTCAAAAGATTGAGTACCCCCAGCTTCTGAATCAGAAGTCTGCAATTGTCTTCGTCTTCTTGATCGAGTATTCTGATATACTCCTTCAAAGGAATCAAAAAGTCTGTTGAACTGTTGTTGACCTGGAGTTTGGGACGTATTCCGTCTTAGACGTCGTCCTCTGTTAGTATGAGATGCCATGTTCTTGGTCATCAGCTTGTTGTTGAGGCACATTAAAACTCAATCGATCGAAAACTGACCATTTTGAAGTCGAACAACAACAGTTGATTACAACCTGGTGATATTCACAATGGTGTTTCTCTTGGAGGAATGTTACCAGAGATTGTCTGTTCTTACGCTTTTGCATTAGCAATTTATGTAAATCAGAAGGAGTAGAGGGAGTAGTCTTCTTTATTACATTTGGGGTAGAAAAACGTTTAGTCCCTTGTGTATAAAGAAGATTACTGGCTACATTTGCAGAACCAAACTGTACATTTCTACGCGTTTGGAGTTGTGTACGTAAATCTTGAGATTTTTGAGCACGAAGGACTCCATTTTCATTGCGTATAATTTGTAGGTTTGGTACTTTGCGTAGAGCAATATAAGAAGGTTGTTGGTGTAGAACTGAAGCTTTACCAACAACATATTTATGCTGTATGCATTTAGGTACAATCACATTAGATGTAAAAACATCGTTGTGAATGTTAACTACACTGTCACAGACAGGAGACTTACCTTTATGCGTAGAGCGTAAAAATTGATTATCTACCACGTCACAGATGGGAGATTTTCTTTTACGCGAAGAGCGTAACTTTTGTGCGTCTAACATGTCACAGACGGAAGACTTATTCTTACACTCAGAAGCACAAACATTAGAGTCTGCCTCATTACAAATGGGAGACTCGTTCTTATGTACTGAGCGTAAAATTTGGTTTTTACCCACTGGGCGTAAAACATCATTTTTACGCACAGGGCATAAAACTTGGTTCTTACGCAGTGGGCGTGAAACCTGATTATCTTTACCGTCACGGACGGGAGATGAATTGCTACACTTAGAGTGCGACGCTGAAGTAAGGACTGCCTCGTTACGAACGGGAGTCCCTACGACAGGAGTGGAAAGAATTCCCTTACCATCAGAAACAACAGAGAGATCAGAAGCTATTTTGGATTTAGGAATCCAAACTTTTTGTGCTTTGCGATATTTTTGAACATTGGAGCAGCGAAAACCACCCCTAGTTCGGAGCATCTCTTCATAAGCAGTCTGGTCGAAGTGTACAACCAGAGTCTTCTTTGTCGATCCAATCAATACATCATCGTATTGAGCAATTGCCTCCTCGTCAGAGGATAAGGTCGTCCCCAGCAGAGTCGCCATTTTGTTTCACTTAACAAAATGCCTGGAAATTGGCTTTTGAAAATAAAACGAAAAAAAGTACAAGAAGTATAAATTTGATTCTGGGAAAGTATTGCTATGGAAGTCTGATCTGCAAATGATCACTTTGTTCCTTGGACCATAAAATGATGATGAAGATCACTGCTTGAAGATGAACAACCGGAAGAACTAAGTCACCAGAAAGGTATCGACACACTTGGGCACTGATGGCGAGGCCGAATGCTTTCCTGCTTTGCTTCACTCTGTTTTGAAAGAAAGGTTGAAGAATAGTGCTCTGGAGAATCAAAATCTCTGAGTTGTAATCTCTCTGTTTTCTTTCCTCCTGTCTCTGTGTGTTATATGAGAAAATAAGTCTATTTATAGACTTGGCTTCTTATGCGTAAAAACTCAGCAAAAGTTCCGTCTTTACGCTAGTAACTGCCACCCATGACTGAAGTCATCCTTTGCATACGTTGACACGTATCCCATCATATCAATAAGAATAGGATGCACGTACACACGTTCTTCGAAATGTGTGGCATGAAAGCCATGTAGGGAAACTACGTTCCGAATTGGTGAAGAAGAATAGGGCATAAAAACAACCCAAATATACCCTGAGCGTAAAGTAGTAGACTAGGCACAAAATAGCCCTGACATGGACTTCCCGCGTAAAGTGGTTGTTAAATAACCTTGAGCGTAAAAGTAGCCCAAATAAACTTTATGCACACGTCAACTTTTGAGCTTAAAAACTCGTATAGTCTTCGTGCGTAAAAGAAGCCATACTGTGAGCGTAAAATAGCTCAGTCCACATACTAAACGACAACATTGGTCTCTGTGTAAAACAAATCCCTTCGAATTCTGTGATATATGCCATCATTAAGTCTTCATGTCAGACTTTGCATTAAATGCAAGACTTGACAGCTTTGTCCAGTGTAAAAGTGGCTAGCCTGTCTTAGGCGTAAAACCATTGGCTTGACCCTGACGTAAAATGATTAGCTTGTCTTAGGCATAAAGTGATTAGCCTGTCTTAGGCGTAAAGTGGATCAATTTGAGTGGAATATTCCATTTCTTTGACTCATTCTATGAAGCACTTTTTACGCTCCTACAAGCGTGTATGTCGATAGAGACGTCGGAACAATGCTTAGCATGTTGCTAGAGGAACGGCTCAATTCTAAGTGGTTTATGCCATACCACTTATGCGATCAAGGTATCGAAACATTTGTGTGTCGAGAACGATAGGCTCGACTTCTGAGTGGTATATGCAATACCACTTAGCGAAAGCTATGTCAAGCAATTTGGTAACTAGCGATAGATTGCATAAAGATGATTTTGTCGGTTACGATAAGTTTGCCCTCAATGGACAGAATAGTATCGAGACTCGAGTGGGAGTGACCCGAAAGAAGTCGATGCAATATACTTCGATTGAGTTGAACGATCAGGTCGGACTCGCATCATTGGATGATGAGTCAAACGGGAATTCGTTGAGTGAGAACCGAATGATAGGCTAAGAATAGCGAAGGATTTATGCTTTGAGAAAATAGTTAACTCGGTCAAATTCAAGTTGAGTTAGTACGAAGACTTGTTTTGAACGAGTCGGTTAGATGCGAAGAGTCGTACGAACGGATTTGAGTTAGCGCGAAAAGCCGATGGCATGATTTCGAAGTGCGATTTGAGAATACGATAATGAATATAAGAAATTGAAAATCCTGTCGCTCAATGAGGATAGTTAGCTAAGTACGACTGAATGGATCTTGATGCGTGCGAGACTTGATTCGTATTCAAGTTTGGATGATAACAGTGATCGCAATGAATTGGAGTTTATGAGAAAGGAAGATGTTCAAGTTATGCACACCGATGATGGTATTGAGGCGTATCAAAGACATATGCAATAACTCGGAGATACTCTAATCAAATGAACAAAATGATGTTGAGCATTGTTGTTAGATTAATAAGATGCAAGTTAAGTCGATGTCAGTTCAGACGAAAATGGAAGTGATTTGATTGTTTCAATGAAAACCACAACGTTGACAATGTTGTCTTGTGCGAGTGCAACTCCAGCCTTGCACATGCGTCACGCCGGATTAGGGCGATCATTTCATGTGAGTGCTGGTATGGTGATTCGTGGCCGGCAAAGATGGTCTAATTTCCAAGACGTGGCAAATTGGATTTGACTTGTGGTTTGATGCGAAGGTGAATTCGAGGATTGTTACGATGAGTATAGAGTGTGTCGAGTATTGACCGTAGATAAGATAGACTTGTAGCCAAGGCGAACAAATATTGTTCGGTTAGCGATTGTTTTAATGGTATTACATGAGTGATTCGAGTAGTAACGGTGCATCAGTTGTACGGGTGGGTAGATAAATTATGGATTGATAAAATTATGTCCGATTGGATAGTCCTATAGGAATTGTCGGTAATTGATTTGGCATCGAGATAGGATATAGCATGGTTCGTAGTAACTGTCCCTCGTTAATGATCTTCAATTATCAAAGGTAGCTTCGGGGCAGCTGACCCTAGAAGACTTTATCGCCAAATCAAAGTAAAAGTCAGAGACCGTAGGATGACCCTAATAAAGTCACATAAGGAATTACGTCGAGATAAATGATGATGTAGTGCACGTTGAGGATAAGACTAGGCGATTGAATATCATGTTTCAAAATTTAGCAAAGTAGCCTTCGTGAATACGCAATTAGACTTGATTGGTCGATGATCGGATAGATAGACGGACAGACTTAGCGTAGCGATACGGATGGACGATTATGAGAAATCGTGCCACATATGAGCATAATGAATAAGAGAACGACCTTAGGGATGATGTCGTAGATCGTGACTCACGTAAACGTTAGACTCGTTTACGCTTAGCAAGCGACCTATGTGGTGAAACGAACTAGTTGGGATTGTCCTTGGGTAAAAGGTCGCCTTTGATCATCGACGATGCAAGTTGATCACTTATGTCGTATGAATTAAGCACGGTGTCCGGGTAAGTTACTTAGCTGGGGTAGCCTCAGACGTGATTCGTTGATGGTCTTGAGAACATAGAGAGTTGCGAGTGCGAAACCATATAGTCGTAACAAAACTTGAGCTTGTTGAACTTAGTTAATGCCATTGAGACGAGACTTCAGGATTTGTTGCGATCGGATATACGACTGCTTGACACGACACATAGATTAATGGTCCATATGAAACCTATGAAATGAGATATGTGATTATTGCACTGCATCATGTGTCATAAATTTTATTGGATGATCACGTATGCATCGATATGCATATGCGATAGAATTGCGAGAACAAATGCTAGAGACCAAGTCCGATCGAAAGTACGAGATGGTAAGTAATTGAGGATAAGAAGTTATCTATTAGCTTTGTTCCAATATCCTACATCTAAGCTTGGCTGGAATGCATATATTTGTGGGATGCCTAAAATATGTGTATGATCCAAACAAAGTTGTATGATTCAGATGATAGTGGCATGAGATCGTGAAACAATCTAGAGAAATACTTGGATTGAGTGTTGGTTTTGGTTCGAGGATGAACCTTGTTTTGAGTGGAATATTTTGTAATACCCCACTTCACATGGTACATTACGATGAGTCGTTGATTCAAAGAGTTGCGTTAACCCGATGAAGTATCGATGCAAATCGATGCCAAGTGTTAAGTTGGCCCGAGAGAAAGCATTGAGTCGGTTCGAGATTCTAAGAAATTGAATCGATGCAACGCACAAGTCTGATTCGATAAAATATTGATTTTAGTTGGTTTCTTGTGCAGGCTACGCTTTTATGCTGAGTTATAAGAGGTCAACATTTTTCCTTATTCGCAACAATGTTCGTGAAACCAAAATATTGCCATGCAACGAACTAAGGCAAAGTCAATGGACTTGGCCCTTCAGAAGAATTAAGACTTAGACTTTTAAAGGCATGCTCGGGGTCTCGTTCGGCCGATGCAATCATCGCTAAGTGGGTGGTTCCGATGAACCTGTCTTTGCTTAGTCTAGACACATAATAATCCGGACAATGTTGCTAAATCGCTATACGATAACCCCGTGCATGCTAATAAGAGAACTCAATGCACCTAGCTAAGGGAATAATCCCATCTTGTATGCGTGTGTAGAACATGGAAATAAACTTAGGAATTTACTTGAATCCTCGCACTGCACTCCACGCTCGTGCTAAGGCAAATCATACGTTTCAAGTACCTTATGCGCTTAAGTATGCAATAAAACAATGAACACAACTTGAGGCAAGAAATATTGAATGGTTTACTGAATTGAGGCAGAAAGACTATCAAAATAGTCGTTCCGAGCAAAGTAATAAAAACATCAAAAGGCTTCGGAACCGTTGGGTCGCCAAGGCAGTTCCCGTACTGGGAGCTGCATAATAAATAAATGAATGAACAAACAAATGAAAGAAAGAACAAATGAAAGAATGAACGAATGAATGAAAGGAAAGAAGAACTCGGACGATCAGAAGCTGGGTGTACCAGGGATCGGGTTGAGAATAAGTAAATAAAAAAAGAAAAGAAGAAAGGATAACTAGTCACAGGTATGATGGGGACGTACAATGGGGCTCGCTACCCGTGCTGCACGGATGCCGCCGCCAACCTAGTCGAGAATCCGTTATAGCTCAAAGAGCCTCGCTCAAAGAGCCGATAAGATAGCAAAATGAAAAGAGAATATGAAATAGTTGCGGATAACTCGTGCACGAGAAAAAAGAAAGAAGGATTCCTCGGACGATAAAAAGCTGGGTGACCAGGGATCATGCCGGCCTTGGAGGAATCACAGCTTACGGTTGACTTGGGTGAGGGCTCGGTCCGCTCAAGCAATATAATGCCGGTATGCGTAGCCTATCAGGGTGTACCAGCCATCACTATTTGGTAATAC
>JANAVB010018998.1:8993641-9163045 GCA_029216955.1 Iris pallida
GGTCGTCTTCGACTGGTATCGCAACCTGCCAGACAACTGCATCTACTCATTCGTCGGCTTCAAGCGCATGTTCTTGGAAAGATTCTAGGAAGTAGGAAGGACATCACAATGTCCACCCTCATGGACGTCGTCCAAGGGGAGAAAGAGCTAACGAGGAATTATATCGAGCGGTTTCGCCAAACTGCGATGAAACTGCCCTCTGGAAACCCAGATTCCTCCTTGATTAAAATTTGCCAAAAGAGATTGCTCCCAACAATCAGTCTCTAGATGGGCGAAAGTCAATTCAAGGACTGGAAGACGTTTATCATCAGTGCCACTAGCGCCGAAGAACGGTTGAAGAAGGCTCGCCAACTGGGATTGCACATCTCGGACGGAGAGTAAGGGCAAGCGTCCCAACACCAACAACGACAATGGGGGTAGCCCCTCCAACAATCGGGACAGCAGAGGTAAGCAGGCTATGGTGGTCGATACAGCACAGAAACCTGAGCCAAAGCCGGCAGACAAACAATGGCTGCAAATCACTTACTCCTTCGAAGACGGTCACGTCAAGCCCATCTTGGACATGCTCATACAAGAAGACAGAATTCAACTTCCTCCACCAAGACGGGAACCTCGGCCGCAGACATAGAGAATCTAAAGTACTGCCATTACCACCGCTACGTCTACCATGCCACACACACTGCTACCAACTGAAACGGTACATCCAAAATCTTATCGATTCGAACGCTCTGGCCATCGATTTCAAAGAGGTAACTGTAGCAGCCAATATGGTGTCAGTACAATTTGGCAGCTTTCCTCCAATCGAAGCTCAAGACGGTGTGATACCCATCCCTCTGGCAACAATGGAGATTGCTAATCTTCCACCTCCTCGGGATCAGGCTGCTCGTCTAGTCCCCCTCACCACATCACGAGGGGAGGTCATGTGGGTCCATCCAGACTTGGTATCAGAAGTAATGCCTACACCATCTCCCATTCGCAAGAAAAAGAGTGGAAAAGCTAGATCCTGTCGCACAGTCTCGGCAAATATCGAAGAAGCTACAGCCGTCGTCACTCGGTCTGGGGCACAATCCCAACCTGTGGCTGATAACTCGGCTGAAGATCATCAGCCCGCTATAATTGACGCTCCGGGACCGGCTCAGCCTCCGACGACCGACAAGCCTAGGCCGAAGGAGACTCGCTTTGACAAATCCCTCCGAAAGAGGCACCACAGGGCTGGAGAAGCCCTACAACTTCGACATCTTGGCACAATTGGCCAACACACCGGCCAAGTTGTCATTATACGAGCTTCTGAGACTCTCAAAGGATGTCCGTGCGGCTTTGAGCGATGCACTCCAAAATACCGATGCGTACCTGGCTCAGGTCAATCTCACGGAAGAAAGCCTGCCTACAGATCTCCGAGACAGCGCTTGCACGGGAACGATGCCCAACATTGTCTTCACTCCGCAGGACATGCTCATCAAAACCAACCTGCACGATCGCCCGTTATACTACACTGGATACATCAGCGACGTAAAGGTGGATCGGATGCACATTGATCCTGGGTCTTCCATAAGCATCATTCCGAAGGTTCTGCTACATCATCTCCGCATCCCAATGCATCGCATGACGCCTACAAGCACCGCCATCAGCGGTTTTAATTCGGCAGGAGCTATCCAATTGGGAAGATTCGTCTGAAGTGTCAAATAGGCAATCTCCAATCAGAAGTCACCTGCTACGTCATAGATGCAGATACTTCTTATAACATCCTCTTGGGGAGCCCTTGGATATACGATTATATGATCGTGCCTTCCACGCTGCACCAGTGCTTCAAATATGTCCACAAACACAGTTTCGTGAGGACATTTTACTGATATCGGATCCCTTCAAAGGGGTCGAATCCTACTACTCAGATTGCAAGCTCGTACCGAGACAACCACAGGATCAGAAGAACCTCTGATGATCCACCTCCAAGCTCGCAAACCTGGCAAGTCTGTACCCCTTACAGCACTCTACGTAAGGACGCAATCAGCCTCTCGGCACAAGACAGATGATAATCCGGCTGCCAAGGTCTGGCCAAGTGCCAATACCCACAACGGAGCCACTGACGATCAGGCTGCCGAGAGTCGGCCAGCCGCAAACGGAGAAGCTCAATCCCTCCGACAAGCCAATGACGATACGTCTTCCCAAGAAGAGTCGTCATCCCGATACAAGGTCTGGGACTTCTAGCGAACCTACCCTCCTTGCCCAGCATCAAACACCAAGCTGGGGGTCACTAGTCTACCAACAACTTCATGCTCTGCTCCACCAGCTGAACCTCTGACGATCAAGCTGCCCAGGTCGTCCTCTCAGTCTTCGTTTACACAGGGGGTAGCCGAAGAGGAACCGGAGCTAGCCAAGTATGTGGCTTCCCATAATGATGTTACCTCCGTAGATGATGTAATCCCCTAGAAAAGATACCTTACTTCATCAATAAAGGGCTATCTTTGAACTACCTCGAGCGTAATAAGCTATGTACAATATGCTATGGAACATGGTATAGGTGCTCACCTACACACACAGGTGACAAAGGTGCCCACCGCAATCCAGCTTATTCCAGTGGAAGGCGCTTACCGCATAATCGAGGGAGGGGATCATCCAATCATCTTTGGCCGGAAGGACGATCTTCATCCCTTCACCATAGAAGAAGTCGACCTTGGGTTAGATGCCGGAAGACTGTCTCTGTATCTTTAAAGCCCCCAATCCAAATATCTCATGCAAAAACAAGGGTACGATCTGGAGACTACGCCAGGCTTGAACTACGATACTGGGCGACGATTACCTTTGAAGCCACCGGTCCCGGCTGGCAAACCACGGGACTACTATAGCAAAACTCGATGTGGATTAGGGTATGTAACACCCACGACGACCCTGAGAGTTCAGATGAGGAATGCGACTGGCATTTACATTCAATCGGGTCACCAATTTTTGATTTGGATACCAGCATCGGAGACGTATTCAGACAAGTCATGTCAGTTAATATGGCATTCACCGACGCCTACGAAGAAGATGAAGACATTCCTGAAATCCTCGAGCTAGAACCGTAGGCCCAACAGTTGGATGCACAATAGAAAAAGCGGTTCTAACTGAGAGAACCCCTACTGAAGATGAGGTTATATAAGTGGATCTCGGTAGCAAATTTTCTCCAAAACCAATCTTTGTCAGTAAAAGCCTAACAGACGAAGAGCGAGAATCGCTACTGGAACTTGTCAAAGAATATATTGATGTGTTCGCGTGGAGCTATGAAGACATGCCAGGGTTAGATCCCGATATTGCTCTCCACAAACTCAACATTCGACCAGATGCAAAGCCGGTCAAGCAACAACAGCGACGCTTCTGCCCAGGCATCATGGATGCGATCGAAGCCAAAGTCAACAAACTAATAGCCAGCGGCTTCATTCGTGAGGAGCAACATCCTGACTGGGTCGCCAATATAGTTCCGGTCCTCAAAAAGAATGGAAAGATTCAAATTTGCATCGACTTCCACAATCTGAACGAGGCATGTCCCAAAGATGAATTCCCTCTCAATATTACAGACATCATGATTGACAACACCTGCGGCTTCGAACGTATGTCATATATGGATGGCTTCTCGGGGTACAACTAAATCAAGATGTCTCCTGACGACGAGAAGCATCCATCATTCTGAATGCCGATTGGCACGTACTGCTACACGGTCATACCTTTCAGTTTAAAGAATGTTGGCGCCACATACCAAAGAGCCTTCTTCTGAGACCACTTGTGCAAGACTGTGGAGTGTTATGTTGATGATATCGTCGTCAAGAGTCACTGTAAGGGAGACCATCTGCAAGATCTGAAGACGGTATTCAATCTGATGCGAGCGTAAAATTTGAAAATGAACCCTACGAAGTCCTTCCTGGGCGTATCCAGCGGGAAGTTCTTGGGTTTTATCATCACAGCCCAGGGTATCCATGTAGACCCTGAGAAGACAAAGGCAATTATGGAGATGGGTCCCCCGAGAAATCTCTGCGAACTCAGAGGCCTCCAAGGGAGGCTAGCTTACATCAAGAGGTTCATTTCTAACCTCTCCGGGCAATGTCGACCATTCACCCATCTCATGAAGAAAGGCATCTCATTCGTATGGGACGAAGAATGCCAACGTACCTTCGACAGCCTCAAAGAATATTTGTCGAACCCTCCAGTCCTGGTAGCTCCGCTGGAAAACCATTCCTGCTCTACGTACGAGCAATGGAACATTCCCTCGGGGCTCTGCTGGCATAAAACAACGATGTAGGCCATGAACAAGCTATATATTACCTCAGTCGAATGATGGTTGGGCCAGAGCACCGATACACCGCTGTGGAGAAGGAATGTCTCGCCCTAGTGTTCGCCATTCAGAAAATGCGGCACTATGTTACTGGACAAACCATACATGTGATATCACGAGTCAACCCTCTCAGGGTCCTCATGACTAAACCAGGTCACTCAGCTCCCACCTCGCTACATGGGCAATATTGCTGTCCCCCTATCATATGATCTTCGTCCTGCAAAAGGCTGTTAAGGGTCAAGCTCTGGCAGACTTTTAGCAGCCTACCCAGGCTCGAAGTCATCCAGAATATATGAAGAGATCCCAGATGAGGTCGTCGACTCGTATACAACCTCTCATGATGATATATGGCGAATGTTCTTCGACGGTGCTTCGATAACTGGACCCAAGGGCAACATCGTCGTCGGAGTCAGGGTAGTGCTGGTTTCTCCTTCCGAATTGGTGATCAATCGCGCTTACTTTCTCACAGAATCCTGCTCTAATAATGTGGCCGAGTACAACGCTTTGGTCATTGGCCTCCAACTTGTAAGAGAGCTAGGGGTAGAATACCTTGAAGCATACGGGGATTCTCAAATAATCGTCAATCAGATCCGGGCTCATACGAGGTTCGCAACGAAGATATGATCCCCTATCACCAAATAGCGATCAACATCATCTCATCGTTCGAGGGGTTCTTCATCGAACATGTTCCCAGACTCCGAAATATCGAAGTCGATGCCCTAGCTGGCCTTGCTGCTTCCCTAGCGGTGCCAAACCATACTCATCAGTCGGTCGACGTTATAGGCCACGATCTGGTCTGTACCATGAATAACATTCAATTTATGGCGAGTTATTCCGCTCTGACGATCGACGATGCACCGGACTGGAGACAGCCATTCATTGACTTCATAGTCTACGACATCCTGCCCAAGAACCCAAAGGAAGCCACTTCCATCAGAAGGCGTTCTCTCAGATTCTTCTACGATACAGAGACGAAAATGATGTATCGGCGATCTTATGATGGATTATTACTTCGGTGTCTGTCAAACGTAGAAGCCAAAGAAGCCGTATGCGAAGCTCATGACGGTGGCTGTGGGGCCCATCATCCTGGCCCTAAATTGGAAGACCGTCTTCGCCGAATGGGCTACTACTGGCCCACAATGGTAGCAGATGTGATAGATTATGCAAGGAAGTACAAGGCTTGCCAAGTCCATGCGAACTTCATCCACCAACCATCCGAATTTCTACATCCGACAGTGGCGTTCTGGCTATTCGAAGCATGGAGAATGGATATCATTGGTCCGATAGCTCCACCTTCCTTCCGAGGACATCGCTTCATACTCGCGATCACGGATTACTTCTCCAAATAGGCGAAAGTTGTCCCACTTGCAGAAAGTGAAGACTTCAAACGTGATCAGCTTCCTCAGGCATCACGTTATCTATCGCTTTGGACTGTCCCGAAGGATCATCCATGATAATGGTCCACAGTTCGCAAGCCACACCTTCTATCGGTTCTGCGACAAGCACCGCATCCAGAATATTGCTTCGACACCATACAATCTAGCAGCGAATGGGTTGGCAGAAGCATTCAACAAAACAATCATCAAGTTACTCAAGAAGTTCGTGTCGTCCAACAAACGCGACTGGAACGAGAAGCTTGGTGAATGCTTATAGGCGTACCGTACCACAGTCCGAACAGCCACAGGGAACACACCATTCTCCCTGGTGTACGGGTGAGGCAGTTCTCGCATTGGAGACTCAAATACCCTCACTCCGCATCGCCCTCACTTACCAATTGACGACGGATGATAACTACTGTCGCCGGCTACAAGAGTTAGAGGCCTTAGATAAAAAGTGCCTCCTGGCTCAGCAAAAGATCGAGCTATACCAAGCACGCATCTCTGGATCCTTCAACAAGAAGGTCAAAATCAGAACATTCTAAGTGGGCGATCTCGTTCTGGCAGTCCGGAGGCCGATGGTCATGACTCACAAAACCGTCGGCAAATTCCAGCCAAAATAGGAAGGTCCATTTATCATCGAGGCTGTATTCTCCAACGGTGCTTACCGCCTCGCAAAACAAAATGGAGACTTGCTCATGTTGCCCGTCAACGGCAAGTTCCTGAAGAAATTTATGTCTAAACGACATTCTCCAGATCATTGAGTCACGTACACGTTGGTACCGCTGAACTCACCCTTACAATTTTCCAGATTATCGAGTCATGTACCCGCTGGTACCGCGGAACTCATATTCACCATTTGTTTTAAGTTCATCGAGTCAAGCACCCGCTGGTGCCGCTGAACTCACATCTCCAACATTCTAGATTATCGAGTCATGTATCCGCTGGTACCGCTGAACTCACACTCACAATTTTTCAGATTTTTGAGTCATGTACCCGCTGGTACCGCTGAACTCACACTTTCATAATATTTCAAATTATCGAGTCATGTACCCGCTGGTGCCTCTGAACTTACGTTCCGGTCACTCTTTCAGATAAGTCATGTATGATCATACCTCTAAACTTTCTTCCTGGAAGAGATCCTCCCTCATGATCCACTACCCATACCCCAGTGCACAAAAAGGGTAATCGATCCACAAATTTCCAAAACGGCCATGTCCTCATTATCTCTTAGTCGTTTCAATTCTGCCAAAAAAATAAATCATCCCCTACATAGAACTTCCATGTCCTCATTACCTCTGAGTCGTTCTACGTACCCTCCTTCATTGAGCCCACTCCTGCCATGTCCTCATTACGTCTGAGTGGGAAGGCTCCGTCGAAGAAACCCCCATGCTCACCATGTCCTCAGTACCTCTGAGTAAGTATGTTGGTTCCTTTTTAACTTGTTGCCCGTATCCAAAACTAGGGTACGTTAGGGGCAATGGGTCCACACAAAATGTCCCAATAAGATGACTATTACAAAGCAAAAGAGTGAAACAAATATATTCCATTCATTCAGAAATCGGTTACATCCACACGACTACAAGCAAGTCAAAGAAGTTCTTCATACAGACAAGAAGAAAAGCAAAACAAAACAAAGACTACAGACAAAAGATAGACATCTACGAGAAACCCCTAAATCCTAGTTACAGAAGTGCGTATACCATTCCCTCAACCACCTTACATATGAATGATGCAATTAAGGAAGGTCCTCGTCCAGAATAGGAGAATCAGAATTCCCAGCGCTACCACCCTCAGCAGTTTCGATATTTGGAAGGATGCCATCCCCCTCATGCGCCGGTTCTTCTTTCATCGCCTCCTCCTTAACAGAAGAAGACCCCCGGTTGATGACAGGAGATGGCGGCTCCTCTGTCACTGCAATCTCAGCATTCGGTGGAGATACTGCAAGAACCAAAGACGAAGAAAATAAAAACAGTCAGAAGACATTCAGAAATGTTCATGCGGCTCGTTTAAGATAACTCTCATACGGCTCGGACATGGGGTATACCCCCATGCGGCTCGATCATGGGACGTGTATGCGGACCATGTAATTTGAAAAGTTTGAATCAAAGGCTTGTGCACGAAGCATGCAGCAGAGCAGGCTCTGTTAGGGTTTCAAAATATTCAATCTTCTATACAGTCATTACCTTCGATGGCAACGTGAACGTCAAGACGAACGGAGGCGCGACAGTCGAAGACGAAGCCGATTTCATACTCGTCGCTACAGCCTTCTTCACAGCCTTGGAAGCCCTAGGTGCCATTGTTGTCTGGCGGTCAGAGGGAGAAAACAAGACAGGAATCTGAGTCAAGAAGAGTCTAAGAGAGAAGTCCGCCCAAATACCCTTCTATTTATAGACAGAAAAAGGAGGACTACGGACCGACGCCTCGTACAACATAACCGACTCTTCGGTTATCGAAACAAACTAGCTGGTCAAACTCTTGGGATCTCGCCCCAAAAACAGCGGCAATCAATGCAAAAGATCTTCGCACGTGGCAGGATGACGTGGCGAGAAGCTTATGCGGTCTGACAATCCCTGCGGCTGATTGATTCAATGATGGCCGAAACATCCATACGGCCGAATCATCCATGCGGCCAGGACCCCTTATGCGGCTAGAAGAGCTTGCACACAGCCATGCTTCTTATTCAAAGTATTTCAATTTTACAAATTAAAAACTTTGAAGGGGGTCTTGTAGAAGCATGGAAAATAATAAAGAAAGATCCATGCGGCCAGGAAACCCCATGCGCTCAGAAAGCCCATGCGCTCCGAGATTCATGCGGCACAAGGGACTATACGGCTCTGTGATCTCCATGCGGCTCAATGAGAAGTGCCACGTAGCATACAAACAACTCTTCCCTTACTGTATTAATTTTCTTGACGGCTGAAAGCTCTAACAAGACGACAGCCCTGACACAAAGACGTAATTATGACTCTATCATAATGACAGACTCCTAGAAAAATAAAGGAGATCACTGACACAATCTCCCGAGATCCAAAAATGCTACGCAGCCTAGACACGGACAGTCATATGCGGCTCGAGCGGAGACTCCCTATGCGGCTCAGACCGAAGTTGTCCTATGCGGCCCAGATCGAAACAGCCCTATGCGGCTCAAGCGGAGGTTCCTCCTATGCGGCTCAAACAGACGCTCCCCATGTGGCTCACGAGGACCATCTCCATGCGGCTCATGAAGGAGTTACCGGTTATGCGGCCGCTTACGTCCATGCGGCCCAGATTATCATGTGATTCGAAGGTTCGGGGGCCACTCCCCAAACAACCTTGACACGTGGCCGGGCTTATACGGCTCAATCCTCATGCGGCTCAGATCCCCTCAGTGGCTCCAGGACACGTGTCATAAAGCCAATCAATTTTCCAGATTTATTACAATCAAAGATTGGGTCAAATCCCAATAATCTGGGCACGTGGCAGAGAATGAATTAAACTTATTCATTCAGATTCGCAGACATCAGCAGATCATCATAAGGGAGATTTACTCAAATCAGCATTAATTATTGAGAGGATTTGGCACAATTTCATTAATGGCCCAAATTCACCACACCCAATTATTATCCAGATTGATCAATCAACAGGCCGCCGCCACTTCAAGGAATAATCATTGAAAACCCTAATATTGCATTCCCTTCTATAAATAGCAAGGTGCCATTCTCTTGCAAAAGAGGAATCTTTTTCGAGATCAGAGAGCACCAGAATACTTGTAGAGAGAGAGAGCCGAGAGAGGGCAAAGAGAGCATTTCTTCAAAGCCAAGCAATTTCTAGAGCCAAGGCTGCATACCGATCGTCCAAGGAGTAAGGCAGAGCGGCCGTCGTTTCCGAGCCTCTATCGTCACCCCCCAGAATCTAAAATAAACAATTGTACTTAGATTGCTGTACCTAGGTTTTCGTCCCTAGGCTTTCTTTGTACAAGCGAGTTTGTAACGTGAAGTAAAAGTCTAGTCCTCCGATAATTGTTCTGCTCTTTTATATTTCATGGCAAACAGAGAGTCGTCGGAGAGAGTGAGAGTCGCCGGAGAGAGTGAGAGTGCCGGAGAGAGTGAGAGCGCCGGAGGGGGAGGAGAGAGAGTGAGAGAGTAAAATGGGAGGAATGAATCGTTGGAGGAAATTTAATTAGAATTTAGTGACGTTCATCCTAACGTCGCTAAATTAGTCGCTATTAGCGACGTCATAGCGACGTTTCGCGACGACTAGCTCATGTAACTAATATACGTCGTTGTTACGTCGCTATTTTCGTCGCTAGTAGTGACTATTAGCGACGTTTATATTAAACGTCGCTAATGTGCATAATTTAGCGACGTTATACTAATGTTGCTAAATTTACGTCGCTAATCGAGCAGATTTTAGTAGTGGATTGGTATCAGGGCACGACTTTACATCCTTGGACTTCATGTCGATTCTCTCAGTTTTGAAAGCTCGATCATGGATAAAAGAAGTGTACGCTCTCTCTCGATGTGCCTTGGGATGTTCCATACAATTAGTCTAATATTTTCAAAACTTTATAAGTATTCGGTTGAATGGGTCGATACGCGAAGGCCTTTGTGCCAAACTTTGTTGGACTTGAATTGGGAAGAAACCCATGCTAAGAAAGTAGTGTGCATGACAGAATGACCTTACGCTGACAACAACGCATTAGTGTACGAGACCAAAATAGTTCGAACGGGATGGCTATGCCCACAGCCTTTTGGCTAAGTTGTACTGAGTGTCGTGCACCTATACCTTCTCGTACGAGCGAGCTTACGAACGAAATTGAATATCGGTCGGACGAGAGTAAGTTACACTTAGCGTTGTTTCACTTAACAAAATGCCTAGAAATTGGCTTTTGAAAATAAAACGAAAAAAAGTACAAGAAGTACAAATTTATTCTGGAAAGTATTGCTATGGAAGTCGATCTGCAAATGATCACTTTGTTCCTTGGACCACACGATGATGATGAAGATCACTGCTTGAAAATGAACAACCGGAAGAACTAAGTCACCAGAAAGGTATCGACGCACTTGGGCACTAATGGCGAGGTCGAATGCTTTCCTGCTTTGCTTCACTCTGTTCTGAAAGAATGTTGAAGAAGAATGCTCTGGAGAATCAAAATCTCTGAGTTCTAATCTCTATGTTTTCTCTCCTCCTGTCTCTGTGTGTTATATGAGAAAATAAGTCTATTTATAGACTTGGCTTCTTGTGCGTAAAAACTCAGCAAAAGTTTCGTCTTTACGCTAGTAACTGCTACCCATGACTGAAGTCATCCTCTGCATACGTTGACACGTGTCCCATAATCAATAAGAATTGGATGCACGTACACACGTTCTTCGAGATGTGTGGCAAGAAAGCCATTTAGGCAAACCACGTTCCGAATTGGTGAAGAAGAATAGGGCGTAAAAATAACCCAAATATACCCTGAGCGTAAGTAGTAGACTAGGCGTAAAATAGCCCTGACATGGACTTCCCGCGTAAAGTGGTTGTTAAATAACCTTGAGCGTAAAAGTAGCCCAAATAAACTTTATGCACACGTCAACTTTTGAGCGTAAAAACTCGTATAGTCTCTGTGCGTAAAAGAAGCCATACTGTGAGCGTAAAATAGCTCAGTCCACATACTAAACGATAACATTGGTCTCTGTGTAAAACAAATCCCTTAGAATTCTGTGATATATGCCATCATTAAGTCTTCCTGTCAGACTTTGCATTAAATGCAAGACTTGACAGCTTTGTCCAGTGTAAAAGTGGCTAGCCTGTCTTAGGCGTAAAACCATTGGCTTGACCCTGGCCTAAAATGATTAGCCTGTCTTAGGCGTAAAGTGATTAGCCTGTCTTAGACGTAAAGTGTATCAATTTGAGTGGAATGCTCCATTTCTTTGACTCATTCTATGAAGCACTTTTTACGCTCCTACAAGACCCCCTTCAAAGTTTTCAAATATCTTCAAAATTTGAAACACTTTGAACAGAAGCGTAAAAGTCAGGATTTGACCAGTCAGCGTAAAAATCAAGAAATGATGTTGGTCAATACTTAACCGTCATAATGAATTTTCTTCTCGAAACTTTAGAATGCTTCTTCATCTCCCCGAGTTTGCATTAATAATGAGCAGTTTCCCATAAGGAATATGAAGAGTTGATTTGATTGTATAAATAAGGAGAAATTCTTCATTCTTGCTATTCATCCTCATACTTTCATTGCACCAAAGAAAGAGATTAACAAAGAAGAGGCTCCGAGCTCCAGGATTGATGTAGAGACAGAGGTTGAGCGGGCACCCAACTTTATAGAATACTTTGGACTGACTCCAGCAGTCTTTGGTCATATAAATGGTGGTCCCCCAACCGCGTATGAAGGATCAGGTGATGCAGAAGCATTCCTTAGTATGATGCGTCATTCTGGGATCCGCAACATGCACGAGTTAGGTACCTCCCTTCGTCAGCCCAACGAAGGAGAAAAGAATAATAATTTATGTAAAAGTGTCGTCTATGTATTGCGACTCTTCAACTTATCTGTAGGGGCCTACTCCCCTTTTTATAAATAAAATCTTGATATTGATCTCATCTGTTGGTATATAGAATTGTTCTACACCAAGAGAAACAAAACAACACGTGGCATCTATCTTGTGGTCACGAGCGCTTTTTTAGTAGGATCTTTCCGAGATAGACTCACGCCAACCGTTTCTTTCAACCCTTATAAATAGTTGAGTTAAAGAATTCTTTATACATTCTCATTCTCATTCTTCCGAAGATAGCATTTTGCAATATTTCATTCTCCAACAAGAGATTGAAAATGGCGATATTTTTCGATGTCGTTCCTCTGTACGCCCGGTAGCCCCTTGCAAGATTTCATTCTCCAACAAGATGATGCTTTCCGATGTCGTTCCTCTGTACGCCCGATCGCCAGACGTTGATTCAACCACTCTTAAAGCCGAACCATTTTACCTTAATGGTAAGTTTGATTCATAAAACAATTGTCTGCCTTTGAACTTTTTGTTGAAAACAGATGCCCATGAGCGTAAATCCTTGACAGACGTAGAATCTTATAGGAAAGATGCACGGGCGTAAAAGCCTTGTTGAATAATATGCTCATGAAACATTGGCGTAAAAGCCTTGTTGAATGAGGTGCACATGAAACAATGGTGTAAAAGCCTTGTTGAATAAGGTGCACATGAAGCAATGGCGTAAAAGCCTTGTTAAATAAGGTGCACATGAGACACTGGCGTAAAGGCCTTGTTGAATGAGGTGCACATGAAACAATAGCATAAAATCCTTGTTGAATAAGGTGCACATGAGACACTGGCGTAAAGGCCTTGTAGCCTCTGTTTAAAACAATTTTTCTTTGTTGTTTTCTGCAGAAACTTGGCTGAAGAACTTTTCCAGAACCGGTATTGGCGACTTGGATGCTGTAAGGAGCATTCTTCTGACATCAACATCAGGGAGCTCATGCGCTTTTGACACGCAAACCAGACAACTCAGAAATTTCTGTGGGATAGCAGGGTCTTCTTCTGTTGGTAGGAAGAGCCTTTATATACGGAAAGTTGGATGGTGGAGTCAACTCTATCCCGAGAAATCGGGTAGTAGAGTTCCTTTGACGGTAGAACTAGGAATCGTATCCCAATGCTGGATACATTCCTATCTCCTCTGAAAGGCCGCCACTTCTCCCCAATTGTATTGGCAGCATACGTCTTCGGGCTGCCATACTCTGGGATTCTCCTCTCGTCTGAGAAAGAAGACCAGAGTTAATTCCTACCGTTCTGGTCGCCATTGAGGCTCAGACAGCAAGGAATTGACACCAACAACGAATGCGACGAAGAAGATCCAAAGAAGTAATAGATCTCTATTAGGTTATCGTTGTGTGTATAGAATGAAATCCAAGATTGTAATAGATTTTCATTATGATTTGTAAGAAAGTCTAAGAAATGTAATAGACTTTTATGAGGAAATAGAATGGAAATGATAAGTCTTCTATGCTCAATGGTTTGTATCTATCCAGTAGTAATATGGACATGATAGATAATAAAATCTATTTTTTGTTTAGAGTATACAATACTATCAGAGGTAATATGAACATGACAGCATGTAAGAACTCAAAGAAAAGTAGATTAATATCTATGCAGAGGTCAAATGAACATAATAGATAGGAAATACAAGCAAGTAGATTTAATATTTATCCAGAGTAATATGGACATGATAAATAAGAAATCCAACTTTTTAATTAATTGATAAGATAGAAGATCAAAAAAATTCTCTAAGGAGACAAGTATCAGCTTAACCAAACCTTGGTAGCTGGGGATTAAGAAGACAGATGTCATGAGAGTATACGTCAATATCGATGAAAGAATGGATGAACCAACATATCTTTCAGGAAAAGAAAGAACAATACCATGGATGAATCTGACGTAATGAACGGACAGGCCTTTTCGGGAATGAAAAGTTATTTTCAATTTCAAAGACCGTTCATTAATATCTCCTATTAAATAGATGAGAACTCTTTGTAACTTTTCATTCTTATTTCCACTCCTCTATTGGAAATGTCTTCCAAGGATATACAGCAAAAGAATGAAGTCTCCAGGAAAGTTGAGGACATCATTGAGACGTGCCCCACTGAGCCAATTGTGACAGGCCAACCGAAGTAGGCGAAAGCTCTTCTACTCCCAAGCCACCACAAGACATCTTTGCTTTCTTAGTAGAGCCAGGAAAACTCCTGAAGAAGAGGCGCTGAGGATAGCTGCCTGCAAGTTTTTTGAACTCAGGCAACGATGCCTTCGAAGCATTGGCTGACTATGTATTCAATAAGGAAGGCAGTGGTCCTTGTCCTTAATCCTTTATTCAGAACAAAAATAATAATAAAAAATTTTTTTCATTCTGTCTTTTTTTTATACATAGTACTTCTTAAGAAATTTGCCATTGATTGGCATCATGAGTAGATCTCCATTAGGCTTTGATAACGATAGGCGCCATTAGAAAAACAGTCTCAATTACATAAGGGCCCTCCCATTTTGTTTGGAATTTCCCTTGCTTTTGTGAGTCATAATCATCGGTCTTCGAACGGCTAATACCAACTCGCCAATCTTGAATACCCTCTTTTAACTTTACGATTGAAAGTTCGAGATATACGGGCTTGATATAGTTCAATGTACTGTTGTGCTTGAAGACGCTTCTCGTCCAATCCTTCAAGTTCTTGGAGTCGTAAGCGATCATTGTTCTCTATAGTTAGCTCATTAGCAATAGCTATTCGTAGAGATGGAATCTGATTTCCAAGGGAAGAACAGCCTCACATCCATAAACCAATAAAAATGGTGTAAAACCAGTAGGAGTCCGGACTGTTGTTCGATAAGCCCATAAATATTCTCCAAGTTTCTCATTCCAATCACGTTTATTAGAAGAGACAAACTTTTTGAGAAGATTAATGATCGTCTTATTGAAAGCATCGGCTAAACCATTAGCAGCTGGATTATAAGCCGTAGAAGCTAAATTTTGAATTCGATTCTTATCACAGAACCGATAAAATGCCTGACTGGCAAATTGTGGAACATTGTCATGAATTATTCGTCGAGGAATCCGAAGCATAAATGACATGATGTTTGATGAAGCTGATCACATTAGATGTTTTCACTTCAGCAAGGGGAACTGCTTCTGCCCACTTAGAAAAGTAATCGGTTATAACTAATATGAACCGTTGTCCTTTAAAGAAGGAGGGTTAATAGGACCATGACATCCATACCCCAAGCTTCGAAGGGCCAAGAGGCTGCTATAGGATGTAGAAATTCAGACGGTTGATGAATAAAATCAGCATGAATCTGACATGCTTTACACCTTCTGGCATAGTCAACAGCATCTGCTATCATAGAAGGCCAATAATACCCAATTCTTCGAATACGGTCTTGTAATTTCGGACCCGTTGATGAGCACCACAAACACCATGAGCTTCTCGAGTGTTTGTTTGGCTTCACTTTCTGAGAGACAGCGTAGCAAGAGTCCATCATATGAGCGACGATATAACATATGTAAAGACGAATCATAATAAAATCGAAATGATCGTCTCTTGATTGATGCAGCTTCTTTTGGATCTTCAGGTAAAATCCCATAAATCGCATAATCAATGAATGGAGTTCTCCAATCCCTCTGTTGGGAACTTGACTCTGTAGTATAACTCTGTTCAATATACAGATTATTCTTGACACGAATAAATCTCGGTCCAACAAAGTAATTGTATTTTGTCTTCGGATTGGAACAGCCAAGTCTGCAGCTAAGCTAGCAAGAGCATCAGCTTCCACATTATGAGAACGTGGTACGAATTCAATGAAGAATCCTTTGAATGAAAGGACCAATTCGACTACCACTTGATGATAAGGGATGAGATCAGGATTTCTGACTTCATAAGTCCCTCTAATTTGATTAACAATCAGTTGAGAATCTCCATAAGCTTCTAGGAACTCAATATCCAATTATTTTGCTACTTGGAGACAAATCAATAGAGCATTATTTCTGCTACATTGTTGGAGCATGGCTGATTGAGAGAATAGGCACGGATATGACCATTTTGTCAGAAAACCAAGACGATTCCTACCCCAAAGACAATATTGCCTTTAGGTCCTACCCGTGATGCTCCATCAAAATATAATTGCCATATGTCATTCTTCAAAGTCATGTTACAATCTACACTTCATCTGGAATGTCCTCGTATAACTTTGATGTTTCAGGTATAGGGTGAGCAGCTAAGAAATCAGCTAATGCTTGGCCCTTTACTGATTTTTGAGGTACATAAACCATATCATAAGGAGTGAGTCGCCCAGGTAGCTAACCTGGAATTAAGAATGCTTGGTTTTCTCATCAATACCCGAATGGGATTTATTCTGGAAATAACATGAATAGTTTGTCCTGTCACATAATGTCTTGTCTTTTGGACAGCAAAAACCAAGGCCAGACATTCCTTTTCAGGTGTATACCTGTGTTCAGCTCCAACCATCATTCGGCTAAGATAATAAATTGTATGTTCATGACCCATATCACTTTTCTGTGCAAGGAGAGCGCCAAGTGAATGATCCAAGGCTCGAACATATAGCAAAAATGGTCTTCCTACCACTGGAGGTACTAGAACAGGTGGATTTGTAAGGTATTGCTTAATGTCATTGAAGGCTTCCTGACACGCTTCATTCCAGACAAAAGATACACCTTTCTTTAATAGACGGAGAAAGGTTGACATCTCCCAGAGAGATTAGATATAAATTTTCTGATATAAGCAATGCGACCCTGAAAGCCACAGAGTTCTTTCAGATTACGAGGAGGACGCATTTCATGGATTGCTTTAACTTTATCAGGATCAACATGGATACCCTGAGAAGTAATGACAAATCCTAAAAACTGTCACTGGAAACCCCTAAGAAAGATTAGTAGGGTTCATTTTAATTGATGTTGACGCATCAATTCAAATACTGTCCTTAAGTCTTGAATGTGATCACCTTTGATCGACTCAACAGCAATGTCATCTACGTAACATTCAACTGTCTTCCATAGATGTTCTTGAAAGATGTTGCTCATAGCCCGTTGATACGTGGCACCGCATTTTTAAGACCAAACGGCATAACCGTATAGCAATAAACCCCAAGGGGTGTTCGAAAAGAAGTATGCTTCTCATCTTCTGGATGCATCTTGATCTGATTGTATCCAGAATCCATCCATGAAGACATATGTTCAAAACGCATGTATTGTCTATCATGACATCAGTAATGGGAAGTGGAATTCGTCCTTTGGACAAGCTGCATTAAGATCTCGATAATCTATGCAAATTCGACTTTTCGTTCTTCTTCATAACAGGAACAATATTGGCAACCCAATCCGGGTGTTGTTCTTCACGAAAAAGCCACATGTAATCAACTTTTTGACTTCTGCTTCAATTGCATCCATCATATCTGGTCTAAAGTGCCATTGCTGTTGTTTTACAGGTTTGGCATTAGGCAAAATATTGAGTTTATGAGCAGCAACTTTAGGATCTAGACCTGGCATATCCTCATAACTCCATGCAAAGATGTCAATATATTTTTGATCAGTTTTATCAACTCTTCCTTTTCATCTCAGAAAGGTTTTTACTGATGAATATTGGTTTGGACGTAGTTCCATCTCCAACATCAATCTGGACAACCTCATCCTCTGTAGGTGGCTGTCGTTGTTCAAAACAAGTTCCCACTGAGTGTCCATTTGTTGAGCCCAAGGGTCATTCTCAAATGGTTCGGATTCACCATCAATTTGAACCATGTAAGCTGAAAATACTTGCTCAGATTCATCATAATAGTCTCCTCTAACATATGAGGGGAGATATATCAGATTCGATAAATTGGATTTCTTCTAATCTGATGATTATGAAGAGCTAGAAGAGAATTCTTCTTGTATATCGTCATTAAACATGTAGGATGTATCATATCCCAACCCATGACGAGTCTTCTGGTAAAACGGATCACCACATAATGGTAGTCGTCTACCCTTGCCTTGATTGAGACCTTGTATAGTCTTCAAATCATATCCCATATTCTGGATGATCTTGATAGATTGTTGACTATATTTGTCAATTCGGATTCTTCCTTTATCTTTATCTTTCAGATCTGTCTAGGCAACAGGGATATTTCTAGCCAGGCCAAACACAATTTGGTGCTTGTTTTTTTATCAGACGAACCACGAAATAAGATTCTTCGTGACGTCTATAAGTTACACAAGCTTACGATGGAGCAACTATAGGAAGAAGATAGGGAGAAGATGTTAAGAACTTTTGAGCGTAAGGTCCAACATCGATGAGAAGAAAGGAATTTTCCTTATGATCAATGTATAATTTTCCTCTTTCTATGTCGTCTTTATATTGATGACTTTGATTATCAGAAGATAAAGTCATTCTTTCAATAAACTTGACAGCCATATACTCGAAAAGGAAATCTTCATTGATATCAAAAAGTACAGAATGATCAATATTTACATCATTTACAATCTGATTGCTATGCTTCGGATTAATCACTAGTGGACCATCATCTGTCTTCTGCGTAGATTTGCCAAGATTGACAATCAATGGTGGTTCTGGATCATTCGTACAAGAAGTACGCCCTTTGACCTTGATCATAAAAGGTTGAACTTGCCTCTTAGCAGGAATATTCACTGATTCCTCAGATGAAGCTTGAGTTCTTCCTTTAACCTTGATTATCAAAGGTTGATCATTGACAGATTGGGATTGGATTCGTCCCTTGACTATGATCTTCAAAGGTTGCTCTTCTGGCAGATCTTTATTAATACTGATCTTCAGTAGATGATTGATCTTCAGCTATGTCTGATATCTCTTTCACATGCTCTTGTTTATAAAGCCTTGAATCAGAGAAAAGGCTTCGACACCCTTGAAAGGATTGATATCAGCAAACTCAGTCTTCACAACCCTTGGGAATCCACATACTTGAAGCATTGATGGAGAGTTGAAGGCACGATGTTATGTTCATGAATCCACGGTCTCCCCAGAAGGATATTGTAGGATACGTCTAAGTTGATAACATAGAAGGTTACCATAGTTCAAAGATCACCAATCTGAATCTTCAGACGAATCTTCCAATGGTTTACTCTTGCCAGAGTTAAACCAACTATTGTAGTACTAGTGTAAGTCAGATCACTAGTAGGAATCCTCAGGGGTCTTAGCATACTCTGAAAATTATGCTAATTGAAGACCCAGGATCAATGTAAATCCTGTCAATTTCAGTGGATCCGATATACCCAGTGTAGTACAGAGGCCTGTCATGTTTTTATGCTTCAACAATATCTTCTTGTGTAAAGGTGATTTGGGAATTGCTTCCATCACACTATGACATTGCGGACACGACTGGAGTATTATCAAGACCCTTGAGTTGAGCCAAGCATGAATCTGCTAGAAGTAAAGCTTCACTCAGAGTCTTCCTGCTTTCTCTAGAAAGACGAAGCAGCTCAAATATAGATAGTCTAGCCGGAGTATTGGCTAACTGAGCTAGAATATCAAATTTGCAGGGTTTCATCACCACCCCTGACTGGAAGCAGACTTCAATGGAACGTCAAAGCGTACTGCTTTCTGTTTCCCTTTTCAACCACAGATGGTTTAGCAGGAATAGGAGAAGGTTGAGCTGGTAGTGTTTCCGCTACGTCTTCTGCTTCTTTGGAGGATCCCTCATAATCTTTGTGGTACTCTTTCCCAGATCTTGTACTAGCAAAAGTTTCTTCTTCAGATTCAGGAGTAGGAAGTACCATATTACAGGATTTAATCTTCCTTCCCTTGGCCTTCTTCTTATGAGGATTGTTATGAGGAACTTCAGAACCCAATCCAACAGTAGATTTTTGATTTTGAATATGTAAAGGAAGTCGTATTCCTTTATTATAATTCAAACCTTCTGCCTTCTGAAAGTCATAGCCCATCTTTTTATGAAAGATTGATTGTTGACTGTATAAATGAATAGCAGTAGACTTTCAACAGGTGGTTCCACATAGGAAGAAGAAGAGATCTCTGTAACTACAGAGAATGAGGAAAGACGTCTCCGTAGCTACGGGAAGAGAAGGATTCGGGATACGAGGAAAAATCCCTGTAGGAGCTTTCTCATAAGCAGCAAAGACTTGTTGTGCCCGATATAAGGGAAACTATTCATGGCTAGCCACTGCTGATGAGTAAGCTTAAGCTTGGTAGGAGGAGCTAGACTTGGAGGACATATGTTCAGTCCTCTCAGTCTATTTTCCAAAGGAGTGCCATCCCATAGATGATCCGAATCAGAGGATCTGGAATAACATGAGAAATCATGTTGCAGGTTTTGACTTTCTTATCTTTCTTGGATTTTAAAGTTTTACCTTTATCTTCCATTTCAGATACTAAGTCAGGATGTACCCACATAATTTCACCATTCTTTAATGTGAGAGGCAACAATCCTTCACTTTCTTTCCTGCCAGGCGGGATATTCACAATCTTCATCGTCGCCTTCGGGATTGGGATAATTCCATCTGGGACTTGCTGTGGAGGAAAATCTCCGAAATGAAGAGAAATCATATTGGTTGTAACCGTATGGTCATCATTGGTTAAAGCGATAGCACCACCATTTATCAGCTCTTGGATTTTCTTCTTCAAGACATAGCAAGCACTGGTAGGATGATTAATGTATCTATGATAGATACAATATTTGGGATTGTCAGTCAGATTCACCTCATTAGGCCTCTTTGGCTCCGGAATCTGGAGTTTGTCACTTTCACCAAACATTGGAATATCCTGGGATATCACTTTCATCAAAAGAGTATTCTTCCTTTGGCCTGGAAGATTCTGATTATTCGGTCATTTTATTCTTGGAAAGATTGACCATGAGGGTGTCTTTTCCTTTCACATTACGATTACCAGAATTATTACCAGGATTAATTTTCTTTCCTCTATCCTCTGAGGCAAAAATCATCCCATGTTCACGAGCCAACCTACCATTGGTCTCGCAGAAATTGTGCTATGATAAACGAAACCCAATCTGTGAATTGAGAACCCGTAAAACAGCAATAGATGGTCGCAGATTCATCTTGCATGTATCAATTAATGCTGAATCTGGCATAACAGGAGGCATCTTTAGAGTAGCCTGTCGAAAACGTTCGATGAACGTCCGAGTATCTTCTTTCTCCTTTTGTTTGATTTCTATTAAGGAGGACATGTTCATGTCCATACCTCCTTTATAGAAGCGGGAGAGAAACATTGCCTTAAATTCGTCAAAAGACGAAATGCAATTATCAGATAAACTACGATACCAGTCGTAAGCTGAACCCGTCAAGCACCCAATGAATACTCGAGTGAGAAGAGCATCATTTTTCTGTAAATGTACAGTCATAATATCAAAGTAATTGATATACTACTAGGAGAAGCCCTTCCATCAAATAATACCATTGATTGTGGCTTGAATTTTGGTGAAAGGGTACATCATTCCAATGAGAAGGATAAGGTTGCTTAATCCCTAACCTCTGGAGCTGATCCTTGTGCTTCAAAACTTCAAACTGTTCTTTGAGCTCATGCACTGCTTGAATGGCTTCACTGGTTTGCAGAAGCACATTTGATTGAATGTTGTTGATGTACCGTAATCCCCACCGGAGATGGTACATCTTCTGGAATAATGGGATCTGGAGATGCAGAATTTTGATTACAGCAGGCTCTTGAATATTCAAAGGTATATCAGCCCCTTGACTATCTTGAGTTGGTGCTGCTACTGGTACTGTTATTACTGTCGGCTGAGCAGTTTGCTGATTCAATATTATCTGATGCATGCTTTGTACCATGTTAAGCATGTCTTTTAATATTGCTCAACGGCAGTGAGACGTTGTTCTGTATTAGCAGATGACGTCTCTGGTTCATCTCCAATAGCGTAGGATTCAACCTCTCTTGAAGATATAGAGGGATTAGTATAGAAGTATGAATCGACACTATCAGTTTCGGACTCAAAAGATTGAGTACCCCCAGCTTCTGAATCAGAAGTCTGCAATTGTCTTCGTCTTCTTGATCGAGTATTCTGATATACTCCTTCAAAGGAATCAAAGTCTGTTGAACTGTTGTTGACCTGGAGTTTGGGACGTATTCCGTCTTGGACGTCGTCCTCTGTTAGTATGAGATGCCATGTTCTTGGTCATCAGCTTGTTGTTGAGGCACATTAAAACTCAATCGATCGAAAACTGACCGTTTTGAAGCGAACAACAAGTTGATTACAACCTGGTGATATTCACAATGGTGTTTCTCTTGGAGGAATGTTACCGAGATTGTCTGTTCTTACGCTTTTGCATTAGCAATTTAAATCAGAAGGAGTAGAGGGAGTAGTCTTCTTTATTACATTTGGGGTAGAAAAAGTTTAGTCCCTTATGTATAAAGAAGATTACTGGCTACATTCAGAACCAAACTGTACATTTCTACGCGTTTGGAGTTGTGTACGTAAATCTTGAGATTTTTGAGCACGAAGGACTCCATTTTCATTGCGTGTAATTTGTAGGTTTGGTACTTTGCGTAGAGCAATATAAGAAGGTTGTTGGTGTAGAACTGAAGCTTTACCAACAACATATTTACGCTGTATGCATTTAGGTACAATCACATTAGATGTAAAAACATCATTGCGAATGTTAACTACACTGTCACAGACATGAGACTTACCTTTACGTAGAGCGTAAAAATTGATTATCTACCACGTCACAGATGGGAGATTTTCTTTTACGCGAAGAGCGTAACTTTTGTGCGTCTACCATGTCACAGACGGGACTTATTCTTACACTCAGAAGCACAAACATTAGAGTCTGCCTCATTACAAATGGGAGACTCGTTCTTATGTACTGAGCGTAAAATTTGGTTTTTACCCACTGGCGTAAAACATCATTTTTACGCACCGGGCGTAAAACTTGGTTCTTACGCAGTGGGCGTGAAACCTGATTATCTTCACCGTCACGGACGGGAGATGAATTGCTACACTTAGAGTGCGACGCTGAAGTAAGGACTGCCTCGTTACGAACGGGAGTCCCTACGACAGGAGTGGGAAGAATTCCCTTACCATCAGAAACAACAGAGAGATCAGAAGCTATTTTGGATTTAGGAATCCAAACTTTTCGTGCTTTGCGATATTTTTGAATATTGGAGCAGCGAAAACCACCCCCAGTTCGGAGCATCTCTTCATAAGCAGTCTGGTCGAAGTGTACAACCAGAGTCTTCTTTGTCGATCCAATCAACATATCATCGTATTGAGCAATTGCCTCTCGTCAGAGGATAAGGTCGTCCCCAGCAGAGTCGCCATTTTGTTTCACTTAACAAAATGCCTGGAAATTGGCTTTTGAAAATAAAAGAAAAAAGTACAAGAAGTATAAATTTGATTCTGGAAAGTATTGCTATGGAAGTCTGATCTGCAAATGATCACTTTGTTCCTTGGACCATAAAATGATGATGAAGATCACTGCTTGAAGATGAACAACCAAAGAACTAAGTCACCAGAAAGGTATCGACGCATTGGGCACTGATGGCGAGGCCGAATGCTTTCCTGCTTTGCTTCACTCTATTTTGAAAGAAAGGTTGAAGAATAGTGCTCTGGAGAATCAAAATCTCTGAGTTGTAATCTCTCTGTTTTCTTTCCTCCTGTCTCTGTGTGTTATGAGAAAATAAGTCTATTTATAGACTTGGCTTCTTGCGTAAAAACTCAGCAAAAGTTCCGTCTTTACGCTAGTAACTGCCACCCATGACTGAAGTCATCCTTTGCATACGTTGACACGTCCCATCATATCAATAAGAATAGGATGCACGTACACACGTTCTTCAAAATGTGTGGCATGAAAGCCATGTAGGGAAACCACGTTCCGAATTGGTGAAGAAGAATAGGGCGTAAAAACAACCCAAATATACCCTGAGCGTAAGTAGTAGTAGACTAGGCATAAAATAGCCCTGACATGGACTTCCGCGTAAAGTGGTTGTTAAATAACCTTGAGCGTAAAAGTAGCCCAAATAAACTTTATGCACACGTCAACTTTTGAGCTTAAAAACTCGTATAGTTTGTGCGTAAAAGAAGCCATACTGTGAGCGTAAAATAGCTCAGTCCACATACTAAACGACAACATTGGTCTCTGTGTAAAACAAATCCCTTCGAATTCTGTGATATATGCCATCATTAAGTCTTCATGTCAGACTTGCATTAAATAGAAGACTTGACAGCTTTGTCCAGTGTAAAAGTGGCTAGCCTGTCTTAGGCGTAAAACCATTGGCTTGACCCTGACGTAAAATGATTAGCTGTCTTAGGCGTAAAGTGATTAGCCTGTCTTAGGCGTAAAGTGGATCAATTTGAGTGGAATATTCCATTTCTTTGACTCATTCTATGAAGCACTTTTTACGCTCCTACAAGCGTGTATGTCAATAGAGACGTCGGAACAATGCTTAGCATGTTGCTAGAGGAACGGCTCAATTCTAAGTGGTTTATGCCATACCACTTATGCGATCAAGGTATCGAAACATTTGTGTGTCGAGAACGATAGGCTCGACTTCTGAGTGGTATATGCAATACCACTTAGCAAAAGCAATGTCAAGCAATTTGGACTAGCGATAGATTGCATAAGATGATTTTGTCGGTTACGATAAGTTTGCCCTCAATGGACAGAATAGTATCGAGACTCGAGTGGGAGTGACCCAAAGAAGTCGATGCAATATACTTCGATTGAGTTGAACGATCAGGTCGGACTCGCATCATTGGATGATGAGTCAAACGGGAATTCGTTGAGTGAGAATCGAATGATAGGCTAAGAATAGCGAAGGATTTATGCTTTGAGAAAATAGTTAACTCGGTCAAATTCAAGTTGAGTTAGTACGAAGACTTGTTTTGAACGAGTCGGTTAGATGCGAAGAGTCGTGCGAACGGATTTGAGTTAGCGCGAAAAGCCGATGGCATGATTTCGAAGTGCGATTTGAGAATACGATAATGAATATAAGAAATTGAAAATCCTGTCGCTCAATGAGATAGTTAGCTAAGTACGACTGAAGATCTTGATGCGTGCGAGACTTGATTCGTATTCAAGTTTGGATGATAACAGTGATCGCAATGAATTGGAGTTTATGAGAAAGGAAGATGTTCAAGTTATGCACACCGACGATGGTATTGAGGCGTATCAAAGACATATGCAATAACTCGGAGATACTCTAATCAAATGAACAAAATGATGTTGAGCATTGTTGTTGGATTAATAAGATGCAAGTTAAGTCGATGTCAGTTCAGACGAAAATGGAAGTGATTTGATTGTTTCAATGAAAACCACAACGTTGACAATGTTGTCTTGTGCGAGTGCAACTCCAGCCTTGCACATGCATCACGCCGGATTAGGGCGATCATTTCATGTGAGTGCTGGTATGGTGATTCGTGGCCAGCAAAGATGGTCTAATTTCCAAGACGTGGCAAATTGGATTTGACTTGTGGTTTGATGCGAAGGTGAATTCGAGGATTGTTACGATGAGTATAGAGTGTGTCGAGTATTGACCGTAGATAAGATAGACTTGTAGCCAAGGCGAACAAATATTGCTCGGTTAGCGATTGTTTAATGGTATTACATGAGTGATTCGAGTAGTAACGGTGCATCAGTTGTACGGGTGGGCAGATAAATTATGGATTGATAAAATTATGTCCGATTGGATAGTCCATAGGAATTGTCGGTAATTGATTTGGCATCGAGATATGATATAGCATGGTTCGTAGTAACTGTCCCTCGTTGATGATCTTCAATTATCGAAGGTAGCTTCGGGGCAGCTGACCCTAGAAGACTTTATCGCCAAATCAAAGTAAAAGTCAGAGACCGTAGGATGACCCTAATAAAGTCATAAGGAATTGCGTCGAGATAAATGATGATGTAGTGCACGTTGAGGATAAGACTAGGCGATTGAATATCATGTTTCAAAATTTAGCAAAGTAGCCTTCGTGAATACGCAATTAGACTTGATTGGTCGATGATCGGATAGATAGACGGACAGACTTAGCGTAGCATACGGATGGACGATTATGAGAAAGTGCCACATATGAGCATAATGAATAAGAGAACGACCTTAGGGATGATGTCGTAGATCGTGACTCACGTAAACGTTAGACTCGTTTACGCTTAGCAAGCGACCTATGTGGTGAAACGAACTAGTTGGGATTGTCCTTGGGTAAAAGGTCGCCTTTGATCATCGACGATGCAAGTTGATCACTTATGTCGTATGAATTAAGCACGGTGTCCGGGTAAGTTACTTAGCTGGGGTAGCCTCAGACGTGATTGTTGATGGTCTTGAGAACATAGAGAGTTGCGAGTGCGAAACCATATAGTCGTAACAAAACTTGAGCTTGTTGAACTTAGTTAATGCCATTGAGACGAGACTTCAGGATTTGTTGCGATCGGATATACGACTGCTTGACACGACACATAGATTAATGGTCCAATGAAACCTATGAAATGAGATATGTGATTATTGCACTGCATCATGTGTCATAAATTTTATTGGATGATCACGTATGCATCGATATGCATATGCGATAGAATTGCGAGAACAAATGCTAGAGACCAAGTCCGATCGAAAGTACGAGATGGTAAGTAATTGAGGATAAGAAGTTATCTATTAGCTTTGTTCCAATATCCTACATCTAAGCTTGGCTGGAATGCATATATTTGTGGGATGCCTAAAATATGTGTATGATCCAAACAAAGTTGTATGATTCAGATGATAGTGGCATGAGATCGTGAAACAATTAGAGAAATACTTGGATTGAGTGTTGGTTTTGGTTCGAGGATGAACCTTGTTTGAGTGGAATATTTTGTAATACCCCACTTCATGGTACATTACGATGAGTCGTTGATTCAAAGAGTTGCGTTGACCCGATGAAGTATCGATGCAAATCGATGCAAGTGTTAAGTTGGCCCGAGAGAAAGCATTGAGTCGGTTCGAGATTCTAAGAAATTGAATCGATGCAACGCACAAGTCTGATTCGATAAAATATTGATTTTAGTTGTTTCTTGTGCAGGCTACGCTTTTGCTGAGTTATAAGAGGTCAACATTTTTCTTATTCGCAACAATGTTCGCGAAACCAAAATATTGCCTTGCAACGAACTAAGGCAAAGTCAATGGACTTGGCCCTTCAGAAGAATTAAGACTTAGACTTTTAAAGGCGTGCTCGGGGTCTCGTTCGGCCGATGCAATCATCGCTAAGTGGGTGGTTCCGATGAACCTGTCTTTGCTTAGTCTAGACACATAATAATCCGGACAATGTTGCTAAATGCTATGCGATAACCCCGTGCATGCTAATAAGAGAACTCAATGCACCTAGCTAAGGGAATAATCCCATCTTGTATGCGTGTGTAGAACATGGAAATAAACTTAGGAATTTACTTGAATCCTCGCACTGCACTCCACGCTCGTGCTAAGGCAAATCATACGTTTCAAGTACCTTATGCGCTTAAGTATGCAATAAAACAATGAACACAACTTGAGGCAAGAAATATTGAATGGTTTACTGAATTGAGGCAGAAAGACTATCAAAATAGTCGTTCCGAGCAAAGTAATAAAAACATCAAAAGGCTTCGGAACCGTTGGGTCGCCAAGGCAGTTCCCATACTGGGAGCTGCATAATAAATAAATGAATGAACAAACAAATGAAAAAGAACAAATGAAAGAATGAACGAATGAATGAAAGGAAAGAAGAACTCGGACGATCAGAAGCTGGGTGTACCAGGGATCGGGTTGAGAATAAGTAAATAAAAAAAAGAAAAGAAGAAAGGATAACTAGTCACAGGTATGATGGGGACGTGCAATGGGGCTCGCTACCCGTGCTGCACGGATGCCGCCGCCAACCTAGTCGAGAATCCGTTATAGCTCAAAGAGCCTCGCTCAAAGAGCCGATAAGATAGCAAAATGAAAAGAGAATATGAAATAGTTGCGGATAACTCGTGCACGAGAAAAAAGAAAGAAGGATTCCTCGGACGATAAAAAGCTGGGTGACCAGGGATCGTGCCGGCCTTGGAGGAATCACAGCTTACGGTTGACTTGGGTGAGGGCTCGGTCCGCTCAAGCAATAATGCCGGTATGCGTAGCCTATCAGGGTGTACCAGCCATCACTATTTGTAGATACTACGAATACCACATTAGGAAGTCCAAATAGCTTGTATTACCAGCGACTGATACATATAGATTAAGTGGACTCGCTAGTGGCAATCCACGTACGAGGCCTTGCATTGAAACTAGCAATCTAAGTAAGCTGAACAACTGAATGAACATCTGAAAAACTTGAGTACTTCACCCGAGGCAGAAACACGTTGATGATACTCGTATTGAATATGCAAATTCGTCAAGTCTTTATGTATAATATGTTGGCTAACTTGGTTTACCGTGGACAGGGAAGATCGTACGGTAAGTATGGTAAGTTGTGCATGTTATTTCTATGCGACACTTAATGCCCGTAACACGAGATAGGTTTTGTAATATAGCCATAAAAATGAGCCTAAGAAAGATTAGAAAGACAATCAATTGATAGATGATACATGAAAGTAAATTGAACGTGTGTGGTAATGATAGCGAGCGGTTGAACTAGCCTCCCCACCAGTGCATACAATGTACTGATAACTACATAGTCTACTTGTAGGGTGCGGGAGAACCTCGTCTGGTGTGGAGTCTTCCTCGAACATACTAAGGCGCGGAGCTAACTCTGGAGCCTTGGAGCGTTGCAAAGGAGCTGAAGCACCATATACAGGACATAATGTATCGGAACATCGTCATGTATCTTCCATTTTGTAAGCCGCTTGGCATGCCTTTTATGTTTCGAGAGAGATAGCTTGAGCGATTTGTAATCGGCCTAGCGCCACTTTTAACACTTCTTAATTTTCAATAAAGAGTTTTGGGTTTGCTTAAACTTGTGTTCAATTACACTATGTGGTCTAGCTTAAATCGGTCGTTTATGGACTTAGCCTTGCATGAGCGCAACCTTGGCTCATGCGGCATCACGCCTTAGCGAGGACGACCGCTCCTTTGGGAGCGGGGCATGAGAGCAGACAAGGTCAAGATGATTAGAGACAGACTCGGGGTTGCCAAGACAGGCAGAATCATTGGGCCGATAGCAGTCGAAGACCCTTGGAGTTCACTGATGGCGATATGGTGTTTGTGAAAATATCTCATAGTCAAGGGACGGTCAGATTTGGTCGAGGGAAGAAGCTGAGTCCCAGATAAATTTGACCCTTCTATATACTTAGCAGAGTCGGAGAGGTGGCTTTCAGAGTTGCATTGCAACTTTGATGGCGCCCACAACATATTCCACATTTCTCAGCTGAGGAGGTAAATTCTAGACCCCAGTCACATCTTGGTCACTCAGAGCTGGTGGTTGGACCTAGCCTCACCTACTCGGAACAGCCCATGGAGATACTGGATCGAAGGAAGAAGAGGTTGAGAAACACTATTATACCCTTAGTCCGGTTGCATAGAGGCATCACTCACCAGGAGAGTTGACTTGGGAGAGATGATAAGATGAGGAAGAAATATCCTTACCTTTTTCAGGTATGATTGTTTGTACCTTACCTTTGGAAATTTCGAGGACGAAATTTTAAGGAGGGAAGTTTTTTAACTCTATTTTTTATAAATATTTAAAGTTGAATTATTAAATTTAAATTATTGAAATAATAATATTATTTAGAGAATTCAATTGGGGATAAAATACTTTTTTTAAGTAATAACAAGAATACAATATTTTGGAACAATGGTAACACATTCATTTTGGATCAAGAAATAACTAACCGCCCCAAGTATATCTCTTCCCATTCCATTTTGTAACTCCCAACCTCTTCCATTCCGTAACCCCCAATCTCTTCCATTCCGTAACTCACAACCTCTTCCATTCCGTAACCCCAAACTCTTCTATTTTGTAACCCCCACCCTCTTCCATTCTGGCAACCCCATTCTATCGTAACTTTCCTTTATTTCTCTATAAAAAGAGAAATGTTAAAACAAAACTTAAGCATTAATGCCATCTTCTCCTTTGTAGCAACACAGCGACCCGTGTCGTACTTCCAACCCAACTTTTTTTTTTCGTATCCACGTCTGCCCATGAGCACCTTCGAGAAGATTTGGTACGAAGTTGTGTCTAGATTCTTATATTTTGGTGTCGGGTTGGGTAGTGTAGTGTCCACTTACTGTTATATTTAGTATCTTGTATGTGATGTTTATTTGATAGTACTATAGATTAGGCACTGTAGTGTTGTTCTTTTGAGAATTAAGTTTATGATTATTTTTCCTATTATAAATATTTGAGTTATTGCTATCATAGTTTTAGAAGATGTTGTTGATGATGTAGGTTTTGTTATATTAGATTTAGAGATGTTATTCAATTATAGTATTTAGTTTTAATACTGTTGTAGGTGGGCTTGGGTTTAATAGATTTTGTTGTCGGGTTAAAAGGTTCAGCAGAGGTGGAAATGCTTTGTGAAGCTAGTAAAACAAGTTCATATATACAGTGTTGTATATTTAGTTTTAGTTACTAATGCATTACAAGTTTTGTTTGGTGGCCTTTGTTAGATTCTTTTAACGTTCTCTAATAGGTTAATGTTAGATTAGTAGCACTTTTATTTTGGCAACAGGTTCTGAGGGTTGGTTTTGTGGTGTTTATCCATTTATATAGAGTTCACTTATTATTTTTATCTTGATTAACTCACATCGTTATTTACCGATGTTGAAGACGAGACAAGTCCACTTTTCATTGACCTATAAATCATTTATTTATTCGATCTATAATCGAAGTCATCAATTTATAATCGATTTGTTTATCTTTTTAGTGATTCGATCTCTAATCAAAACTATTTATTACTTTCTGTTAATGATTCAACCTATAGTCGATATTATTCTCCTCTTTATTAATTCAATCTATAAATGAATTAATTCTTGTTTGACTTAGGAGCTTGTCTATGCTCACAGTGTAGGGCACGAGAAGTGGGTACGTCCAGCCTACGCCGCAGTATCGACGGTAGAAAGCTGTCCTAGGTCATATACATCTAATACAGTGTAAATGTACCTGAATAAGATATACTCTCCAATCGGAGGACAATATAGAAGGTACAACTCAATCACAATTCTAAGATAGAAATAGTACGATAAGATAGATATGAAATCTCAAAAGAGAATACAAATAGAAGGAAATAAGTCTAAGTGTCTAAACGACATTAACATCTCAACATCCAAAAATAACACAACTCAGAAAGTCAAACACAAATTACATAATGAAATAAACAAACAGCCTAGCTATCTAGCCTAGGCTATAGGGGTGATGTCCTCAGCTAGAGCTAGATCCTCCTGTGGGTCCAACTCACAAGTGTCGTCTAGGCCTGCTCCATAGTAAGTAGGGCAGAACTCCTCAGTATCATCTGTAATATTTTCAACAGGTCCAGTCAGGACATGTAACACCAGTTTTCCAGATGAGGGTATTTTGAAATTTTGTAATATAATTATTATTTATTGATATTTATTTACATGGTGATTTTTGGTGATTTTCAATTATTTTTAAACTATTTAAAAACTGGTTTAAGTCATGACTTATGATTTTGATGTGCTGTTAGTGAAACCTGAGAGACTGCATGACCTAGAGCCTAACCACGTCATTAGGATGATTTAATTGTTATTTTTTAGCCTAGGGGTATTTTGGTCATTTTGACTTATTTGATTTATTTGGTGATTTGTTGAATTGGTGAATTTCTGGTTGACTTGACTTGTTGAGACCTAGTGAGCTAGCCTAGAAGCTAACCCTAGCCATGGTAACCCTAGTCTAACTTAGGTTAACCTACATTTAGTCATTAGAAACTAATTTTAGAATGAGGGGACTTGGTTTAGTGGATTTGAGTCATGGTTTATAGTTTCATGAAATGGCTTATGACTTCATGACTTGATTAACCATAACTTAAGCCCATGGGCCAATTTAGGAAACCCTAACCCTAATTCCTTCCTTTATGACCAGCCATAGGGATCCCCACCCTATATAAACACTTATTCTCTAGGGCTTGCCTCCTTCTTTCATTCATTTCAACATTGGAGAAGGAAAGGTATTGTCCCTCTTGCAAAAATCCCCATAAATCCATTTTAATTCCTTTTTGATCCTAGTTTCTTGCATTAGAACCTAACACTCTCCTATTTTCTGATTTTGAGTTTAATCCCAGCTTTGGGACAATTTGTAGCATTTGGCATCAAGAGGAAGAATCCCCCATTGGAGCTTTTCAAGCTTTTTGCACACATAGGTAAAACCCTCTAAATTGATTTAAACTTCAGTTTTCTTTGCATATAGGGCTAGATCTAGGAGTCCCCTAGGTGTCCCCGAAATTTGGGTGGAATTCGTGTCCGTTTGGTGTCCGTATCGGACACGTGTCGTATTATATGTTAAGTGTTTGATGTAATGCCTCAATGAACTTTTTGTTCTCCATTTTCAAAACAAATTAATATTTTGAAAGCTCCTGATGTGTGGAATATATTTCGTGAAGACTGAGTTTGATTGACACTATTTTCGTGTCCAAAAGGGACACGGACACGCAGCACGAGACCCCCCGTGCTGTGCCCTGCTACTACCCACTGTTTTTTCACTACACACACCACTTGGACACGTACAAATTGGCACGGGGGTGGGGGCAGATACTGTCAGGACCCCCCTAAAGTTTCACAGCATTTAGTGTCGTGTCGGACACAGAAACGTGGCCGTACGGGTTTTGTACTGGTTTGCCTGCGCGTGAAAACGCACGTTGATACGCACGTTTAAACACGACACGGGGACACGTTGCCACTGTGCAGGGCAACATATGTGTAGCCCTATGTGGGGCGAACACGTGGGCACGAGCACGAGTCGTGTCGTACCTTGTGTCGCGTGCACGAGGCCGTGTCCTCGCTGCACGAGGCTGCCTGTGCAGATTTTCGAAACAATGTACGTTTTGCATTTTGGACACGTTCGTGTCCAGTGTTTGGACACGATACTACTTGTGACACACCCACACATGTGCATGATTTCTTACCAACCCTTTATTGGTCACATTAGCATGATTTGATAGTTCGAAATTCAATTTTTGCCCATAGTTCTGATACATATGTGCAGTTTTGAATTTCCAAACTTAATTCCCATTTTTTAACTGATTTTCTGATGATTAATCACTAGATGAATTCCTATACATGTGTATTAAACTATTGCAAGGCTGATTGTTGGTTTGTGTGGGATCTTTAGGTTTTGAATCAAATTTTGGTTGATGGACTGCTCTTGAAACAGTCTACTGATACCTGTTATCCTGAAATGAAGTTCACTAACTTGATACCTGAGATTAGATTGATTTGATTAATATATTGTATGCAAACTGAGATTTAGTTGAGATTATTCCTATGTTTAAACAACCTGAAAACTGAGTTTAATTGTTATGTACAAACCTGAGACTGAATCATGTTAAAACTGAGTAGTAGTTCATTGTAAATCTTGAGGATTCAAATAATTTGTTAACTGTTCTTATGATTAAATTCGAATTCACTAGCTACTAAATCCTGAAATATTTTACATGAAAAGAACCTGAAACTAAATTTTGATGTTGTATTGAGTCTCCAGATTAATGTGGGTTCAATTCACTGATTAGAATTACTAGGATTTCAAGTAAATGGATTGATTCCTGAGATTTCTTCTTCTTTAACTGACCTGAGATATGATGGAGTAACTGGGAACTGCCTTCACTGAATGCATGAATGGTTCCCATTTATTGTAAACTGTCTGTCTTTTTCTTCTCCTTGTTATTGTTCTGTCCATGTTTGTATGGACAGTCCCATATTGATAATAGATTGTCCTACATTGATATAATCAGTCCTGTTTATATTGATTTAGCCACCCTTGAATACCTGTTACATATTGACATAACACTGTTTCCTATTTCACATTCATGTACTTGCTCATTGTCCTATATGGAACTATGCATCTGCCCTCATGTAGAGTGTCCTACACACACATACATTGTCCTGTCTCACTTGCAGCCTGTACAGGGAGAGCCAGGTCTGAATTGAGTTCAGATAATGAACTTCAAGTTCAAATTTGAGCTTTCACTGCTCACCCTTTTGTTCATCCTGCATCAGCCATCAAGTTGTCCCAAACCAATCCTCAATTAACACCCCATATTGCAGACCACATACCTACTATCCAGTCCCTCCATATCAGCCATATGCATGCCCATATCTGTCTCCTCAAACTACTACACAACAGCCCTGTTTTACACCATGTTGGCTGTCCATGTGACAGTCCAACATCATCCATAAATCAGCTATTAGCAAGCCCCTCAAACCAACTACAAAACCAGTCCTACATAGCCCAAATTCAGTCCCTACATGGTTGTCCATGTTCAGCCATTCACATGACTGCTACATGTGTGAACCTATGTACACAACACACCCCCTTCATGCCCCTTCCTTGCCCCCTCTTTCTCTGTATATATAGTGTATATATGTAATATATGATATGAGTATATCCTATGTATACATGTTATGTAACTTAATGATTATGCACTATGAATGAATGAATGTAGGAGAGCATGAATGTATGCAAGTATCCATGTAGTAGGTAACATAATGCATGAATGAATAAGTGTAGGTATGCCATGATATAGGAAATGTATGTAATCAAATGCAAGAAACAAATGAATGAATGCAATGTGTAGGAATGTATACAAGTGCCTATGCATCCTTGTATGAATGTATGTACATATGCCTATGATTGAATGAATGCAAGTTCAAATATGTGAATGTAATGTAAGCATGTATATATATGTAAAATGTGTTCCCTATGACTTGTGATGGTGTGTTTGCTAGTCTAGGCTTGGTTAGGCCTAGTGAGACTTGACTGGACTAGGATTGACCTAGTTTGACCTAGACAGTTGACCAGGTTTGACTTAGAGTTGACTTTGACCTAGATTGGCTTAGAAATCATTTAGTTTGCATTGTAGCTTTCAATTCTCTTGTATTTTATATATCATGACCCATATTACTCTGTTTAGGACATTGTGACTCTGGTGCAGGCATCTGATATTACACTACTCTTTTCAGAGTATCAGGCGAGTACATTCTTTGATAGTTCTCTCATTTATTTGTTAATTACTGTATTTCAGTTCTAGTTAGCTGTATGTGATTCTCTGTTACAAACACGTACTATTATTTCTGGATTCATGTATACGACACACATTTATTTTCTGGCCTCTATTACTGGTATCATTATTTCCGGCTTCTATTACTGGAATCATTACTGGAATCACCCCGGAATCATTTACTGGTATCATTGTACTTGGCTGGACTCATCTTGAATCATTGTGTCGAAATTCTGGATTCACTTGCTGGGAGGGGAAATACTAGAGTAAGACATGTAGACATACCCCATTACTGGAATCACCCCTACTAGAATCTACTGGAATAATAGCCATCTCACACCCGGCCAGGTGTGTGATATGCCGGATTACCCATAGCCGTTTACATGTCAATCTCGGTATTTTAAAACACACTGTTAGAGTATAGGCTGGACTCACCCTGGAATCATTGATCACTATGACTGGAATCGTCCCTTGCTGGATTCATCTTGTATGAGATTCATCCTGTACTGGACTTACATTGGAGTTACACTGGTCTACATATTGTCTGGACTTTATATCATATTACCCTGGTTCAGCTAGTTCTATTTTTACAGTCTTCATTGCTATGATTCTTCTCTTGTTTAGTATTTACTTTCCTTGCACTTTATCTGTCTTTCTTACCATCACCTGAATATAAAACTGTCATTTTCATCAATATAACTGCCTATAACTGCTTTATTGTTCTCTGTCATTTACTTGAGTTTTCTAGATGAGATTGTGCTCGTTCCTTTCCTGACTGGACCTGTTGAAAATTTTACAGATGATTGCCCTGAGGACACATGCCCTACATTTTACTGAGGAGATGGCTTAGCTACCTATGGCCCCGACACTCAGGAGTGATCGGGATTTAGTCTAGTAGACTTGCATTTATTTTTCATTTAGGGCTTGTTGTATAGAATTGAGACTTGAGATGTATTGAGATTATTCAGATGTTGTTATTATTTCAGTATTTATTTTTGTCTTCAAATTCTTAGTTACAATTCTGTGTTATCTTATCGTGCTTAGACTGTGATTGAGATACACCTTATCTTATACTTGTCCTCCGTTCGGAGTTGATCATGATGAGTACATTATATACTGCATGAGTTGATGGTTAGTTAGAGACCTAGAACAGCGTTCTACCGCCGACACTGCGGCGTAGGCTGGGCGCTGTTACGTACTCGTACCCTCACAGTGGGTGCGGGTTGTGACAGGACATGAGTGAATCCATCACTCTCATGCAATTCATATCATGGCAGGAAATATAAAACAAGCAATAGAATAAGATACATGAAACGCTGTATGAAAAGTACATAAAAGTAAGAGAGATATCTGAAAACAGGAGAGAGGTATATGAAAAGTAAGACTGTAAGTAAATATATATAAGTGATTTAGAGCACAAGATGGTTATGTAATCGGGTTAAGTTTGCACATGATTATTCTAAGGTAACTGTATTATATGTGAGGGTGTAACAGGCGTGCTCATGATTACACTACTTGGAATTAACCACATAACCACTTCTACTCACCCCTACCCTAATCAATACACAAGGATCCATTCAAGTTACGTTATTGCACATGATTATGCTACTTTATACAAGAAGCTTATGTGAACATGAGTGTACATGAGAGCACATTAGTATACATGAAGGCATATGAGAACATATGTATACATGAATAGATACGAGTCCAAGGAGTACATGATGCACATGATAAAGTACATGAACATGAAATACCCGATGCACCTGCTGGGGGATAACATCTCATAAAAAGATCCATATAGTACTAATCCATGATAACAACGTAACAGCATCAAGTAAAATAGTCTAGAGCAAGAATATAAGTCCTAGCAAGTATGAAATGATCGGAGAATGTACTCGCCTGATATCCTGAACGACTGATGAGAATAGATGTCCATACAGGAGTAACTGAGTCCTATTTAGAGCAACACAAGTTACAATGTGTCCAAGATATGATAAATCAAGTTTACATGCATTCTACATGATTCTAGGTCATTCTAGGTCAAAGTCAACTCTTGGTCAACTCTGGTCAACAATCTAGTCAAACTAGGTCAACTAGTCTAGGGTTTATACAAACTCAAGTCTATAAGTCATAATTGGCCTATCCAGTCAATTTCTTTGTCAAAGTAGTCTAATATATCTCCTATGTATAAACACCATATATATACATAGCTAATAGTATATAGAACATGGCCTATATAGGATACCTAAACGGTATGTATATATATATATATATATATATATATATATATATATATATATATATATATATATATATATTTATATATATATATAATATTTTTATATATATATATATATATATATATATATATATATATATATATATAACATGGCCTATATAGGGTACCTAAACAGTATATATATACATATATATATATATATATATATATATATATATATATATATATATATATATATATATATATATATATATATATATATATATATATTTTTATATATATATATATATATATATATATATATATATATATATATATATATATATATAAAGTATATATATATATATATATATATATATATATATAAAGTATATATATATATATATAAAAATAATATATATATATATATATATATATAAAAAAAAAAAAAAAAAAAAAAAAAAAAAAAAATATATATATATATATATATATATATATATTACCAGAATACTCCCCATTTAATTCCATCAAGCTGAAAAGCCAAAACCTGTACAAGTATACCAGAAGGCGCAAAATGCAGAAGCCTATATACGTATACTAACAAAAGTCAGGGAGGAAGGGAAAACAAAATAACTAATCCCAGGATAGGAGAGAGTTCCAGATGGTTATTTGGCCGTGAAGACAACGAGATCTCCTCTTGCTGCATTACCTAAACGTCTCCCCAATAAGCTGGTCAACGTTGTACTGATGTCCTTCATATCTCGCCTTGTTGTGATACTTCCAGATTAACCACGTAGCAGCCGCTGCAACGATCTGGTGGCCGTGGGACACCGAGCCCCATGCAGCTACGAGATCGGCGAAGCACCCGCCCTCTGGGGCAATCCTACAGCGTTGGGAAAGAATACTCCAGACCTTGACCGGTAGGTCTCCCTGGCAGAAGATGTGGTCCACCATTTTCGTTTGACGATCCGTGCAGCAAATGCACGTGGACGCAAGGCTGAAGCCAATAGTATTGAGCGTGTCATCGGTTGGTAGGATCTTGCGAATGGCTCTCCAAATGACGAAGGACCACTTCTTGGCGATGCATGTCTTCCAGAAGGGTGCAATGCTTGGAGAGGGCACCGCAGTACCTTGGACCACTCTGCTGGCCGATCTGACCGAGAATGATTCTGAGGCTTCGACCGACCACTGGAAATCGTCGTTGTCGCATCCAATCGTCGATCTGCAATGGTGGATGCTCTCAACAGCCTCAGGCCCGACCCTATCTTGGACTTTGATCCAATTCCATGTATTATCAATGGGGTCCCATATGTCCTTGATCTTGCAGTTCCAGTGGGCTTATGAGTGGTTGTGAAGCAAGGTGTCTCCAACCCACCTTTCGTGAAATGCCGATGCGTCCCCATCTCCCTCCCGGAGGTGCATGACAGGCTCGGCTAGAGAACACCCGACGAGCATGCATCGCCACGCCGTAGAGGACCTGCAGTTAGAGATGGCCATCGACGGGTGGATGTGTTTGAAGTATCTGGCCTTCATGAACCTAGTCCATAAGTACTGAGCCGTGCGGAGTTTCCACCACAGTTTTATAGAGAAAGCTTTAACAATATGGAAGAGTTTGGTGAATCACAGGCCCCTTCCTCTGTAGGATGTGCCATGGTATCCCAACTATCCCAATGGTGCTTGTCGTGGCCGTTACTGTGCCCCAAAAAAGAAGTTGCTAAAGATGCCCTCGATTTTAGAAAGCACTTTCTTGGGGGAGGAGCAAGCCGCAAGGGTGTAGATGGGTATGGAAGTGAGGACGTGCTTGATAAGGATCATCTTTCCCCCTGGGGACAGAGTAGCGTTGTGCCATCCTTCAAGTTTTTTCCTGATACGGTTGGTAAGGTCCTCAAAGATGCCAGGATTGGATCTCCCATACAGGAGGGGACATGTAAGATATTGGAACGGGGGATGCTTGATGGGGAAGGAGGTGGTGTTGAAGAGAACGGCCGTATGCTCCTTTTTAATATTATGGTGGGCGTAGATGACGCTTTTATCCGGGTTGACCCTCAGGCCCGAGCACCTGACGTATCTCTGGAGAGTGTTGTGGACGACATCTACCGACCCAACGTCCCCGGTAGAGAATATGAGGATATCGTCAGCGAAAGCTAGGTGTGTGATAATCGGGCAGCCGCTGACCGTATGATAGTGATGGAAGTTAGTGGAGCAAGTCATCTTGTTAAGGTTCCTGCTTAAGGTATCCGCCGTAATGATGAAGATGGTGAAGGAAAGAGGATCTCCTTGCGTAACCCCATGACTCGATTTGAAGAACCCGTGGGCCTGACCGTTGATGACCGTAGAAAACCAGATGTTGCTGATCGATCTCCACACGATGTTGGTCCATGTTTCTGAGAATCTGAAAGCTCTGAAAACCCAGATCATGAATTGCCAATCCAGTCTGTCGTATGCTTTCTCCATGTCCAGTTTGATAGCAATATTGCCCCCTCTTGCCGGGAGCTTCGTGCAGGTGATTAACTCTTGAGCCAACATGATATTATCCTAGATATTTCTACCATGGACAAAACCACTCTGCTCCTCAGAGATGATCTTGGGAAGGAGACTAGACATGTGGGAAGCTACGATCTTGGATATGATCTTGTTGTTTACGGTGCAAAGACTGATGGGACAAAAATTGCAGAAAGTCTCTGGGTTCTCCTTCTTCGGGATAAGGATAAGGTTGGTGCTCGAGATGGCTCTAGGGTACATGGCTCCTTGGAAGAGGCAGAGACCGCTTCGAGGATATCCAGCTTGATGATGTCCCAGCATGTGCAAAAAAACCCCCGAGAACCTGTCTTGTCCGGGAGCAATATGTTGGTCAAGGGCCCAGATGGCGTCTTTCACCTCTTGTTCGGACGGAGGGAGCTCGGGTTGGGTGTTGTCGATGTTGCTGATAAGATGGGGTATTTCCTCCAGGAATGTGGGGTCCATGAGAACCGTCTCCTTGGAGAAAGTTTGGGAGAAGAACTTCGCAGCCGCCGCTTGGATACCCCTTTGATCGTTGATGATGTTGCCAGTTTCGTTGGCTATATAGTGAAGCATGAGTTTCTGTCTGCGACCATTGACGCAGGCATGGAAATAGCTCGAGTTTTTGTCTCCATCGCTGTCCCATTTAAGCCTCACTTTCTGTTTCCAAAAATCAGTTTTGATTTTCAATCGAATTTGACGATAGCTTTAGTGAGGTTAAGGGTGGTCCTAGCTGTTGGTGATCTGTCAGTTATGAATCTGATTTCGACACGTTTGGCGTCATCCTCAGCCTCACGAATGGCCTAAAAAATGTCCCCATAGGCCTGCTTGCTATAGACTGTCAGGGCTTTCCTCGTAGCCATGAGTTTGTTGGCCACCCGACTGAGGGGTTCGGGCGAGTCCGCGCTATTCCTAGCTTCCGAGATAATGGCCAAGAACTGGGGGTGTTCGCTCCAGAAATCCAGGAACCGAAAGCTTTTTTTGTTCTGGCCAGAGGTGCAAGTAATGCCAACTAGCATATCATGGTTTAATTGGTTCTTTTTAGAAATGACAACATATAGTTTAAAAGTTTAAAACCGTAGCATGTACGTGAATCGGTCAATAAGTGAATAGGATGTACAGCGGCACATATCAAGTTTTCTGGCATGCACATACGTGCACGAACGGCATCGGTGTATATCCATACACAAACGCTGGATCAGAACATACGGCAAGGTCACATATAGAATGTTACCGAGCGCGGTAAATATATACGGAGAAGGGGGTCATGATCACGTACACTACTAACAGTTTTCCCATAACCCGTTATTTAAACATGTGAGAGATATGAGATACTTTTCTAAACATGGTAGAGACAGAAAGTAATACAACATGTAAAGTTTTAACTTGCTACCCCAAGGATCAGCATTTAGTATGGTTAGTAAATCACAGTTTATTGTTATAGCAGTATGTAAAGTTCGTAGAAAGTACTTGCCTCTAGCAAAGCAAAGCAGCGATAAAAATGCTATAGAAGCCTGGTGACTCGTCACTGTAGAAATAACACATAAACTTAGTTTTTATACTAAGTTAAACACTACGACACTAGTGGTGCAATACGACTTTCTTTCTGATTGGACACCTAGCCGAATGGTGACTTTAGGATAGAAGACCAATGTGGGGAGACACAATACTTAAACTAACCTTTTAGGGCCTTTACACTAGTGTGGGGTGAGGTTCAATACGACTAAAACGCAAAACAACACAAAAAGTTGCAAGTCGTAACTAAGCAATAAATAAATCAAACTGTACGTTGTGTTCCAACAATTTTTGAGGTAGACAAAAAGCTCAATTTTACATAAAATAAAATAACAAAATGATCCTTGTTAATTATAGAAATTTATTATAATTTTTTTGGAATTTATTAACCAGTACATGTATTTTATAAAAATCAGTTTTCATAAGTACACAGAAAGTGAGTTCGGGTTTCATATGTCAAAATAGTGGCAAAACTATAAATTAAATACTATAAAAATTATGCTAAATTAGCTAAATTAACAAAGTATCTAAATATTATTTTTCCAGAATTTTAACAGCAAGTAAAGTATTTTTAGAAATTCAAAAATAGCATGGTACACAATCTAAAATTAAATAATTAATAATCTGCGTATTTTGTCCATGTACATAATTTGAACCAGAGTTCAAATACAGGACCCAAGGCCATGAATCAAGTCCAATATGACTTGTACAGGTCTTGAATGTGTAAAAATACATTGGAGCCCAAAAACCCATGCTAGACTTGGACACCAAATGGTTGCAGTAATAAAATATAGAATTTTAAATAATAATAATATATATTCTTTTTAAAGTGGGGCAAATATACAAGTCATAATTTAAACCATAAAAATGACTTGGGAATTTATGCACAATAATATTTTGTACAAAGTAGAATTTTGAAATACATACATAAAATAAATAACTACAACATTTATATATATACATATAAATATATAGATATTTATATGTATACATAATGGATATATATATATATATATACATATGTTAAATATACATATATATATAAGAAATACTTAACTATAATATATATATATATATGTATATATATATATATATATATATATATATATATATATATATATATATAAAAAAAAATATATATATATATATATATATATATATATATATATATATATTTATTTATTTATTTATATATATATATATATTTTATATATATATATATATATATATATATATATATATATATATATATATATATATACAAATATTGTATACATATATATATATATAATAATATATATACACATGAACAAATATAAATATATACATATATATACATAAGTGCATATATATATATACACATATATAATATAATAAAGTACTAAATATAAAATATATATATATATATATACAAATACAGTATATATACATATAATATAGTATATATAATAATATAATATATACATATACATGTATACATATATACATAAATATATAAAAAATAAAACAAAAGAAAACAAAAAAGGAAAAGGAAAAGTAAACATATATACATAAATATATAAAAATGAAACAAAAGAAAACAAAAAAGGAAAAGGAAAAGTAAATAGAACAACGGGGGGGTTCGAACTCGGCCCAGGGGGGTCGAGTTCTCGAGCTAAGTCGGGCTGGCCAGGGGGTCAGCCCGCTCTGTGTGTTAGGTGTAGGGTTTAGTTTAGTGTTAAATAGGTTTTAGGTTAACAGGTTTAAACCCGGTAGCACGGTTTCGTGTCCTGACAGTTAAGGACACGAAAAACTATCGAGTCCGAGTGTCCTGGCCACGCACGGCACGCACGAGTCGAGTCGGACGTGTCCAGACACACCAACGTACTGCTCGTGTCCTGGCGAGTCACGTACGTGAAAATGAGACACGCACGACATGATTTGATGCTGCAACTTACGTGTCTGACTTCTGGGGAGTTTCGAGGTTGCTGGACGGCGGCTGAGGCGTCGGGGTTGCGGCGCTCGGGTGGCGATGCGTCCGTCTCGGCGTCGCGCTTCGAATGGTAGTGGTAGATGGGGGTGATAGTCGATGGGGAGGTGGCGTTGGGGTTCGCCAGACTTAGGGTTAGGGTTAGGTCTCGTCGGGGAAGAAAGGGGGTCGGGGAGGCCGAATTTTAGTATAGGGTTAGGGTTTCAGGGTAGGGGTTATTTATAGGGGGCTTAGGTCGGTCGGGGTTGGCTAGGTCGGCCGGGAAACGCGGGGGAGAGTCGATAGTCGGTCGGGGGCAGCTGGCCGGGTCGTCGTGGGTGGGTGAAAAGGAATTTTGTAATAAGGTCCCTAGAATCTAGGATTTTACAATTAGGTCCCTCCCCTAGATAAATGCAATAATAAATTTGCATAACAGAATTAAAACAATTCACAATTTACAAACTGCTATAATAACAAATTAACAAATTGCATATGATATTAAAACAAATCTAAATATTATAAAGTGATATTAAAACATTTTAATTAATTACAAAGTGATATATTTTGAATTAAAAACTATTTAAAAATCATTTAAAAATTCTAGAAAAATTCCTAAAATTATAATAAATTATTTTAAGGGTAATTAGGCCATTAGCAACTAATTAACACTAATTAAATTAATTTTGAAAAATAGGGGCTGACAAGTCTTTCCTCCTTGAAAAATTTCATCCTCGAAATTCACAAGGATTTAAGACCCTACAATTTCCAACATAACAAGCAATGCAACAAATGACTAAGGCCACGATCGAAACTAACCTCTAAGGTATCAAGCGGGAACGGCTGGTTCCCTCGCAGCGGTTGGATCGAACAAGTAAGGGTATCTCTCCCTCATGTCTGACTCCCTCTCCTAAGTAGATTCACCCGGAGAGTGACGGCTCCAAGCTACTCGTACTAAGGGTATAACCTTGTTCCTCAGCCTCTTCTCCCTCCTGTATAATATCTCCACTGGCTGCACAGAAACTGCAAGGCTCAGTCCGACCTCCAACTCTGAATGATCTAGCACATGACTGGGGTCTGGAACATATCTCCTCAGCGGAGATACGTGAAAGACATCGTGAACTCCTGCTAGGTTGGGTGGAAGTGCAACCCTGTAAGCTACCTCTTCGATCCTGCCAAGTATCTCGAACGGCCCGATGTATCTGGAGCTCAACTTCCCTCCTCGTCCGAACCGGATCGTCCCTCTAGTAGGTGATATCTTCACTAGCACCATATCACCTTCAGCGAACTCCATCGACCTGCAACTAGCATTGGCCCAGTATTTCTGCCTGTCCTGAGCTACTCTGAGACCGTCTCTAATCATCCCGACCTTCTCTGCTGCATCTCTGATCATCTCTGGCCCAAGCATAAATCTATCCCCAACATTATCCCAAAAGAGCGGTGTGCGGCATCGTCGTCCATATAGTGCCTCGAAAGGAGACATACCGATACTGGCTTGGTAGCTGTTGTTGTATGAAAACTCTACCAAGTACAGATGGCTCTCCCATGATCCGCCAAAGTCCAGCACACAAGTCCTCAGCATGTCCTCCAGCGTCTGTATCGTCTCTCGGACTGCCCATCTGTCTGCGGGTGGTACGCCGTACTGAACTTGAGCCGACTGCCCAACTCTTCCTGCAAGCTCCTCCAATAGTGGGACGTGAATCTGCTGTCTCTGTCCGATACGATGCTCACTGGTACTCCACGCAAGCGAACTATCTGTTGCATGTATAGCTCCGCCAACTTCTCGGTGGAAAGCCCCACCTTGAAGGGTATGAAGTGCGCACACTTCGTCAGCCTGTCCACGATGACCCAAATGGCATCCTTCCCTCCTTGGGAACGAGGAAGCCCTGAGACAATGTCCATCGTAATGTGTTCCTATTTCCACTCGGTAATGGGTAACGACTGCAATAGACCAGCTGGCCTCTGGCGCTCCGCCTTGACCTGCTGGCAAACTAGGCATCTCGAAATAAAATGTGATACATCTCTCTCCATTCCGTGCCACCAAAGATGTTCCCGCAAGTCATGGTACATCTTGTTAGCACCCGGGTGAATAGAATATCTCGATCGGTGCACCTCCTGCAAGACTGCCTCTATCAGCTCTCTCTTTGGCATGTACCATCGGCTGCCATGCCTCAAGGATCCATCCTTTGCTACAGTGAAGTCATCCAGCAATCCAGCTAAAGCCTGGGCCCAAAGTCTGCGAAGGCTCTCATCTGTAGACTGTGCCTCCTTGATCTGCTCCATCAAACCTGACTGAATGTCAAGCGCCATCATCTGTATCACTGATCCTGACCGAACTATCTCGATACCGAGCTTCTCCAGATCTTCCTGCATATGTTGATCTATCATTAGATACCATGCCATCGGATGCCTGCTCAGCGCATCTGCCACCACATTTGCCTTCCCGGGGTGATACTGTAAATCGATGTCGAAGTCCTTCATCAACTCCAACCATCGTCTTTGCCTCATGTTCAGCTCTTTCTGCGTGAACACATACTTCAAGCTCTTGTGGTCAGTAAAGATTTCCACACTCTCTCCGTATAAGTAATGTTTCCATAACTTGAGTGCAAAGATCACTGCAGCTAACTCTAGGTCATGGGTAGGATAGCTCTGCTCATGAGTCCGTAATTGCCTAGATGTATAAGCAATCACTTTCCCATGCTACTGTAGGACACATCCTAGCCCCTTTCCTGAAGCATCGCTGAATATGGTGAAACCTCCAGATCCTGAAGGTAATATCAGAACTAGAGCGGTCGTCAACCTCCTCTTCAGCTCCTCAAATACTGTTTGGCAGTCCTCTGACCAGATGTACTCTGCGTCCTTTTGCGTCAGCTTTGTCATGGGTTCAGCTATCCTGGCAAAGTCCTGGACGTACTTTCTATAGTAGCCGGCTAAACCCCGAAAACTTTTGATCTCTAAAACTGACGTCGGAGCCTTCCATGTCTCAACGGCAACAATCTTCCTGGGATCCACCGAGATTCCCTCTCCAGTAACTACATGGCCGAGAAACTCCACTCGGTCTAAAAGGAACTCGTACTTCGACAATTTGGCAAACAACCTCTCCTGCCTCAGAATCACCAAAATTGTCCGCAAGTGCTCTGCGTGTTCCTCCGGCGTCTTCGAGTATATCAGGATGTCGTCGATGAACACTACGACGAACTTATCCAAATACTGGTGAAATGTCTTATTCATCAAATTCATAAAGACAGCTGGCACATTTGTGAGACCAAATGGCATCACCAGAAACTCGTACTACCCGTACTTCGTATTGAATACCGTCTTCTGGATGTCTGCTGCCCTGACCTTCACCTGGTGGTACCCGGATCTCAAGTCTATCCTGGAAAATACTTTCGCCCCACTCAACTGGTCGAACAAATCATCTATCATGGGCAGAGGATATTTGTTCTTAATTGTGATAGCATTCAACGCCCGGTAGTCAATACACAACTGAACTGTACCATCCTTCTTAGGCACAAAGAGCACTGGCGCTCCCCATGGAGAAGCACTAGATCGAATGAAACCCTTTTTCAACAGGTCATCAATCTGCTCTTTCATCTCTACGACCTCCTTGGGGTTCACTCTATAGCAAGCCCGGGATACTGGTGATAAAACCGGTACTAAATCTATGGTAAACTCCACATCTTTGTCAGGCGGAAGTCCTGGAAGATCCTCTGGAAATACATCCATAAACTTCCTAATGATAGGGTGTGGCGGTGCTAACTCCCCAACTGTCGCATAACAGTTCGGCTCTATGCTGATCTCCGGCCCTGTCCTCCTGACAATGAATGGTGCTGTGCCTGGGGGACTGAACATAATACTACCCTCATGACAGTCAATAGCTGTATGGGCATAGCTAAGCCAATTCATCCCCAATATGATATCATAACCGGGGAGTGGCATCACAAAGAATCGTCCCCTAAACTCTCTCCCGGCTATAGTAATAGAGCATCTATAGATAGCTCTAATGGGCACTGGTCCGCCTCCCGTCATTACTCTACTCATCTTCGCGGTAGGTATAGCTACTAAATGGTGTTTATGCATAAACGTTAATGACAGAAAGCTATGAGATGTACTAGAATCAAACAAAGATAGAGCAAGAAAAGTATGCAAATAAACATGACCTGTGATGACGTCAGCCAAATAATCTGGCTCCGAAACCTGCTCCGGCTCCGGCTCCGGCTCAAGGGCTAGGCTATAAGTCTTCCCCTGAGGTCCTTTTTGCTGCAGCAGATGTTGCCCAAACCTCTGCTGCTGAGTCGGAAGTGGCCCTCTAGATCCCGTGGCTACTGGACAGCTCCGAAGCTGATGGGTGGCAGACCCACAAGCTAAACACTGCCCCAACCTCTTCCTATAAACGAAAGAGTCGTGGCCTATCCTTCTACAGAATGTACATAAGGTTCCCTTCTGCTGCTACCGGGGTCCCGAGGCTCTAACTGGCAGGGTCGGATGATGTGGTATAGGGGGACGGTGTGTCTGCTGGTACGATGTCGGTGCTCTCTGCTGGAAAGCCTGACGCTTGGATGGTCCCTTGAGGTGTACGGAAGCCGGCCTCTTGCAAGACAGAAGATGCTCCTCAATGCTCTGGGCCAACTCTAGGCTCTGGTAGTAGTCAGTCGTATCGTTCGCCACTATAAGAATGCCAATGTCTGGAACTAGACCATGGCAAAACCTACGCGTCATCTCCTCAGGGTCAACAACTATACTAGGAGCGAAACGGCTCAGGCGACTAAACTCTGCCGCATACTCGTCGACAGAACGGTTCTCCTGCTGGATGTTCTGGAATCGTAGCCCCATGGCTACTCTAGCAGTGGTCGAGAAGAATTTCTTCTTGAACTGGGTCTTGAACTGATCCCAAGTGGCTCTCCCTCTCGCGAATAGCGGCTCATTCTGGAACCAAACTCCTGCCAAGTCTATCAGCAGAAATCCTGCTGCCTCAACCTGGAGGTCATCCGGCATCCTAACTCTAAGGACCTTCCTCTCTATCGAGTCTAGCCAGTCATCTGCTACTACTATGCCCTCAGTCCCTAAGAACTCCTTGGGGTTCAGACCCATGAAGTCCTTGATTGTCCCTGCTCTCTGCCATAGCTCTACAGGTGGTGGGACTACGGTACGTTCCTCAGAACGCTCCATGCTTTGGCGGAGTAGGGTGGTCTGCTCCTGATGGGTTGTTAGGAACCCCTGGATCAGAGTGAGAAGTTGGTTCCCGTCGAGTGTGACGGAAGCCTGGGTAGGTATAGTGATAGGGGGTGGTGGAAGTATCGGGTCCTGCTGGGACTGTGATGTGGAAGGTGGTGGAGGTATCTGGGTTGGTGGATTTGTGGAGTGGGGGAGCATGGTAGGTGGAGGTGCATCGGTCAACTGGTCAGCTGACTGGATAGGGAGTGTGCTATTCTCAGGTGTGACATATTGGGATGAACGAGTGAGCACCATCTAATTACAATAAAAAGGACTTTATAAGGACTCTTTAAAGTAACCAATCATAGACAAGAAAATCAAATTATAATAGCAAGCACGTGATGTATTTCCTATGTTGCAATCCTAGTATTCCTCTAGGTGTTCTAAGCGTCATTCCTAATGTTGTCTAATTACCTTAAGTTCCTAATTGCAGGCATGCATGGTACAATAACGTAACCAAACAATTTAGTCTCGACCTGCATGGGCTACCACTAAAAATATGTCACGACCCGCTACCCAAATTGTTGGGCCGGGCTGAGTCATGTCCAGCCTACGCTTGAGATAAAGCGCAGTAAGCTATTCTAGAAGTAACAAGATAAGACTAAATGTGCTAACAGTTCTATAAGTAAATAAGAGTCATAAATGCTCCGAACACAAAAGTTGTCTCATGGAAATAGTGAGTCCAAGAAAAAGTCCGAAATATAAAACTGGATACAGGTCCAGTTATAAAATACGTAGTCTAATACATGACTATACTAAATATCCCGAGCAACTACACAAACTAGACGAGTTTCTCCGCAGGTACATCCTCGTAAGACAAAGCCTGGTCCTCGGCAGTATCTCCATAATATGGGTCACAGAGAAACTCCTCCTTAGTAAGAATACCTACAACGTTATCCTGTCAGGACGGAAGTAAGTACTGATTCTAGCAAACTAAATATATGAAGCATGAACAGGAATGTAATAAACTGGAATCATGGCATATCATGGTTTAATTGGTTCTTTTTAGAAATGACAATATATAGTTTAAAAGTTTAGAACCGTAGCATGTACGTGAATCGGTCAATAGGTGAATAGGATGTACATCGGCACATATCAAGTTTTCTGGCATGCATATACGTGCACGAACGGCATCGGTGTATATCCATACACAAACACGGGATCAGAACATACGACAAGGTCACATATAGAATGTTACCGAGCGCGGTAAATACATACGGAGAAGGGGGTCATGATCACGTACACTACTAACAGTTTTCTTTTAACCCGTTATTTAAACATGTGAGAGATATGAGATACTGTCCTAAACATGGTAGAGACTGAAAGTAATACAATATGTAAAGTTTTAACTTGCTACCCCAAGGATCAGCATTTAACATGGTTAGTAAATCACAGTTTATTGTTATTACAGTATGTAAAGTTCGTAGAAAGTACTTGCCTCTAGCAAAGTAAAGCAGCGATAAAAATGCTATAGATGTCTGGTGACTCGTCACTGTAGAAATAACACATAAACATAGTTTTTATACTAAGTTAAATACTACGACACTAGTGGTGCAATACGACTTTCTGATTGGGCACCTAGCCGAATGGTGACTTTAGCATAGGAGACCAATGTGGGGTGACACAATACTTAAACTAACCTTTTAGGGCCTTTACACTAGTGTGGGGTGAGGTTCAATACGACTAAAATGCAAAACAACACAAAAAGTTGCAAGTCGTAACTAAGCAATAAATAAATCAAACTGTACGTTGTGTTCCAACAATTTTTGAGGTAGACAAAAAGCTCAATTTTACATAAAATAAAGTACTTATAGAAATTTATTATAATTTTTGTAGAATTTATTAACCAGTACATGTATTTTATAAAAATCAGTTTTCTTAAGTACACATAAAGTGAGTTCTGGTTTCATATGTCAAAACAGTGGCAAAACGGTAAATTAAATACTGTAAAAATTATGCTAAATTAGCTAAATTAACATAGTATCTAAATATTAATTTTCCAGAATTTTAACAGCAAGTAAAGTATTTTTAGAAATTCAAAAACAGCATGGTACACAATCTGAAATTAAATAATTAATTATCTGCATATTTTGTCCATGTACATAATTTGAACAAGAGTTCAAATACAGGACCCAAGGCCATGAATCAAGTCCAATATGACTTGTACAGGTCTTGAATGTGTGAAAATACATTGGAGCCAAAAAACCCATGCTAGGCTTGGACACCAAATGGTTGCAGTAATAAAATACAGAATTTTAAATAATAATAATATATATTCTTTTTAAAGTGGTAAAAATATACAAGTCATAATTTAAACAATAAAAATGACTTAGGAATTTATGCACAATAATATTTTGTACAAAGTAGAATTTTGAAATACATACATAAAATAAATAACTACAACATTTATATATATACATATAAATATATAGATATTTATATGTATACATAATGGATATATATATATTCATATGTTAAATATACATATATATATATAAGAAATACTTAACTATAAAATATATATATATATATACAAATATTGTATACATATATATATAATAGTATATATATAATAATATATATACACATGAACATATATACATATATACATATATATACATAAATACATATATATATATATATATATATATATATATATATATATATATATATATATATATATTATATATATATATATATATATATATATATATATATATACACACATATATAATATAATAAAGTACTAAATATAAAATATATATATATATATACAAATACACTATATATATACATATAATACAGTATTTATAATAATATATATATACATATACATGTATACATATATACATAAATATATAAAAATAAAACAAAAGAAAACAAAAAAGACAAAGGAAAAGTAAATAGAACAACAGGGGGGGTTTGAACTCGGCCCAGGGGGGTCAAGTTCTCGGGCTAAGTCGGGCTGGCCAGGGGGTCAACCCGCTCTGTGTGTTAGAGGTAGGGTTTAGTTTAGTGTTCAATAGGTTTTAGGTTAACGGATTTAAACCCGATAGCACAGTTTCATGTCCTGACAGTTAAGGACACGAAAAACTATCGAGTCCGAGTGTCCTGGCCACGCACGACACGTACGAGTCGAGTCGGACGTTTTCAGACACACCAACGTACTGCTCGTGTCCTGGCGAGTCACGTACGTGAAAACGAGACACGCACGACACGATTTGATGCTGCAACTTATGTGTCCGACTTCGGGGGGTTTTGGGGTTGCTGGACGGCGGCTGAGGCGTCAGAGATGCGGCGCTCGGGTAGCGATGCGTCCGTCCCGGCGTCGCGCTTCGAATGGTGGTGGTGGAGGGGGGTGATAGTCGATGGGGAGGTAGCGTTGGGGTTCGCCGGACTTAGGTTTAGGGTTAGGTCTCGTCGAGGAAGAAAGGGGGTCGGGGTGGCCGGATTTTAGTCTAGGGTTAGGGTTTCAGGGTCGGGGGTTATTTATAGGAGGCTTAGGTCGGTCGGGGTTGGCTAGGTCGGCCGGGAAACGCGGGGGAGACTCGGTCGTCGGTCGGAGGCAGCTGGCCGGGTCGTCGGGGGTGGGTCAAAAGGAATTTTGCAATAAGGTCCCTAGAATCTAGGATTTTACAATTAGGCCCCTCCCCTAGATAAATACAATTTGTATAACAGAATTAAAACAATTCACAATTTGCAAACTGCTATGATAACAAATTAACAAATTGCATATGATATTAAAACAAATCTAAATATTACAAAGTGATATTAAAATATTTTAATTAATTACAAAGTGATATATTTTGATTTAAAAACTATTTAAAAATCATTTAAAAATTCTAGAAAAATTTCTAAAATTATAATAAATTATTTTAAGGCTAATTAGGCCATTAGCAACTAATTAACACTAATTAAATTAATTTTGAAAAACAGGGGCTGACAATTCTCCTCTTGGCAGGTTTGTTCACTAGTCCGCGGACATTCCAGGAGAGGATATTCAGCATTAATTAATCCGGAGGGGGGGTTGGTTGTCCCACTTGGCTGCGAACCTGGTTCGGATCGTCGGGGACTCTCCGATTCCTTTCAGTTTTGATTTCTTTATTGTGGTCGAAGTCTGTCCCGCCTTCGAGGTAGATATACTAAGGTTGGAATCCTCGGGAGGGTTACTGAGAGTGTCTTCAGAGCATTCGAGCCCTTCTCCTGCGAAGTCCATCGCGGATTCCTCAGGGGGAATAAGGATGGAGTCGTTCGTGTAGCCAATCTGAACTCCTTCCGATTGGAGGGGGAATCCTGCGGCGATAACTTGTAGTCCTCTTTGAGCTTGTTCTGGCCCTAGGATAGCAAGGGCTTCTACAACATCGACTTCATGGGATGGATGAACCTCTTGGGTCTTCACAGCCGCCTCCAAAGAAGGGTCACTGAGGTCCTCTAAGTCCGGTTCGGGAGCCACTGAAGAGTCTCCAGGAGAAGCTATCTCAAGTTCTGGTTCAGTCGCTTTCGCGATGAGGGCGTTAAACTGATTGGAGATGGTTAGAGCTGGAGGGCGGTAGGGTATCACCGATTTGTCTGCGGATGCTCCATTGTCTATTTTGCCTTCACTAGAATGAAATCTGGTGTGGGTGTTGGGAGTAGGGGGATCGGGTCGACGATTGTTGCTTACCGTCTTTTGAGAGGGACTCTTGCCTGGTATTTTTCCTCTTGAGCTCTGGATGAAGACGGAAGCAGTGCTTCGATAGATGACCGCGCAGATGGCAGTGAGAACAGATGATAATGTGGTTATCATAGATGATTTGCTGGGTGTTGGACTTATTTTCCAGTTCAATGAGGATGTGATTTGGGGGCTCGAAAGTGAGGTCGAGTTCCACATAAATCTTCGCATAGCGGGCTTTGGTCAGGTTGCTGGTTTCTGCTGCAGTGGCCACATAAATTCCGAAGGAGTTGGCTATACGCCTAAGAGTCGCTGAGACGAAGCAAATAAGGGAGAGGTTGGGGAGGGTCACCCAGACGGCAACTAACGCTGAGTCTTCCTTAGTGCTGAAGGTGTCACGCCCCGCTCCCGTAGGAGCGATCGTCCTCGCTAAGGCGTGATGCCGCACGGGCCTAGGTTGCGCCCGTGCAAGACTAAGTCCATAAACGGTCGATTTCGAGCTAGGCTACAGAGTCGTACAGAGTGTTCCCATTTGCAGCGGAAAGTAAATAAACACAAATTGAAGCGAATTCAAACTCTTTATTGACATTCAAGAAGTTTACATGCAGCGCTAGGCCGAGATTACAAATCACTCAAGCTCTCTCTCTCTGAAACATAAAAGGCGTGCCAAGTGGCTTACAAGATGGAATGGTTCATGGCGATGTTCCGATACATTATGTCATGTATATGGTGCTTCAGCTCCTTGCAACGCTCCAAGGCTTCATAGTTAGCTCCGCGCCTTAGCACGTTCGAGGAAAGCTCCACACCCGACGACGTCTCCTGCTTTCTGCAAGCAATCTGTGGGGTTATCAGTACATTGTTATGCACTGGTGGGGAAGCTAGCTCGCCCACAATGCTATCATTACCAAACACGTTCTATTTACTTTTGTGCACCGTCTATCATTCATTGTCTTTCTAATCTTGCCTTAGGATCAGTTTCATGGCATATTTCATAACCTATCCCGTGTTGTCAAATTCAAGTGTATGCAAGGAAATGCATGCACGACTTATCCATACTTACTGTCCGGCCTTCCCTGTCCAAAGTAAACCAAGTTAGTCAACAATTCATATAAACTTTCAATGTCAAGTGCGTGTCCCTGCCTCAGGTCCTAGCGCGATGTAGGCGTGTTTTCTAACTCAATTTCACGAAGTAATCTTCATCCTTTGGTGTGTTACATTTCAAGCCTGTTCAGAAGGCACTTCATTTACTTAACTTAGACTACTTTGTTTCAATGCAAGGACTTGCACGTGGATTGCCACCAGCAAAGTCCACTTAATCTATATGCACCGGTCGCTGGCACCACAAGCCATTTTGGACCCTTCCTGCCATGGTATTTCTTAACTAGCATAGGGTGCTGGCTGGCACACACCCCGTTAGTCTCTTGAAATACTCCTGCACTTATGTCCCCTGGGTGGCCAAGCCCGCACCCAGGCAGCCCGTAAGCCCCTTTATGATTCCGCCTAGGCCGGCCACGATCCTCCCTTTGATCATGCCGTAGAATCCCTTTTGTCTCCCTCCTCCCGTATACAAGGGGATTGTCCACGACCATTTCGTTTTTGTTTGTCATTTTAACTTAACGGCTGTCTTCGAGCCGTTGGCTAAACCTTAGCCATAATGCGTTATCGACCAGGTTGGCGTCCGTGCAGCGCGGGTAGTGAGCCCCGTTGCACATACACGTCATACCTGTCGCTAACCATTCCTTTCTTTCTTATCTTTTATTCATTCTTTCTTTTCACTTGTCCGTTCGTTCATTGATTCATTCACACATTCATTCATTCATTCGTCGATTCATTCATTCACTTATTTATTTATTCTTTCATTCATACATTATGCAACTCTCCGTACGGAAGTCGCCTTGGCGACCCATCGGTCCCGAAGTCTTTCAATGTTGTTGTACTCTACTCGGAACGACTATGTCGATAGTCTTCCATTTCATTGTTGTAAATAATTTATTGTTTCATTGTTGAACGCATAAGGGACTTGAACGTAAGCTTGTGCCTTAGTACGAGCGTAGAGCGCGGTACGAGAGTTCTCACATTTTCCATGTTCTATTCTATATTCTATACAAGCATACAAGATGGGATTATTCCCTTAGCTAGGTGCGTTGAGTCATATATTAGCATGCGCGGTGTTATCGCCTAGCGATTCTAGCAATAGACGGGTTCATCGGAGCCACCCACCTTAGCGATGTTCGCATCGGCCGAGCGATACTCCGAGCGCGCCTTTGAAAGTCTATGTCTGGATTCATCTTGACGGGCCAATGTAAGCCTTGCATCGATTCTTCATCAGGTCGATGCCAACTCTTCGGGTCGACGGCTCGTTTGAGTCGTTGTACTTGCCGTCTGAATCGACGTTCCGCTAGGGCGGAGCGGGTCATTACATAATACACCACTCAAAACAAGGCTCGTCCTCGAGACTTCCTGAGTGCAGGTCATCCTACCGTTCCTTAACTCATGTCGTGTACGTATCTTAGACAATTCCTATCGAATGACTTTATCGCTCATTTTAGAGTTGATGGTACTTATTCAATTGTCGTGTTTCTTTGACTTGGTTGCTATTTCTTCATGTCATGGGATTGAAATGGTCGCACGAGGTGCGTTGTAATTTATCAAACTTGAGAGTCGTAAGCTGAGGCAAACTTACTCATTCGTTCATGCGCATCTCAACACCCACTTGCAGCTGCATTCGAGTTCATCATATCGCTGCGTGGAGACTGTGCACATATTCAAGGCGTCCCCCGAATACGTATATTTCAATCGGGCTTAGCGATTAACAAAGTCGGACAAGCTACTCGTGATAGTTTTGATTTGCCTATCGTTTTACTAACTTCGATTTAAAACCGAACTCGCGTGCATCTCACTATCATTTATCTCGATCCTCGAGATGATCCGATTCATTTCTCAAGCGTTCTTGTCCAAGAAATCAGTATGATTTCTTCTTAACGGGGGTCGACCAAGTCTTAAGTACTTTCCGTCCGATTCAAAATCAAGTATTGCACTATCATCGATCAATGATCCAATTTGTTATCCTAACTTTACTTACGCATCATCCATTCCTATCATTTACTTCGTTTGGGGCCAATCTCGTCGTCGTTCACACACACCCCCAGTTCCCCATCCTACTCTAAGTCTTGTTGCCCCAAAGTCTATCGTCCGTCCAGACGATACTGTAATGTCAATTATACATGTTCAAGCACTCGGCATAGGGTCGTCCGCCTATCCGCTAGGTCAGCTCACAAGGTCATAGTTACGAGTCAAGTCCGTGGCTCATCGTGCGAGGCTACTGCACGAAGCTCGAACCAAATCCTATGGTCAAACCATTTTGTTCGTTCGTACGGGAGTTTCTACCCAAGTCCGCTCCACTCAAATTTCTAAACATCAAGCAGCATTCACCCTATTTGCATCAACACACTCTCCGTTCCAAGTCCGAGCTCGTTCAGGAAGGTCATCCTACGATAGGTTGTCCTCAATCAAATCCTTGACATGTCAATATCGTGCGTCCGTACTAGCAATTATCGTAGTCTATCTCTTCAAGTATGTTTAATACAATCCACCTATCCATCCTATCCAATTCACGTAGTCCATCACAAGGTCGTCTAGCATTACAATATGTTGTGCCTCGATCTCACGCAAGCCTGATTATCCACGACGGACATGAATCACCCTGTCAACATTCTCGTAGAATAATCGTCCTCATCGGGACGTAACTCTTGCATTGCATCTAGACTTACTCATTTTCGATACGCAGATTGGGCCTACTCAATCCTCAACTTTACTTCGTCGTCCATCATAAATCCGATCAATCCTCCAATTCGCCTTCGCTTTAAACCACAACTCGAAACAATCAAAATTGCCATGTCATGATATTCTGAGTTCGATCATTCCCGCTGGACATGAATCACCAAGCCAATGCTCACGCAGAACGATCGTCCCAAATCCGACATGACGTATGTGCGAGGTTGGAGTTGCGCTCGCGCAAGACAAGATTGTTGTCGCTGTGGTTATCACAGAACCATTAAGTCACTTCCCTTCTTCATCCAAACGTTCATTTCTATCAAAATGTCCAACATAGCATCCTTCAAAACAATAACTTCTAACACGATCGTTATTCATCGAATCAGATTACCCCTGAGTTATTGTACATCGATCTTTGATACGCCTCAATATCATCGATGATGTACATAACCTGACGATCTTCCTTTTGCAATAAATTCTGAGTCGTGCAACTTAATTCCTCAATTCATATTGTCTCATGCTAACTCTTCATTGAGCAACGTCTATTCCAAATCCTTAGTCATTTTCGTATCTCCAAACCAACATTTCCATGTACGCTATCTTCCGATCGTGCTATCTTCGATCTCGTCCATGCGTATTTCACCTTAACTCAAGTTTCAATCCCTTCGACTAAATTTAAAATCGCATGCACGATCTTCTATGTTTCCTCGACCAAGACCTCCATTCGTTTCATCGTTCCGACTCTCTATTCAATCGTTTCGTAATTCGTACTACGCATTCTTAATTCGTCCGAACAACATCTCGTTTGAGACCGTCGAAGTCGAGATCAACTAAGCGTTACTCCTTCTAAGGCTTGCGCGATATCATCGCTTGCCAACATACTCTTTCTATCCGTAAATCCTTTAGTATCGCTCGAATAATTTCTATGACGTCCATACACCACTCAGGGTTTGAGCCACTCGACTAGTCGTCGACACTCATTCTTATTCATCCTCGAAGCTATCACATACACCACTCGGGGTCAAGTTACTCTACAAATCCTCAAAAGGTCATTCGATTCCCAATCGATATGTTCACTTGCACATTCTTCCGTTCCTTAAAGTCTAAGAACCACTCTTCGTGTTCGCTTTAGTGTTGGTCAAGTAGCGTCTCTATTAACATATGTTGTAGTCTAACTTATTCTCGTCCGAGCGATAGTCGGTCTCGCTCGCAAACTTGTTTGCACCAAAAGGTCTATGTGCGCCACACTCGACACAACTTAGCCAAAAGGCTGCGTGTATAACCATCCCGTTCGAACTATACTTCGGTCTCGCATACACGTTCGCTACTTTCAGTGTAATGTTATTCAAGTACGTACTGCGTTTGCTAACTTTTAGCATGCGTTCCTTCCAACTCGAGTCCGTCGCGGTTTGGAACAAAGGCCTTCACCTATTTATCCCGTTCAACCGAGTACTCGTACGAGCTTTTGAAAGTATTAGACTTATTGTATGGAACATCCCAAGGCACAACGAGAGAGAGCGTACACTTCTTTTGTTTCAAAACGAGCTTTCAAAATTGAGAGAATCGAAATGAAGTCCAAGGACAGAAAGCTGTGCTCTGATACCAATCTGTCACACCCCGCTCCCGCAGGAGCGATCGTCCTCGCTAAGACATGATGCCGCACGGGCCTAGGTTGCGCCCGTGCAAGGCTAAGTCCATAAACGGCCGATTTTGAGCTAGGCCACAGAGTCGCACAGAGTGTTCCCATTTGCAGCGAAAAGTAAATGAACACAAATTGAAGCGAATTAAAACTCTTTATTGACATTCAAGAAGTTCACAAGCGGCGCTAGGCCGAGATTACAAATCGCTCAAGCTCTCTCTCTGAAACATAAAAGGCGTGCCAAGTGGCTTACAAGATGGAATGATTCATGGCGATGTTCCGATACATTATGTCATGTATATGGTGCTTCAGCTCCTTGTAACGCTCCAAGGCTCCAGAGTTAGCTCCGCGCCTTAGCACGTTCGAGGAAAACTCTACACCCGACGACGTCTCCTGCTTTCTGCAAGCAATTTGTGGGGTTATCAGTACATTGTTATGTACTGGTGGGGAGGCTAGCTCGCCCACAATGCTATCATTACCAAACACGTTCTATTTACTTTTGTGCACCGTCTATCATTCATTATCTTTCTAATCTTGCCTTAGGATCAGTTTTATGGCATATTTCATAACCTATCCCGTGTTCCCAAATTCAAGTGTGTGCATGGAAATGCATACACGACTTACCCATACTTACCGTCCGGCCTTTCCTGTCCAAAGTAAACCAAGTTAGACAATAATTCATATATACTTTCAATGTCAAGTGCGTGTCCCTGCCTCAGGTCCTAGTACGACGTAGGCGTGTTTTCTAACTCAATTTCATGAAGTACTCTTTATACTTTGGTGTGTTACATTTCAAGCCTGTTCGGAAGGGACTTCATTTATTTAACTTAGACTACTTTGTTTCAATGCAAGGACTTGCACATGGAATGCCACCAGCAAAGTCCACTTAATCTATATGTACCGGTCGCTGGCACCACAAGCCATTTTGGACCCTTCCTGCCATGGTATTTCTCAACTAGCATAGGGTGCTGGCTGGCACACACCCTATTAGTCTCTTGAAATACTCCTGCACTTACGTCCCCTGGGTGGCCAAGCCCGTACCCAGGCAGCCCGTAAGCCCCTTTTTGATTTCGCCTAGGCCGGCCACGATCCTCCCTTTGATCATGCCGCGGAATCCCTTATGTCTTCCTCCTCCCATATACGAGGGGATTGTCCACGACCATTTCATTTTTGTTTGTCATTTTAACTTAACGGCTGTCTTCGAGCCGTAGGCTAACCCTTAGCCATAATGCGTTATCGACCAGGTTGGCATCCGTGCAGCGCGGGTAGCGAGCCCGGTTACACGTGCCTGTCATACCTGTCGCTAACCATTCCTTTCTTTCTTATCTTTTATTCATTCTTTCTTTTCACTTGTTCGTTCGTTCATTGATTCATTCACACATTCATTCATTCATTCGTCGATACATTCATTCACTTATTTGTTCATTCTTTCATGCATACATTATGCAACTCCCCGTGCGGGAGTCGCCTTGGCGACCCATCGATCCCGAAGTCTTTCAATGTTGCTGTATTCTACTCGGAACGACTATGTCGATTGTCTTCCATTTTATTGTCGTAAACCATTTATTATTTCATTATTGAACGCATAAGGGACTTGAACGTAAGCTTCTGCCTTAGAACGAGCGTAGAGCGCGGTACGAGAGTTCTCACATTTTTTATGTTCTTCTCCATATTCTATACAAGCATACATGATGGGATTATTCCCTTAGCTAGGTGCGTTGAGTCATTTATTAGCATGCGCGGTGTTATCGCCTAGCGATTCTAGCAATAGTGTCTGTATTGTTATGTGTCTAGGCTAAGCAAAGACGGGTTCATCGGAGCCACCCACCTTAGTGATGTTCGCATCGGCCGAGCGATACTTCGGGCGCGCCTTTGAAAGTCTAAGTCTGGATTCATCTTGACGGGCCATTGTAAGCCTTGCATCGATTCTTCATCAGGTCGATGCCAACTCTTCAGGTCGACAGCTCGTTTGAGTCGTTGCACTTGCCGTTTGAATCGACGTTCCGCTAGGGCAGAGCGGGTTGTTACAGAAGGTCGATGACCATTTGATGATCTTCATCTGGTGGGAGTCAACCCTACTTGTGTCATGACACGCACCCGGAGTAAGGGCACGAGTGCACGACATCGTCCCAGCCTATGCCGCAGAAATGACGTAGAACGCTGTCTTGGTCTACTATCTTACAACAGTTATAATATCAAAACATGTCGAGAATGGTCAACTCCGAATGGAGGACAAGAAGTGATAATATAATATACTCAATCACAAACTCTAAAAAAGATAGATGATACCAAAAGATAAAGACAACAAGATATAAATATCATCCAGAAGATCCAACACAAAAATAATACAAGTCTAGAGTCAACAATCTCTAATACAAATACTAAAATAATAACAAGGCAAAATGTAATCTAGAGACAAAGTCCAGTACCAAACTAAACCAGCTAAGCTACTCTAAAGCCCCATAGGCTGGAGCTAACCCTTGCTGAACTACGGTCTCCAAGTCTAGGCCAACTACGTCATGAGGACCGTAGTAGGTAGGACACTCATCCTCGCCATAATCTGTAAAATTTTGTCAACATATCCAGTCAGGATGGAACGAGCATAAATCTCCAATAATATTTCCAGTTAGACGATATTGAAAATGTAGCAGTAAAAAGAGAGAATATACAAGGTAAAGTAATGAGTACATGAATCATGGTGAGACATATCAAGACTGTAAATACATGTAAGAGTAGGAGAACAGTGTATATCATGTACAGGAATCAGGAACTACTATCTATGTGAGTTTAGCACTAGTTTCAACATGTGATCGGCTTAGGAACATGATACAAGATTTGGCCTGGTTAATCATACGTGCATGATATGATTAATACTATTCAAGGTTCAAGGCTTGATACAAGGCGGGTATTGATCACACATCTACCCTAATACCCCTGCCCTGACTAGTATAGTGGATCCAACCATAACATGTTATGACACGTATACTCTGAAAAGGTCACGAGCCTTCACAGGAATCGTGTCTACACAATGCACGAGAAACAAGAAGTCTTACATAGGGTATACCATATAGTACAAGTTCATGACGGGATCCAGACAAGTACCAATCCGTATGAACAATGTGTCAAGAGAACCAAGATTTCTACACTAAATACAAGAAACATAGACAATATCATAAAACAAAAATACTATCATAGAATGTACTCGCCTGGTACTCTGAATGACTGATGAAAACAAATGTCTGAACTTGAGTCACAAAGTCCTAAATAAAGCAATACAGGTTATGATGTGTTCAAATATGTAATAAAGGAAGTTTATAATGAAACTACATGATTCTAAGTCAATCTAGGTCAAACTAGATTATACAAAGTCAATCTAAGTCATACTAGGCCTAACAAAGTCAAACTTGGTCAAGGCAAGTCAAACAAAGTCAAACTAGGTCGATTTAAGTCAAAAGTTGACGTACAGTTGACTTTTGGTCGAATGATCAACTCTGGTCAACTTATAGTCCACTCTAGTTCAACTAGGTCAATGGTTGACTCACAGTTGACTTTTGGTCAATTGGTCAACTATGGTCAAGTTTTGGTCAATTTTAGGCTAAAGTTGACTTTTGGTTGACTTTTAGTCAAAACGGTCAACCATGGTCAAACGGGGTCAACCCTAAGTCATTTACCCTATTCTTAATCATTACCAACCAAGCTATCCTAATTCTAACCATATCTTAAACATGTTAAACTCATATCTTAGTTATAGGTATTACCTTAACTCTTATCCCATTATCCTACTAAGGTAAACTCGTTACCTTAGCCTCGAACCCATACCCTTGCCTACATTACCCTCACCCTACTTATCCTTCAATACCCTACTAAGGTGTTCTAATACTCTACCCTCATATCTCGATACCATATCTTGGTATCTTGATACCTTACCTTGGTTATAAGGTAAACTCATTTACCTTGAAGGTAAAGGTAAATCTCATTTACCTTGAGATGCTAATTTGAGTATCCTACGATACCCACTATTCTAAGACCCCACTCTTATTATCCTAAGATATTAAGATGGGATACTAACTATCTATAGGTTTTCAACATCTAGACACTTGTTAATACTAATATATATAGGTATCTAACATATCAAAATCTAACCAATACCTCAACTAACAACATTCTAACATATAACTTCTAACCATCTATTCTAACTTAGAAACCTAACACAACTAACAACCACTAACTAATATCAAACCATAACATATATGTATATATATCCATCTCTAACCAACTAACATATGTCATATCTAACTAGCAATAACATAGACTAACACAACTAACTATCTAACTTATATAAGATATCACTATCTAACTTCTAAGATATACCTCTAACCTCTACATAGATTCTAACATAACCACTAACATACTAACATATTCATACATACAATATCTAAATTCCTCTCCACTTCAATACTAACAAACACACAACACATATACCAAATCCACCTTCCCTCTTCCAACATACCCACACACATCTATATCTCATTCAAACACACACACTATACTAACATATATTACATAACAATATATATATATATATACACATATATGTACTATATCATACATATTTTGACAACCTATGATACCTACATTCACATGATATTCATACTACATAGGCTCATAGGTTACACAAAATACCTATGTCGTATAGTCACTCTTCTACTTAAAACCAATACTATACCAATTGGGCCTTCACTAAATTCTAGGATTAAAGTATATTGTAGCCCTTCGTATTAGCTTTCCGAAACTTCAAACGGATCACATTTTCGTGTCCGAAAGCTCCCGAATCGCGAAAACACCAAAATACGTTCGTCTATCGTACATCTGACACTCAAACAGTTCTACAAAATGTCTAAAACGATTTTGGTTTATTAAAATATATATATTTGGAAAGCTAACTTCGATACAGTTCTTTTTAAAAAAATGGGAGATAAATCGGAGTTCTAAGCTAAAAGTTATGACATTTCTAAGTTGCTCTGGCTACTAAAAACGTGGATAAAATTATGACGAATTTGGGTTGTTTTGGACAAAAAACACATGTAGGCCAAGATACTTGGATACCAACATAGGTATCCAAATGAAACTCATTCTAACCATCCTAACTAAGATCAATCCACTCTGTAACCATTCTAAAACCGAATTTAAATGTCTATTTATACTATTATCATACTATACACATGGGGTGTCCTAATTTGGGATCTATCAAGTAGGAAACAAGACACATATTTTAAATCCTCAAGAGAGCTCCAAATGGCCTCAAATTTGAATCTAAATGGGGTACATGTATGGGGGTAGATCCTATGGATTCAAAACTAACCAATATGTATAGAAATCAATTTAGAGGGTTGGTTTTACCTATTGGAGTGGAATCCCAATGATACTCCTAAGGATACGGCTCCGACACGAAGATCTTCCAAAAAGGACACTCCTCCTTGCATTTTTCTCTAAATCTTTGCTAGAACCCTCCCTTGGTGGTATGAGAAGGTTGGATGGAAGTTTTGGTGGAGGGATGTAAGGATTTGGTGATCAAATCAAAGAGGAAGCTCTCTAATTTGGGGAAGAACACTCAGGGTTCTATGTAGAGGTAAAAAGAGGCAGGGGTTTTCTTAAGGATTCTTTATAGAAGGGAGGGGGCACTTTGGATGGTCATTAGATGAATTAGGGTTAGTTTTACATGTAGATGAGTGGCTAGGGCTTGTCCACCCAATTCCAAGCCTTTCTATTGGTTCAATTAGTCATAAGGTTTTTTTTTTCACAAATATCCAAAGGGGTAAATATCCTACTATGAAATATCTAGATATTGCTAACATTGTCATATAATGGATATTTCTAACCTAATATCTAGGCCCATGGTTAACATCTAGATTAGAGAAATTCTAGGTTAAGGCCTAACTATCAATTAGCATATTACCAAAAGGCCAAAATCCATATTAATTCAAAAGTCACCAAATGACCAAAATACCCTTAGCCTAGAAAATGGAAATCTGCTAATCTAAACACTTGGTTAGTCTCCGTGGTCATGGTTAGTCTCTAGGCTAAACAGTTTCTAGGGTTATACTAGCAAAACACCAAAATTATAATACACCAATTTAAATAGTATTAAATTAATTAAAATTTCACCAAGATTATGGAAAACTGAGAAATGACAAAATTACCCTTGATTTTGAAAACAGACATTTACAACTTGTCCCTTTGGACCACACCGACCTGGTCAATATCGGAGGAGAGATGGAGCAGGATATGCCTAGGATCCAGGGGGGCCATCGTGTATTCAGTGGTGACTTTCCTGTCATCCCCGTTTTCTGTTATCCGTATTTCCAGTATACGTTTATGGAATCCTGACACGTATTTTTTCTTCTTCTGCCTGCAAGCTAATTTTGGTCAATCTTGCTTAAGTTCATCATGGAATATCATGGTTTGACTTGGTTCATTTTGGTTTGGCTTGGTTTATTCCCTTTGGTTCATCATGTTAAACCCTTCCCTTTTTCCTTTATAAACCCACCTACTTTTCTCTCTCTTCATTATTTTCATAACTTCTTCTTTTTCTCTATTACAACCTCTCCCTCCATCGGCAAGTGCAACTTACTTCATGAAGGAACCCTCCATTTTGTTCTAATATCTTCTATATAACATTCTAAGCTACTTTAGTTCTTGTCATTTTGTATTTTTATGTATATATTTATGTAGATCTAACTTTGCACCTTTTTGAAGTTTTTCTTGGGTTTTGATCTATCAAACCATCTTGTTTTCGAAAACTAAGAGTTCCATGTGGTAGAGAATTCGATTTTACACAACTTAGACTTTTGAAAAGTTAGATTTCATTGTGTTTTGACCAAGTTATGGGAGTTTGAAGTTCATGGGTTCCATGGTCTTCTTCTCGGAATTTTGGAGAAGAAGAACAGTGTGGGCGAATGGCATTTTATGCGCCCACAGGGACTTTAGCCTTGGGCGCATAGCCCTATATATGCGCCCAAGCTTCCTGTCTTCCACAGTGCTGGCGCATAACTATGCGCCTACGAGTTGTGTGGGCGCATGGGCGCTGGGCGCATGAATCCCCTGGGCGCATGCCTCCTTTTTACGCATGTGTCCCAGACTTCCCTTATCTTAGGCGCATGCCACCATGGGTGCATGTTGCCTAGGCCCTCCCTGACTTGGGCGCATAACATTGCATGTGCACAAGTGCATCGTCTCTTTTCTTGGGTGCATAGACCCTGCCAGCACACTTGTCATAGAGTGAGTCTCTTGACTTTCTCTAAGTCATCCTGGCTCCACTCTTTGGGCGCATATATGTAGGCGCATATATGTGGGTGCATAGCCCTGGGTGCATAGCTCCAGGTGCATGCCTTCCCAATCTATTGTCTCTCCATGATACCCCCTGTCTCACTCATATATGTAGGCGCATAGCTTAGGCGCATAGCCCTGGGCGCATGCCCCTTTTCGATATGAACTCGACATGAACACGATGTAAGCATGACATGTTAATAGAATAATAGCACATAATGGTGGACGTTGTGGCGCACCCTTGACAAGCAATATTGATATGGTAATATGAATACGATAAGATAATAAAAACATGTTTAGTGGCCCGTCGTGGCGCACTCATGACAGGTAACCTTGACATGATAAATGACATGATAGTGACCCGTTGCGGCGCACTATTGACAAGTAAATATGTCATGTAATCTTGACAAGTAACATATAACTCTTGTCTTGACACCGTGGATGATTTTCATGATTGTATCGGTACAAGCTATATGTCTCATCATGCATCATGTCTAGGACATGAATTACTGATTTCCACGGTCGGAGATTCGTACTGAATTTGACTAGGATAATGACTAGATTAATCAAGTAGTCCATGAAGAGATTTCCAGCTACAGGCAGTCCTATTATCTGGGCACTCTAATTGGACTTGTAGCCTGCCATCGAGTAGGCACATTTCCAGTGCACCATCGTGTGTTGTACCCCCAAGTCACCTAATCCAACTCTCTCAACTTGTGACCGGATAACCTGGATTAAGAATGCAGGGCTTGTGGCTGTTGGAACATCTCGATGCATCTTGCTAGTAACTAGGCTTGTGATAACCCTAGTTAGTTAAAATATCAAGCTGTACACATTGCTTGGCCGTGATTGTTGGATGGAGTCCAATCCTATCTAGTCTTGTCTAGATCCAGTATATGGCTATCTCAGGAAATGTTTGCTTCCGCTTTAACCTTAGCAATAAATGGCTAGAGACCCGGTTCTGTTCAGGCGAAGGGTTACAACCCCGGTCCTTGTTTGGTTTAAGGATTGTAACCTGGCTTCCGGAATAGTTCCTCGTTCTCTCGTCATTTGTTGCCTTATTTATATCTCAAAGTTTTCCTATTATTATTTTTGTTCATGTGCTAATATGCTGATTTTAGTTCTTGAGTGAAGCCTCCCTTGCGGCACTTGCTCTTTCTGGGGTCTTACCCAGCTGGTTTTGTATGGCCAGATTTCGGAGTAACACTCGAGGATCTTCCAGCCTTCCAGCCAGATGGTGAACACTAGGCACAACCCTGGCAACGAGTGGGTTTTATTTTGCTCTCCCACTCTATTGCAAATTATTCTTTTGAGGCGTTTAGCCGCCGAGCAAGTATTAGCTTGTGTAAAATTTATATTCCTGTCTGCCTAAGGGCTATATCATGGTTGACAAATCCTAGGGTTGATCATCTATGACTTAAACTCTTGCTAGTCTTTACATTTTGTATGACTAGCTTCATGATCATCTGAATATGCAATGTATGGAAGGCCTTACATTGTATGTCTGATGATCTACCATCTTGTTACATTTATTTTCTTGCTTGAGATTGAGACACTAGGCTTGTTCTTGACCTTAAGAGACTATTGGCTTGTAGTTAAACCCTCATGTATCTAGACAGCCGTGACCGTACATTGACGTGGGTTACACTTCATTGTGCGTAGCTAGCTGTGCCTGTCCTCCGCTCTCCAGTATTCTGTTATGGGGCGTGACACGGTTTAAGTGGTGGCCCATGCAGGTCTTGTAAATCAAGATATTGAGGGTTTAACGAGATAGATGTCTCAATCAGCACCCGCTTTTGATCTCTACTCGTGTCTTCTAATGTTTCCGAAATTCTTCATCTGATCACATGCTTATATCCTTGATCTATCACGGTCCTTCCTTATTGTTCCCTATGTCATTTCTTCAGCGGCATTGTTCCTGGTCCTACCGATCAGCAAGGCGGAGCACCTCCAGCGAACCAGCAGCAACCTGGAGACCAAGCCCAGCACTCTGGAGTAGCTTCGAGTCATGCATTATGGGAACCCAGAGCCACCAGTTCAGCCAGTCCAGCCTACAGAGCCTGATAATAGAACCCTGGTGGGACTCATCAGGGAATTTCTTGCATCTCAAGATCGTCGGAGCGATGTCCTGCACCAGACAGTACAAGATGCCATAGGAAGATGCCATCGCTGCTGATGGCTGTGAAGATGCAGTGAAGATGCCATCGCTGCTGATGCGTGGCTTCAGGACATAAAAGTTATCCTGGAGGCAGCCATAATTCTTGAGGGAGAAATGGCCGTTGTGCGCCTACAGTTATTAGATTTAGCCCGCAGCTTGTGTGTAGTTCCCCGTCCTGCTCAGTCAATCGGAGGGATAGAAATGTCGACGGCGTTCGGACTTAGCCTTACAACGGCTGCTCGAAGACATCGCTCGGTCGATACGACCACTCTCTCAGGTGGGGTAGTTTCGGTGAACTTGCCTCATCTTAGCCTTCACATAATAAATCACATGTTTTCAACTTGCACAAGTAGGCATGATAATAAAAGAGATGAATTCGCATAGCTAAGGGAATAATCCCGACGGTGAGTTAGAATATGGAGAGGTCCAACGATCGGCTTAGATTTGGTGCACGGCGTGCTTTAAAAATGACACTCGGTCCTTCGTCCCGTGGCTTGGAAGAAGGAAAAGTTAGTCTTCGCCACAAATTTAAGAGTTAGCCTAAGTTATAGGCGTCGCCCATATAAAGGCTTCATAAAGCATGCACGATCCCATTGTCCAAGGCTTGGCATAGCCTTGACCCGTTTCATGAGTTAAGTTGCGTCGTACGACTGCTGGCGTAAGTCTAGGAACCCAAATGACTCGGTCGTTCAAAGTCAAACACGTGCACGGCACGTTCTATCAAGGCAAAGCTTGACGCAGCCTTTGCTCGTCAAGTTGTAGCAAAGTTAAGTTAGGCAAGTTACGTTAGGCCATCGGAGTAGTAGCAAGCACGACCCTACGAGTTCTACGGCTGGGTATAACCACATAGTCTTGTGGTCTCAAGGCCCATCATATAGAGTATGACTTGGACGGTGGTGTTGCATAGAGTTCAGTTGGCTAAAGGCACGATGCACAGACTTAGTGTTTAAGGCAAGGACCACAATTGATTCAAGTAAGTTTTGGAGAAAGGACTATCAAATAGGCATTTATGAGTTGAATGAAATATGGTAAATGGAAAGAATGCTCGCGACCGTGGGTCATCGAGACGGTCTCAAATGATAGAAGTCTTGATATTGGTTTTGAAAGAGATAGTAACACTGGAAGAAGAATGACTGTGTGAGACGTCAGTTTGAGTCGAGTTTTTATGGTCATTGGACAACTTGTCGACAAGGGCGAAGATTTTCTCGAACAGCAACCCGGGGCCATGGGACCGACTCGGCCTAGGAGGAAACATGGGTATAGCAAGCTGGGGGTACCGCTCAGGTTAGTTGGGGGCTTTTATCGGGGATCGCTACTTCGTTGAAAGGTATCTCGAAAAAAACTATAAGTCCAGGAATTGCTTGTGGTGCTAGTGACCTCATATAGATGTGTCGACACGGGCGACAATCCGCGTGTGTGCCTTTGGATTGAGTTGAGTTGAATATGTATGCAGTTAGAACATAATGTTTAGGACTAATGATTTGGCTGTAACGTAGGCGACGTGCTTCGGCACGAGATGTGGCATCGAGTCTTGATTTGTCAGCATATAAGTTACATAAGTTGGTTTGAGTTGTCTTGAGTTTTAGTCAGGAAATGCCGCAAGACAAAGTCGGTCGAGTGACACTTAACCCACAAGTCTTGATTGGGTCAGTTGGTGATCAAAGTAGCAAGGGCCGCAGGATGGCGATATGGTAAGTCACACTGAGTTACGAGGCACGGCCTCAATATAGATTTGTAGCATGGTCACATGGAAATGGAGTCTCACCGTGTAGTAGCCTCTCTAATTTTGGGCCGTAAGGCAAACACCATTTGATAGGTTAACATTGATGTTGCAAACGGGTTGGTCTTGAGACACAAAATAGGCCAAGGCATCTGTCGTAAAACTGATCCTAAGGCAAGAGTAGAAAGACAATCATAAAAGGACTATGTTGCACAAAGTAAATGTACGTGTCAGTTTTGTATGGGTGGGCGAGGAGCTCATTCCACCAGTACAGTTGAGTACTGACACCCACATAGTTTTTATGTGCATGCACCGGTAGAAGCTCGTGGCGCGGAGATCGCTTGGATGCGTCGAGGCACGGAGTTCCTTGGCGATTCGAAGCGAGGGGCTGCATGGAGTCAAAACTTGTACGGGACATAATGTATGGACGTCGCCTTCCGAAGCATCCGCTGACTCACGACTTGTAACTAAGAGATGAGAAGAGCTGAGTGACTTGTAATATGAGAAGTGTGAGCTTGAGTGACATGTAATCTTGGCCTTGCACCCTTTGTAATCTTTGTTTCAATATCAATAAAGAGCTTATTTTGAATGACTTGTGTGTTGTTCTAAATTTTCGCTGGCTTATTCAATGTCTCTGCTTGGGACATCTGTACGACGACCCCGTCGCAGCCGCTGTAATCGGCCGTTACGGAACCCGCCTTGTACGAGCGCAATCTAGGCTCGTGCGACATCACGACTTAGCGAGGACGATCGCTCCTACGGGCGGGGCGTGACATAATGGTATCAGAGCACGGCATTACGTCCTTGGACTATCGATTGAATTCTTTAAATCTGTTGCTTCCGCAAAACTCTGAAGTGTTGCTTCCGCAAAGTTGATATCGTTGGTGCGCTCTCTCTCAAATGTGCCACGAATGTCCATACAATAAGTCTATCTATTTTGCAAAACATAGGAGAACAGTTTTTGACAAAACAAAAGGATAGTTCGCATAAGCACGGTTGGCTAAGTCGGGCTGGGCATATACACCAAAGTTGCATCAAACTTGGAAAAGTCGGGTGCAGGAATTGAATAGTGTCGAGCAAGAATGAGTTAAACTCGATTGAGTAAAGTGAGATGACTATCGATAGGGGTGCTATCGAGCAACGATAACGTCGGTACGATATAATTGAGCGTGCTTGGAATTAAAGGAATGGTTCGAACGTAAAATTTGAAAAGTCGATTTTGATTCGAATGATAAGTTGAGAATTTGTTGAATGACTTCATCCCTGAGTGGTGTACGCGATAGCTTCAGGAATGTCGATCGATTGAGGATACAGGATGTCGATGAGTCTATCAGCAGCGTCGTATGCAAAGCCTTAGATTGAGTATCGTTGAACAAGTTGTAGTCTTGAGATTTGACGAGTCGATTCAAACAAATTAGAGATGACGCGCACGGGATAGTGATTGCGTGAGTATAAAATGCAAAATGATTGAGTGGGTGAAAGCGAATCGAGGAAAAGTTAGGGTGTACGAATGGATGACTTGGTCGAGGAAATCGATACGGATCGTAAACGAAAAGTTAGCACGATCGGAAGATAGCGTGCATAAAAAGTTTGAGTTTAAAGTAAAAAAATGACTAAGGATTGAAATCGATGTTGCTCGATGGTTTGAGTTAGCAAAGGAATGATGTGATTTGAGGGAATACGTTGGTCGATGACTTAAGATAGACAGGTGAACGATACGCAAATTTGGGTTTGAGGAAATTGATGTTGTGAATGATTCGAGGGATAATGATCGAACTTAAATTTGAATGTCGAGGAGATTATCCAGTCGGACGATAGCATCATTCGCACGACTCAAATTAGTAGCAAAGGAAGATCGTCAGGTTACGCATATCGTCGATGGTATTGAGGCATCAAAGATCGATATGCGATAACTCGGGGGTACTCTGACTCGGCGGATGACGATCGTGCAAGTGTTAATGTTCGGTTGGATGCCATACTTAGGATTTTGATTGAGATAAATGTTGGATGAAAATGATTGTGTTTTGATGGTTACGCGGATAACCACAGTATCGACATTCTTGTCTTGTACGAGCACAACTGTAGCCTCGCACATGCGTCGCGTCGGATTTGGGGCGATCGTTCCGCATGAGCGCTGACATGGTGATTCATGTTGCGGGAATAATCGAACTCGGAAAATCAAGATGCGACAACTTTGATTGTCTCGACTTGTTAGTTTAACGCGAAAGAAAATACGAGGATGTTTGGACTCGTGATTGACGATTGAGTAAACTTGAGGATTGAGTAGGTCCAATCCACGCACCGAGAATGAATTAGTCCAGACTCGAACAAGAGTTACATCCCGATGAGATGATTACCCCACGGAAGCGTGTATGGTTATTCGTGCCCACCGTGGATAATCTGAATCGTGTGAGATCGGGGTGCAACATATTGTTAAGTTAGATGACCTCATGATCGATTACGTGAATTGGGATGAATGACTTAGGGAATATAAAATGTGAATTATGGTTTAGCGATGAATTGTGTCATAGCGTGCTTGACTTAAGAATGATTGATAGGCGAACTATATCAAACATGTTTGAAGGGATGATTATGCAAGATGGTTTGTTGAAAGAGCGATATTGATACGTCGTGGAATTGGTTGAACATAAGTTGTCGTAGGATGGCTTTGCTAAATGACTCAGACCCGTACGACGAATATTGGGATGTGTAGGAAATCTATGCTCGAAGTTTAGAAGTTAGAGTGATACGAGCTTGGGTAGAAAACCCCGTACTATCAACTTGGTTTGACCATAGAATGGGGTCAGTGTTGATATTGTTGTTTGGGAACTATGATTCCAATACTAACGGAAAGACATAGCCTGGCGGTTAGGCAGACGTCTGAGTGCGAAGTGGTAGATTTGTGGAGGCACCACTTGCGAGTCTCAGTTGACATGCACGTATATCAGGGACGCCCAAATATGTGCACGATCCGACTCGAGTGGTAATGGGGGATTCTCTATCACGAGGCTTTTCTAAAATGTATGTATTTTGGGGATGCCTGGAATATGTGCATGATCCAACTAAGTGATACGATGAATCAAGTGAGACTTGAGGAATGGAAAAGTGTTGAGGATTTTGCAATCGTATTAAAGGAAAGATTGATAGTAGCACGAGCGTAGCTCGGATTTGGGAAATGTATAGGAGTAGTGTGTACGAGAGTTCTTGAATGTTGAAACCAGTGATAAGTCAATAAGTGTACTCAATTAGTTTCGAGGATGAAACTTTTTCTGAGTGGTGTATGATGTAGTACCCCGTCCCGCTCAGTCAATCGGAGGGATCGAAACGCCGACGGCATTTGGACTTAGCCTTATAACGGCTGCTCGAAGACATCGTTCGGTCGATACGACCGTCTCTCAGGTGGGGTAGTTTCGGTGAACATGCCTCATCTTAGCCTTCACAAAATAAATTGCATATTTTCAACTTGCACAAGTAGGCTTGATAATAAAGAGATGAATCCGCATAGCTAAGGGAATAATCCCGACGGGTTGAATTGAGTTAGAATAGAGAGGTCCAACGGTCGGCTTAGAGTTGGTGTATGGCGTGCTTTGAAAATGAAACTCGGTCCTTCGTCCGTGGCTTGGGGAAGAAAAATTTAGTCTTCGCCATAAAGTTAAGAGTTAGCCTAGGTCATAGGCATCGCCCACATAAAGGCTTCATAAAGCATGCACGGTCCCATTGTCCAAGGCTTGGCATAGCCTTGATCCGTCCCATGAGTTAAGTTGCGTCGCACGGCTGCTGGCGTAAGTCTAGGCACGCAAATGACTCGGTCGTTCAAAGTCGAACGCATGCACGGCACGTTCCATCAAGGCAAAGCTTGGTGCAGCCTTTGCTCGTCAAGTTGTTGCAAAGTTAAGTTAGGCAAGTTAAGTTAGGCTATCGGAGTACTAGCACGCACGACCTAAGAGTTCTACGGCTGGGTATAACCACATAGTCTTGCGGTCTCAAGGCCCGTCATATAGAGTATGACTTGGGTGGTGGTCGCATAGAGTTCAGTTGGCTTAAGGCACGATGCACAGACTTAGTGTTTAAGGCAAGGACCACAATTGATTCAAGTGAGTTTTGGAGAAAGGACTATCAAATAGGCATTTATGAGTTGAATGAAATGATATGGTAACATGGAAAAATGCTCACGACCGTGGGTCGTCGAGACGGTCTCAAATGATAGAAGTCTTGATATTGGTTTTGAAAGGGATGGTAACACTGGAAGATGAATGACTATGTGAGACGTCAGTTTGAGTCGAGTCTCACATGGTCATTAGACAACTTGTTGACAAGGGCGAAGATTTCTTCGAGCGACAATCCGGGGCTACGGGACCGACTCGGCCTAGGAGGAAACAGGGGTATAGCCGAGCTGGGGGTACGGCTCAGGTTAGTTGGAGGCGTTCAGCGGGGATCGCTACTTGTGCTGAAAGGTATCTCGAATAACAAAGCTATAAGTCCAAGAATAGCTTGTGGTGCTAGTGACCTCATATAGATGTGTCGGCACGGGCGACAATCCGCGTATGTGCCTTTGGATTGAGTTGACTCGAATATGTATCTAGTTAGAACATAATGTTTAGGTCTAATGATTTGGCTGCAATGTAGGCGACGTGCTTCGTCACGAGATATGACATCGAGTCTTGAGTTGACGGCATATAAGTTGCATAAGTTGGTTTGAGTTGTCTTGAGTTTAAGTCAGGAAACGTCGCAAGGCAAAGTCGGTCGAGTGACACTTAACCCACAAGTCTTGATTGGGTCAGTTGGTGATCAAAGTAGCAAGGGCCGCAGGGCGGCGATATGGTAAGTCATACTAAGTTACGAGGCATGGCCTCAATATGGATTTGTATCACGGTCATATAGAAATGGAGTCTCACCGTGTAGTTGCGTCTCTGATTTTGGGCCGTAAGGCAAACACGATTTGATAGGTTATCATTGATGTTGCAAACACGGGATGGTCTTGAGACACAAAATAGGCCAAGGCGTCTGTCCTAAAACTGATCCTATGGCAAGAGTAGAAAGACAATCCTAAAAGGACTTTGTTGCACAAGTAAATGAACGTGTCGGTTTTGTATGAGTGGGCGAGGAGCTCATTCCACCAGCACAGTTGAGTACTGACACCCACATAGTTGTCATGTCCAGGCACCGGTAGAAGCTTGTGGCGCAGAGCTCGCTTGGATGCATCGAGACACGGAGTTCCTTGGCGATTCGAAGCGTGCGACCGCTTGGAGTCAAGACTTATACGGGATATAATGTATGGACGTCGCCTTCCGAAGCATCCGCTGGCTCAAGACTTGTAACTGAGAGATGAGAGAGAGCTGAGTGACTTGTAATGTGAGAAGAGTGAGCTTGAGTGACTTGTAATCTTGGCCTTATGCCCATTGTAATCTTTGTTTCAATATCAATAAAGAGCTTCATTTGAATGACTTGTATTTTGTTCTAAATTTATGCTGGCTTATTCAATGTCTCTGCTTGGGTCTTCTATGCGACGACCCCATCGCAGCCGCTGTAATCGGCCGTTATGGAACCTGCCTTGCACGAGCGCAATCTAGGCTCGTACGGCATCACGCCTTAGTGAGGACGATCGCTCCTACGGGAGTGGGGCATAATATAGTGGGCGATGCTAGCAGTTGGATTACCGATGCCTGTCTCATGGACGGTATTCAGCAATAAGTTCCAGACTAAGTACTTCGACACAGTAGTTCGTATGATCTGCGGACGAGATTCACCAATCTTAAGCAGATGGAAAGGACGGTCGATGGATATGCGACCGAGTTTTCTAGACTCAGTCGGTTTGCTCTTACCTTGTTAGCAACCGAGTTGGATCGAGCCTAGCGATTCCAGCAGGGCTCCTACTGGAGATTATTATATCAGTAGAGCAGTTTGAGCACCAGACATTTGATGCCGTCTTGCGAGCAGCGAAGAGGCATGAGTATACTTCACAGAGGATTGTAGATAGAAGAGAAAGGCGAAAGAGGTCTCATGGGCAGATGTTCCAGTCATCAGCACCAACCCTGGCAGCTAGGGCTTTGACTATTGGAGCTCCTAGGAGGGTGACCACAGTTTCGTCGGTTCAGCTCCTCAGCAGCAAAAGAAGTCTTCCGCAATAGGCTGCACTCATTGTGGAAAGCCAGGACATGTAGTGTCAGAATATCGCAGAGCACAGGGATTGTGCTTGGCTTGTGGGATACCGGACCATAAGATAGGGTCCTGTCCGAATAGAGCAAGTTTATCGTCGTCAAACCTAACCAGTCCGTCGGTTAGGGGTCCAGAACCAGTGCAGCAGCAGAACCAGCCTTCGAGGCTATTGCCGCCTCAGGCTCAGCAGTATGCCCAAGCTCAGAATCAGAAACGGCAGAGGGGTTTCTAGCAGAGGGGACCAGCACCAAGAGGACAAGGTTAGGCTATGGCTCTGACCGTAGCAGAAGAATTGGCATCAGGTGAGGTGGTGGCAGGTACCATTCTTATCAACTCTTTTCCAGCATCAGTATTATTTGATTCAGGTGCATCGTATTTATTTATGTCTGCACGATTCGCAACACGAATAGGACTAAAGCCCGAGTCATTATCAGTAAGGCTCAATATACTTACTGGTAACGGTCTTGTGGGAGTAGATAGAGTCTATTCCTCATGTCGAATCATAGTTAGCGGAAGAGAGTTCCTACTAGGTTGATAGAGTTTTCGATGGCCGATTATGATGTGGTCTTAGGAATGGATTGGTTGAAGGATCAATATGCAAGAATAGACTGCCATATTGGCAGAATTATTTTTGTTATTCCCGACGAACCGGAGTTTTTATTTTCCAGAGGCGAAGTTGAACCTTCTCCACCAGTATTGCGAATGGCAGTAGCAGTGGCAGTTTAGTTTTCCAGAGTCGTTAAAGAGTTTCCTGATGTATTTCCTAAAGAGCTTCCAGGTATACCCCCAGAGAGAGATAGAGTTCACCATTGATTTGCTTCCAGGGACGGCGCTAGTGTCAGGAGGAGTCTATAGGATGGCACCTTCAGAGTTAGAGATCTTGTACAAGATGATTGAAGAACTCAGAACCAAAGGATTTATTCGTGCTAGTGGATCACCTTGGGGAGCCCCGATACTTCTTGTAGAAAAGAAGGATGGTACGTCAAGATTATGTGTTGATTATCGTACCTTGAACTTTGTAACGATCAAGAACAGATATCCTCTACCAATGATAGATGATTTATTTGACCAACTCAAAGGAGCGGCAGTATTCTCGAAGATTGACTTGCGGTCATGGTACCATCAGATCAGAGTTAGAGAGCAAGACATCCCAAAGACAGCGTTCAGACCTAGATATGGACATTGGGAGTTCCTTGTTATGCCATTTGGAGCGACCAATTCGCAAGCCGTATTCATGGACCTCATGAATCGTATCTTCATGCCCTATTTGGACCAGTTCGTGATAGTGTTTATAGATGACATCCTAGTCTATAGAAAGAATAAGGCAGAGCATCTGCAGCATCTTCGTATAGTTCTTCAGATTCTCAGAGAGCACCAGTTGAATGCGAAGTTCAGTAAGTGCGAGTTTTGGCTGGATCGTATCTCGTACTTAGGACACATCATCACCAGAGGTGGAGTGGAAGTGGACCCCCAGAAGATAGTGGCTATAGAGTCACGACCAGTTCCCAGTACCGTCGCAGAAGTTTGGAGTTTCCTAGGATTGGCTGGCTATTACCGGCGGTTTGTATCAGACTTTGCTCGGATTTCAGCACCACTGACGTATTTAACTCGCAAGGATGTGCAGTTTGCTTGGACAACAGAGTGTCAGAGTTCATTTGAAAAGTTGAAGTAAGGATTGATGATGACACCCATTCTCATGCTTCCAGATGGGATTGGAGGATTTTCAGTCTATTGTGATGCTTCCGGCAAGGGATTGGGATGCATCTTGATGCAGCATGGTAAGATAGTAGCTTATGCGTCACGTCAGCTTCGTGATCATGAGAGGAATTACTCGACCCACAACTTGGAGTTAGCAGCGGTAGTTTTCGCGCTTAAGCTGTGGAGGCATTACATGTATGGAGATTGGATGGAGATTTTTACCGACCACAAGATTTAAGTATGTGTTTATCCAGACGGATCTTAACATGCATCAGAGGAGATGCCTAGAGCTACTTGTAGATTATGACATCAACCTGCAGTATCATCCTGAGAAGGCCAACGTTGTTACAGATGCATTGAGTAGAAGAGCCAGAGTTTATTTTCTAACAACACAACCAGAGTTGTTAACAGATCTTCAGAAGATGGGTATTGAAGTTGTTCTTCCTACCAATGTGGCATTGATAGCCAGTATGCAAGTTCAGTCTAGTATAGTTGAGAGGATTAATTTAGCTCAGTCAGCGGATTCTAAGCTTCAGCGGCTTAGGGCAGAATGTGTAGCAGGATGAAGACCCGAGTTATGTATCTATAAGGATGGTACACTTCGATACAAAAGGCGTCTTTGTGTACCTAGTGGTGATATCAGACAAGAGATCATGGCAGAGGCTCACAGTTCGCAGTATTCGATTCACCCCGGTGGTGCAAAGATGTATCGTGATATCCGTCAGCATTTTTGGTGGAGTGGCATTAAGAGGGAGATAGCCCGGTTTATCTCTCGATGTTTAGTTTGCCAACAAGTTAAAGCCGAACATCAGAGACCAACTGGATTTCTTTAACCTTTACCGATCTCAGAATGAAAGTAGGAGCACAATACAATGGATTTTATAACTGGATTACCTAAATCCCCAACTAGAAGAGATGCTATTTGGGTTATCGTTGATTGTCTTACGATTGTAGCTCGTTTTATCCATTTCAGAATTGGCCAGTCGACGGATCAGCTTGCAGAGATGTACTTCAGGCAGATAGTCAGATTACACGGAGTACCAGTCAGTATTGTATCCGACAGAGATTCAAGATTTACATCGCACTTTTGGCGGAGTCTTCAAGAGAGTTTGGGGACTCATCTCAAGTTCAATTCAGCTTATCATCCGCAGACAGATGGTCAGTCAGGACGCATGATCCAGACTCTTGATGATATGATGTGGTCATATACACTCGACTTTGGTGGTTTGTAGGAAGATCACTTGCACCTAGTGGAGTTCTGATATAATAACTGTGTCCAGGCCAGTATCCAGATGGCTCCCTTTGAGGCCTTATACGACAGAAAGTGTAGATCCCCATTAGCATGGGATGATATAGGCAAGAGGCAGATGCTTGGTCCAGAGATGATTACACGAACTATTGAGGTGGTCAGACAAGTCAGAGATCATCTTCGAGTTGCACAAGATCGCCAGCGTCATTGGGACGATTCTCATCGACGCCCCCTTGAATTTTCTATCAGCGACCATGTATTTCTTAGGATCTCGCCTACCCGTGGCGTCATTCATTTTGGCGTGCGGGGAAAGCATAGTCCTAGGTATACAGGGCCGTTTGATATCCTTGATCGTGTAGGTGATGTGTCCTATCGTCTCGCTCTTCCGTCGTCATTACGTGAGGTACATGATGTCTTCCATACATCCCAATTATGATGGTATATCCCGGATCCGAGTCATGTCCTTGATCATTCAAAATTGGTTGTTGGTACCAACCTTTCGTATGAGGAAAGACCCATGTCCATATTGGACCGGAGAGAGAAGATACTCAAGAACAAGACTATTAGTTTAGTCCGTATTGCTTGGGGTCATCACTCTTTGGGTGAGTCAACGTTGGAGCGTGAGGATGATATCTGATCGTGATATCCATACCTGTTTGACTCATAAGGTATAATATCTTCCTTATTCCTTATGTTTTTAAATCCTTGCTTGTATGAATGATTGCTTGATTGACTGCTAGTCGTAGTTGCTTATGATTAGTATAGCTTGCCCCGACATCTCTAGCCTCTTGATTAAATTTCGAGGACGAAATTCTTTTAAGGTGGGTAGAGTTGTCATTCCCGTTTTTCGTTATCTGTATTTCCAGTATACGTATACGAAATCCTGACACGTATTTTTTCTTCTCCTGCCCTGCTAGCTAATTTTGGTTTAATCTTGCTTAGGTTCATCATGGCATATCATGGTTTGAGTTGGTTCATTTTGGTTTGTCTTGGTTTATTCCCTTTGGTTCATCATGTTAAACCCTTCCTTTTTTCCTTTATAAACCCACCTACTTTTCTCTCTCTTCATTATTTCTCATAACTTCTTCTTCTTCTCCATTAAAACCTCTTCCCCCTCCATAGGCAAGTACAACTTGCTTCATGAAGGAACCCTCCATTTTATTGTTCTAATCTCTTCTATGAAACATTCAAAGCTAGTTTAGTTCGTGTCATTTTGTATTTTTATGTATATATTTGTGTAGATCTAACTTTGCACCTTTTTGGAGTTTTTCTTGGGCTTTGATCTATCAAACCATCTTGTTTTCAAAAACTAAGAGTTCCATGTGGTAGAGAATTCAATTTTACACAACTTAGACTTTGAAAAGTTAGATTTTATTGTAGAAGTTATGGGAGTTTGAAGTTCATGGGTTCTGTGGTCTTCTTTTCGAAATTTTGGAGAAGAAAAACAGTGTGGGCGCATGGCATTTTATGCGCCCACAGGGACTTTAGCCTTGGGCGCATAGCCCTATATATGCGCCCAAGATTCCTGCCTTCCACAGTGCTGGCGCTTAACTATGCGCCCACGAGTTGTGTGGGCGTATGGGCGCTGGGCGCATGAATCCCCTGGGCGCATGCCTCCTCTTGGGCGCATGTGTCCCAGACTTCCCTTCTCTTAGGCGCATGCCACCATGGGTGCATGTTGCCTAGGCCCTCCCTGACTTGGGCGCATAACATTGCATGCGCACAAGTGCATCGTCTCTTTTCTTGGGCGTATAAACCCTACCAGCACACTTGTCATAGAGTGAGTCTCTCGACTTTCTCTAAGTCATCCTGGCTCCACTCTTTAGGCGCATATATGCAGGCGCATATATGTGGGTGTATAGCCCTGGGCCCATAGCTCCAGGTGTATGCATTCCCAATCCATTGTCTCTCTATGATACCCCCTGCCTCACTCATATATGTAGGCGTATAGCTTAGGCGCATAGCCCTGGGCGCGCGTACCCCTTTTGCGCATGATGTCCCCAGGTTTCCCTTTTTATGATTTTGCACCAATTTTATATAAACTCGACATGAACACGATGTGAGCATGACAAGTTAATGGAATGATAGCGCATGATGGTGGCCCGTTGTGGCGCACCCTTGACAAGCAATATTGATATGGTAATATAAACACGACAAGATAATAAAATTATATGTTTAGTATCCCGTCGTGGCGTACTCATGACAGGTAACCTTGACATGATAAATGACATGATAGTGTCCCGTTGCGGCGCACTCTTGACAAGTAAACATGACATGTAATCTTGACAAGTAACATATAACTCTCGTCTTGACACCGTGGATGATTTCTCTTGATTGTATCAGTACAAGCTACATGTCTCATCATGCATCATGTCTAGGACATGAATTCTTGATTTCCATGGTCGAGGATTCGTACTAAATCTGACTAGGATAATGACTAGATTAATCAAGTAGTCCATGAAGAGATTCCCAGCTACTGGTAGTCCTGTTATCTTGGCGCTCTAATTGGACTTGTAGCCTGCCGTCGAGTAGGACACATTTCTAGCGTACCATCGTGTGTTGCACCAACAAGTCACCTAATCCAACTCTCTCAACTTGTGACCGGATAACCTGGATTAAGACTGCAGGGCTTGTGGCTATTGGAACATCTCGATGCATCTTGCTAGTAACTAGGCTTGTGATAATCCTAGTTAGTTAAAATATCAAGCCGTACACATTGCTTGGCCGTGATTGTTGGATGGAGTCCAATCCTGTCTAGTCTTGTCGAGATCCAGTATATGGCTATCTCAGGATGTCACGCCCCGATTCGGTAAAATCGATAGTCGACCCCCGGGCATGATGTCGTGCGAACCTAAATTGCGCTCACACAAGGCATGGTTACAAGGTTATCCGAAACACAACAACAAGAGAATGCGTAGAGTAAAATTTATAATGAACATCATTTTACAGACTCGATACAAGGCCACCGCGCGGGCTTTTTACAAACTGACTCCATTATAAAATGAACGTCGATGAGATAGCCATTTCATACATTTCATCCATTGATTATACAACCAGTATTACCAAACTACCTGGGATGGTGGGAAGTCGCTACATCTATCTTATGATCTTTCAAAGCGGAGTCTTCAAAAGAGATTGGATCCAAGCTTCGACCGCACGGACGAAGCTTCAAAACATACGAGCGTTGACTACTTTCACGCGGCCCGCCCCTCCCGATTTATCGTACCTGTAGAGAGAGCGAGGATCAGTACAATCAACATGTACTGGCGAGTGGCTAATTAATTTCCAGGCTCTCATTTGGTTCAAGAATTTAGATAAAATTATAAAACTTGCTTTTAGTGGTTTTTCTAGCCATCCTTGATATTTTCATACGAAGCATTTTAACGAAACATAACCCAAGTAAGTTATACCAGAATTTTCTTTGGCAGAATGCACCGTACAACATAAAACTTACCATCACCTTTCTTGTTAGTTGATAATAATTTATACAAAGTGTTTGATGTGGAGGTCACTGGCATTAACTAGCCATCCTGGACATAGCCTGGTAAACGGGACCCTTGTAACGCAAGTAGCGAGCTCCGATGCAAGTCCCCGTATTACCGATTGCCTATTACCCAGCTCGGCTATAACCTGTTTCTTCCTAGGTCGAGTCGGTCCCGTGGCCCCGGATTGCCGCTCGAAGAACCATTGCCCTTGTCGACAAGTTATCCATGACCGTGATAAGTTAACAAGGTATATTTTAGGTTATCGTTGGGACTTGTTATAAAATCGATCCATTTACTTGGTTGTTTTACAGGCCTGAAATAATTCTATCTCTTTTTCTACACATCTCATCTTTTCTCTTCTAGAACATATGACGTGTATTTTTCAAGTGGATCATTCCAATTCGATATCATTACCCGAGTTCTCATTTTTGAAGTAGAGGGTCGAGACGAAGGAGGTCATCTACTCACCTTAGTATTTACTTGAGGCGAGAAACTGGTTGGCCGCGCTAGACGTTGCCTACACGATCACCTGAAATTGCACAAGCAACCGATTAGAACACTGTGTTATTCAAGGAAATTCAATATGAATGCGGAGTTCGAAACGCAAGCCATGAAAACCATCGAAAACATTCACGAAAATGCATTCAGAAAACCAAAGCCAAAGAAGCAATTGCGGCATGAAAAGCATAGCAACGGGAGGTCTCTTCCGACTCAGCCGCATAGTCTATCCTCGAGGCACAACCCGCTGAATATGAGACTTGGTTCCGAAGAAGCCATTCCATAACGGGGAATGGATCTTAATTCAACTGTTCCCGTTCGATCGATTCGATCGATCCCGACCTATCGGTTCCGACCGAGTCGATAGCGATAGTGTTCCTTTCTCGCGTACCCCGTGGACGAGAAACGGGGCACGATATAGTGACGGGGCACTACACTAACCAACTAAGAAAAAGTTTTGTCCATGAAACTTAAGAACAGAACCTACCTCTATGAAAATAATGAAGGAAACTTTTCCTTCATCTCTGACTCGAGTTCCCATGTCGACTCTTCTACCGCATGGTTCCTTCAGAGTACGCGAACAAGAGGGATTGCCCGATTTCGCAATAGCTTATCCTTGCGTTCTATGATTTGAACTGGCTCTTCAACGAAGGATAAGTCGGACTTCAGCTCCAGCTGGCCAAAATCTACCAAGTGGCTAGGGTCATGCACGTACTTCCACAACTGAGAGACGTGGAAGACATTGTGCACACCTTCAAGCGCTAGCGATAGGGCAATTTTATAGGCCACTGGGGTGACCCGCTCGAGTATTTCGAACGGCCCAACGAATCTTGGACTCAACTTTCCCTTCGTACCGAACCAAGTAACTCCTTGCATGGGCGACATCTTCAGGAACACGTGATCGCCCTCCAGGAACTCAAGTGGTCTTCGATGGGTGTCGTCGTAGCTCTTTTGTCGACTCTGTGCAATCTTCAGTCTTTTTCGAATTAGCTTAACCTTTTCCACAGTTTGTTCCACCAGCTCTTGGCCGAGTATCTGCCGTTCCCCAACTTCATCCCAGGAAATGGGCGATCTGCACTTCCGGCCGTACAAAGCTTCATACGGCGCCATTTGGATGCTGGACTGGTAGCTATTGTTATATGCAAATTCTGCCAACGGTAGATGGACGTCCCAGCTTGATTTGAAGTCAATTGCGTAGAGTCGTAGCATGTCTTCGAGAATATAATTAACGTGCTCCGTTTGGCCGTCGGTCTGAGGATGGTAAGCTGAGCTGAACTGCAACTTGGTACCCAGCGCCGACTGAAGGCTACTCTAGGATCGCAACATGAACCGTGAATCCCGATCAACGCTTCAAGTAACTTTGATGGCAATGAAGTGCGCTGACTTGGTTAGTCGATCGACGATGACCCAGATGGTGTCGTTCCTCCGTGGTATCTTCGGCAGGCCAACAATACAGTCCATAGTGACATGATCCTATTTCCACTCTGGAATAGCAAGGTTCTGCATCTCCCTGCCCGGTCGCTGATGCTCAGCTTTCACCTGCTGACAGGCCATGTATTGTGACACGAAGAGCGCCACATCTCTCTTCATCCCGTGCCACCAGAAGGTCGTACGGAGGTCCTTATACATCTTGGTACTACCTGGATGCAAGGTATATTTCGCATAATGCGCCTCTGACAATATCTTCTTTCGTAGTTCTGAATCATCCGAAACACATAGTCGGCCATTCAATCTCAGCACGCCAGTCTTATCTTCCGCAAAGTCGGTCGGACTTTGAAACTCGCTCGTACATTTTCTTCAGGTACGGATCATCCTTCTGAGCGGTCTTGATCTTTTCCAACAAACATGGCTCTAACTGCAGTTGTGCCAACCGTATATTCCTGAATCGAACCCGGAGGTCGATACCCATTTCTTCTAGATCCCATAGTAGTCTGCGGTTGATGGATAGCAAGGCAAGATATTTTTGACTCAAAGCGTCCGCCACAATATTTCCCTTGCCCGGAGTGTAGTCGATCGTCAAGTCATAGTCTTTGATCAGTTCGAGCCAATGCCTCTGTCGTAAGTTCAATTTCTTCTGGGTAAAGAGATACTTGAGGCTCTTGTGGTCGGTATAGATCGCGCATGCCACGCCATATAGATAGTGATGCCATAATTTTAACGCAAACACAATCGCCGCTAACTCCAAGTCATGCGTAGGAAAGTTCTTCTCGTGCGGCTTCAACTGTCTAGAGGCGAAGGATATCACCTTGTTTTGCTGTATGAGCACACATCCCAAGCCCTGGCCTGAAGCATCGCTGAATATCTGAAAACCCTTTGGCCCATCCGGAAGTGCGAGTATAGGGACCGAAATTAGTCGTTGTTTTAGCTCCTAGAAGGAAGCTTCACAGTCATCCGACAACTCATACACGACTCCCTTTTGAGTGAGGCGAGTCAATGGCGATGCAATTTTTTTGAAGTCTTTCACGAAGCGTCGATAGTATCCCGCCAAACCAAGAAAGCTTCGAATCTCACTAGCAGATGCAGGCCGCTTCCAATTAGCAACAGCTTCTACTTTCTTCGGATCAACTGTAATGCCTTTGAACGAAATAATGTGACCAAGAAAGGATACGCTGCTTAGCCAAAATTCATACTTACTCTGCTTTGCATATAACTGATTCTCTCGAAGTGTCTGGAGCACGGTCCGCAGATATTCTGCATGGTGCGTCCTATCCTTCGAGTAGACGATAATTTCGTCAATAAAGACTACCACAAATTTATCAAGAAAGGGTCGAAATACCCAATTCATCAGATCCATGATGGCGGCAGGGGCGTTCGTCAGGCCGAATGGCATCACCAGGAACTCGTAGTGGCCGTACCGAGTGCGAAAGGCTGACTTTTGCACATCGTCTGACTTGATCTTGAGTTGATGATAGCCTGAGCGGAGATCAATCTTCGAAAATACCGAGACGCCTTACAAATGATCGAATCAGTCGTCTATGAGGGGCAATGGATACTTGTTCCGGATGGTAGCCTTGTTCAACTATCGGTAATCAACGCACAGACGCATAGACGCATTCTTTTTCTTTACGAACAATACGGGCGCTCCCACGGTGAAACACTAGGCCGGATAAACCCCTTGTCAAGCAAATCTTGTAACTGGACCTTTAGTTCCTTCAGCTCGGTGGGGGCCATTCTGTACGGGGCCTTAGAAATCGGTCGAGTATCGGGGAATATATCGATATTGAACTCAATTTTTCGGTCGGGAGGTATGCCGGGTAGCTCGTCCGGGAACACATCGGGGAATTCTGCCACAACGTCGGTCTGACCCGCGTTTGCACCATCCTGTCGCGTGTCTCGAACGGACGCCAAATAGCCATCGCACCCAGAATGCAGCATCCTCCAAGCAGAAATTGCCGAGATCAACATACAGGTCGACGATGCCTCACCACACGAAAAGCAGAATTCAGGCACTCTTGGTATACGGAAGGTGACCGTCTTTTTGGCACATCGATGGTTGCATTGCACTGCCCGAGCCAATCCATTCCCAGAATGATATCAAAGTCCTTCATGTCTAGAACTATCACGTCAAGACCGACCTTCTGACCGCTAATACAGATAATCCCGTCGGCACAGGCTAAGTTTATGAGTAGTGGTGTGCCAGAAGGTGTACGTACGCTAAGGATGAGATCTAATGATATTATAGGAAATTTGTGCTCGACGGCAAAGTCCGCCGATATAAAACTATGCGAAGCGCCTGAATCAAATAGTACACGAGTAGGCACATTATTGAAATTTAGTATACCTGTCATGACCATATCTGATGCAAGCACTTCATCTTGAGTCATGGCGTAGACGCGGCCCTGGGCATTGGGGCGACGATATTGGCCATTTTGCGGTGCGGGTTGATGGGCTAGAGGCGCTGGACCTTGATTCCCTGGACGCTACTGTTGGGGCGCCATTGGACGGTGCTGTTGGGGTGCCATTGGACGGTGCTGTTGGCGCTCCGTTGGGTTCGGCTTTCTGGTTGGACAATCAGCACGAACGTGGACCCTCTTGCCACAGTTCCAGCATCCACCCTCTAGTATCTGGCAGTCATCGATAGTGTGACCGACATGGTGACATCGATTGCAGTAAGGCCGTAGATCACGCCCTTGAAATCTGCCTTGTTGCCCATTGTTTGGACGCTTGGTCACATTGTTTCCTCCTGCGTAGCTAGGGCATTTGTGATTATATGTATGCACAGCGCCGGCAGCACCTGGAGGGTATTGGCGTTCAAGGCGGAGGGCGTGGTTGAGAGACTCCCCCATCATTTTGTATTGCGAAACAGACACGTAGGCGTAGATAGATGGTCGTAGGCCTACTTCGAACCGTCGAGCACGACTCACTGTGGAGGACAGGAATTCTCCAGTAAATTTGGCTAACTTGTTGAACTCTGCTGCATACTACTGCACCGTCATATTCTCTTGCCTTAGCTGCAAAAATTCATTTTCCTTCTCTTGTCGAACGGCTTCGGAGAGGTATTCGATCTCGAACGCCTCTCGAAAGGTAGCCTAAGAAATTGCCGTTGTCTCGTTGTTACATCTGATCGCTCACTTTTGCACGGACCACCAGTCATGCGCGTTCAATCGGAGTAGAAGTTGAGCGCATGCGACTTTCTTGGACTCATTGATGCCCAGAAGCTCGAACCGGTCTGCCAACTCCTCCAACCAATCGATCGCCAAAGACGGGTCTTCAGTACTGCAGAAGGAAGTACGGAAACTTTTGCTAAATTTTGACAGCACAAAGTTGGAACTTCTCGGTACTGCAGGTGTAGGCTCGGGTACCACCGGTTTGACTTCACTTTGTCTGGCCGCAGGCTCGGTTACGGCATGGGTTATCACGGAGTTGTTGTTGTTGGCCACAACTGTCTGAACAATCTGTTGAAGAGTATCAAGCTGCTTCTGCTGCTACTTGAATTGTGCATGGAATCGGGCCTCGAACTGAGTCTAGCATGCCTTCGTCTGCCGTTGATGTTGCTTATTCTGGCGTTGACTCTCCTCAGCTTATCGTTGTTGCGCTTCCAGCATACGCAACATCCGCTCCATGGCATCGTTAGAGGGTCCGGGCCTCGAGCTATTCGAGCCGCTCGTAGCACTTTCTTCGTTCGCCGCCACGTTCACCGCCGCGCCTTCTGGGATTTTTGAAGGCAAAATACATTAGTCACAAAACTTATTACGGACTCACTCGTATGGAACGACATATCTCATCGACACAAGACCAATGATTTTGAGACTAGAACTCAACACTAGAGGCCAAGGACGTAAAGCCGTGCTCTGATGCCATTATGTCACGCCCCGATTCAGTAAAATCGATAGTCGTCCCTCGGGTGTGATGCCGTACAAACCTAAATTGTGCTCGCACAAGGCATAGTCATAAGGTTATCTGAAATACAACAACAAGAGAATGCGCAGAGTAAATTTGAACACACACATTATAAAGAAGGAAACTTAAGCTTTATTGATAATGAACATCATTTTACAGGCTCGATACAAGGGCACCGTGCGGGCTTTTTACAAACTGACTTCATTACAAAATAAACGTCGATGAGATAGCCATTTCATAAATTTCATCCATTGATTATACAACCAGCATTACAAAACCACCTGGGATGGTGGAAAGTTGCTCCATCTGTCTTCTGATCTTCAACAGTGGATTCTTCAAAAGAGATTGTATCCAAGCTTCGACCGTACGGACGTAGCTTCAAAACACATGAGCGTTGCCTCCCTTCACGCGGCACGCTCCTCCCGATTTATCGTACCTATAGAAAGAGCGAGGATCAGTACAATCAACATGTACTGGCGAGTGGCTAATTAATTTCCAGGCACTCATTTGGTTCAAGAATTTAGATAAAATTATACAACTTGCTTTTAGTGGTCTTTCTAGCCATCCTAGATATTTTCATACGAAGTATTTTAACGAAACATAACCCAAGTAAGTTACACCAGAATTTCCCTCGGCAGAACGCACCGTTCAACATAAAACTTACCATCACCTTCCCTGTTAGTTGATAATAATTTATACCAAGTGTTTGATGTGGAGGTCACTGGCATTAACTAGCCATCCTGGACAGCCTGGTAAATGGGACCCTTGCAACGCAAGTTGCGAGCTCCGATGCAAGTCCCCGTATTACCGATTGCCTATTACCCAGCACGGCTATAACCTATTTCTTCCTAGGCCGAGTCAGTCCCGTGGCCCCTAGTTGTCACTCGAAGAAGCCATCGCCCTTGTCGACAAGTTGTCCATGATCGTGATAAGTTAACAAGGTATATTTTAGGGTATCGTTGGGGCTTGTTAAAAAATCGATCCATTTGCTTGGTTATTTTGCAGGCCTGAAATAATTCTCTTTTTCTATACATCTCATCTTTTCTCTTCTAGAACATAGGACTTGTATTTTTTAAGTGAATCATTCCAATTCGATATCATTATCCGAGTTCTCATTTTTAAAATAGAGGGCGAGACGAAGGAGGTCAGCCACTCACCTTAGTATTTACTTAAGGCGAGAAACTGGTTGGCCGCGCTAAACGTTGCCTACGCGATCACCTGAAATCGCACAAGCAACTGATTAGAACACTGTGTTATTCAAAGAAATTTGATACAAATGCAAAGTTGGAAACACAAGCCATAAAAACCATCAAAAACATTTACGAAAATGCATTCAAAAAACCAAAGCCAAAGAAGCAATTGCGATATGAAAAGCAGAGCAACGGTAGGTCTCTCCCGACTGAGCCGCATAGTCTATCCTCGAGACGCAACCCGCTGAATATGGGACTTGGTTCCGAAGAAGCCATTCTATAACGGGACATGGATCTTAATTCAACCGTTCTCGTTCGATCGATTCCATCGATCCCGACTTATCGGTTCCGACCGAGTCGATAGCGACAATGTTCCTTTCTCACACACCCCGTGGACGAGAAACGGGGCACGATGTAGGGACGTGGCACTACACGGACATGTTTGCTTACGCTTTAATCTTAGCAATAAATGGCCAGAGACCTGGTTCTGTTCAGGCGAAGGGTTACAACCCCGGTCCTTGTTTGGTTTAAGGATTGTAACCTGGCTTCCGAAATAGTTCCTCGTCCTCTCGTCATTTGTTGCCTTATTTACATCTCAAAGTTTTCCTATTATTATTTTTGTTCATGTGTTAATATGTTGGTTTTAGTTTTTAAGTGAAGCCTCCCTTGTGACACTTACTCTTTCTGGGGTCTTACCCAGCTGGTTTTGTATGGCCAAATTTTTTAGTAACACTCGAGGATTTTCCAGCCTTCCAGCCATATGGTGAACACTAGACGCAACCCTGGCAACGAGTGAGTTTTATTTTGCTCTCACACTCTATTGTAAATTTTTCTTTTGAGGCGTTTAGCCGTCGAGCAAGTGTTAGCTCGTGTTAAATTTACATTCCTGTCTGCCTAAGGGCTGTATCATGGTTGACAAATCCTAGGATTGATCATGTATGTCTTAAACTCTTGCTAGTCTTTGTATTTTGTATGACTAGCTTCATGATCATCTGAATATGTAATGTATGGGATGCCTACCATATTGTTATATTTACTTGCTTGCTTGAGATTGAGACACTAGGCTTGTTCTTGACCTTAATAGACTATTGGCTTGTAGTTAAACCCTCATATATCTAGACAGTCGTGACCGTACATCGACATGGGTTACACTTCAATGTGCATTGCTGGCTATATCTGTCCCCCGCTCTCCAGTATTCTGGTTCTGGGGCGTGACATTTCCAATTGGAAATAACCTCCTGAACTCGGGAGATTTTGGGGCAGCCGGAGGAGAATGTAAGGACGAAGGAGTAGAGGAAGGAGGTGGCCATGGAGGTCAGTTCTAGATCAGAAAATGGAACTGTAGGCACAGGGGATGCCATCGAATACTCAACTTCAGGGAGGGGGATGTCAGGGAACAGTAGGACCTGTTTAGCTGTCCTGTTCGGACGGAGCTTGTCAGCGTATGAAGGCACCGGACGGCTCGTCGAAAGAGGGGGTCCCTGGGCAACACAAGGGAGGGCCCGTGTAGCGGGGGATGGAGTGTGGTGAGATTGCCAGCCGAGGAACCCGCTCTGGATTGGGGAAGATAGCAATGAGGTCGCCAGGAAGATAGCGACCAGAGGGGGTGGTGGAAGACAACACTGATGGGGGCACCGATGAGCGTTGCCCGGCTACTAAGAACGACCTCGGCCGGGTGAGAGTCCAGACAAGGTGAAGACGATGGGTCAGCAGCGGGACGCCCTGATCACCCGAAGTGGTTACAGTCTGCGTAGCACCAGAATATGACAAAGTCTTCGTGGATGGGATGGTAGGAGCGAGTTGCGCTACCCCCAGGGTGGCGGTGGAGGAGGTAAATAAGACTTCCGTCCTAGAAGGAATCTGGGTTGCACTGAGGCCATCCAAAGACCCAGGATGCGCCATAGAGGGCGGCTTAGGTAGCGCCAACCCATGGGTTGCGCCAACCACAGTCGGCAAAATTGAGATGTGGCCAGGTTGTGCCGAGCCCATTTGGGTACGGCCAGGTCATTCAAGGATCCGGGTTGCGCCATAGCTGGCTGATAAGGTTGCGCCAACCCGTGGTTGTGCCAACCAAGGTAGTCAGATGTGGTTGGCCAGGATGCGCCGAGCACATCCTGGTTGTGCCAAGTCCATTCTCGGACCCAGGATACGCCATACCTGGCTGGTTAGGTTGCGCCAACCCATGGGTTGCGCCAAACAAAGCAGTCGGGCCAGGTTGCGCCGAGCACACGGCCTACACGGTAGCCCCAGGTTGCGGCAACGGAGGCCACTCAGGATGCGCCGATCCATGTCCCGAGCCCAGCAGAGGAGGGGACTGACCAGTAAGGGCCTCCGGTTGCACCCACGAGGGCAGCCCAATTTGAAACACAGGTTGGGCCAAGCATGAAGTGCGGACCCATGCGCCAAGTTGCGCGTCGCTATATATATATATATATATATATATATATATATATATAACATCTTATTCATATCAATGTAGAAACTCAATTACATAATATATGCTCAATATATGACATACATACATACATAAAGAGAAGTAATAAGGAAAGTATATACATAGAAAGAGGGAAAGGGGGGTCAAATATAGCATTTGTGCGTGTGTGTGTGTGTGCTGCGAAGAGGGGATACTACTGCTGTGAAAGGTTAGGAAACCCAAATAGAATAATCCCCGGAAGACCCCTAACAAGCCAACTTCACAGCCATATATATAAGAACTATATATATACACTATCTATATGCATATATATATATATATATATATATATATATATATATATATATATATATATAAAATATATATATATATAAAAAAAAAAAATATATATATATATATATATATATAAAATATATATATATAAAAAAAATACATATATATATATATATATAAAAAAAAAAATATATATATATAAAAATATATATATATATATATATATAAAATATATATATATATATATATATATATATATATATATATATATATAGGAAAAAATATATATATATATAGGAACTATATATAGGGAACATCTAAATGAAAGTATATATCTAATCTATTGCAACATAACCTAACAACATATGAAACCTAACAATTTGGGATCAATTGACTGGAAAACAAGTAAACTGGAACAAAAAAAAGTAAACTACACGAGTATCCTAAACAAACCCAACAAACATATATATATATATATATATATATATATATATATATATATATATATATATATATATATATTTTATATATATATATTTTATATATATATATATATATATATATATATATATATATATATATATATATATATATATATATATAAATATATATATATATATATATATATATATATATATATATATATATATATATATATATATATACAAGAAAATATATATATACAACTATATATATATATAGATATATACAAACAAAGATACTTATATGAAAGTATAAATAACATCTATTATAACTGAAGTATCAAGTACACATCTACTGAACAAGGAAACTGGGATCAACAATCTGGAAATACTCAAACCCTCTCACCAAACACTTTACACTACACTATGATACGCGTATCAAATAGATTCGATTTCTCACCAAACTTGGTCTACATCTAGGGGGAGCCTAAATGATTGCATCTATGGAAAGAAATCAGGAAACAAATGAGTTTAGAGGCCATTACCTATTGAGAGTTGGAATCTCAATGCAAGTTACCTAGAAGAGATCCCACACCAATTTGCTATGGTCTAACAGCCTTCAATCCTTGCTAGCTAGTCTCTATTGACCTCCTCTACATTAGGGGAGTGTGTTGCAATTGATTAGCCTTAATTTGGAGTTGATTTGGAGAAATGGGGTGGATTTGGGGAAGAACACAAATTAGGGTTTAAGGAGGCAATGAAAAGAGGCAAAGGGGGCTATCATGATGTTTATATAGGGGAGGGGGCTACCCTTGGCTGTCACAAGGGGTTATCTCCAGGGTTAGGGTTTAGTTTAAGTGGATTTTAGGGCCTCTACATGCATAACTCAAGTCTTCTTAGGAAATGCCCAAGTAAATTAGGGTTTCCTACAAATATCTTCATTCTAACATAATATCTAGATATCACTATCCTTGTCATCTAGTGAGAAGCTTCTAATCTAATATCTAGGCTTATGACTAATATCAAGATTAGGGCAATTCTAGGTTAAGGTCTAATATTTCAATTAGCACATTACTAATTAATCAAAATTTAAATTAATATAAAATTCATAAAATGACCAAAATATTCCTAACCTAAAAAGTGGTAATTAGTCAATCTAATCACATGGTTAGGTCTCCATAGTCATGGTTAGTCTCTAGGCTAAGTAACTCTAAGGTTGCACTAGTAAAAATGCCAAAGTCACAATACACTAAATTAAATAGTATTAAATTTATTAAAAATCATCATAAATTATTAACATGGTTTAAATCCTATTATTCAATGATTAATTTTACAAAAGTTTAAAATTACCCACATTTTAGAAAAGTAGTGGTTACAAGTCTACCTTCCTTAGAATAATTATGTCCTCAAAATTTAAGGTAGTTACAATCCTCTTATGGTCACGTCCCCAACAATCATGGTCTCAAAAAACTTATCTAAATTATGCGATTGGAAAAAATAACATACAGGGTCATGGCAGGCAATATCAATCTGAGGTCTTATCTAGCTATACTGGTCATACTACATCAAAAGCAGTCACAAGGTATCAAAACATGCAAACAATATGGTAGGGTGCAGCAATCATCAAAGATAGGCTAAGGTACAGGTCAAGAACTCACCTCCAACTAGGTCTAGTGGCTGGAACTCTATTCTAAAGGCAGGGCCTCGACTAGGACAGGTGCAGCAGGACAGTCTCGCATCATAAGTGCAGCTGACCCACAAAACAGACACAACTTCTGCCTCTTCCTACAGACGGACCACACATGTGCAAGCTTTTTGCAGTAAGAACAGGTGGGTATACACTGCTCCTCGCCCTCTTGGGACTAGGTGTTTGCCATTGATTATCAAAGAACAGAACAATTTTATGGGAGGACTGAACTTTAATTCACAATACAAACTCGCTCGTACAAAGAGAGCCTAGGAACAAAACCTAAAAAAAGCTATCTAAGTACAATTGTTTAGTTTTTGATTCTGGGGGATGACGGTAGAGGCTCGGGAAAGTGATATCAACACTGCCTTACTCATTGGACGATCGAACGCAACCTTGGCTCCGGCGAAGAAAAGCCCTCTCTCTGCTCGGATTGCTCTGGGTCTCTGTGTGTCCCTCTGTATGTGCTTTTCTCTGTGTGTCTCTGTGCAAAGGAATAATCCCCTGTTATTTATAGGACTTTGTGATGAGTGAGGTGTGCAGTAACTGTACCTTGAAAAGTGGGCGGTTGGAGATTGGTTAAGATTAACCTTGATCTGTTTGTTGGAAATCAATCTGGGCTGTTGTGTTAGTTGCAATAAATCTGAATTGTTATGATTTGTTGGTTGTAATAAATTCGAGTGGATAAGTCTTAGTCAATCTTCTGCCACGTGTCCCAACTGCCATTATTCTGCGAGCCGCATGAACGGAACGTCCTGGCAGAGCCGCATGAGTTTGGTCTGGTAATTGAGCCGCATGAGGGTGGCCTCACAACCGAGCCGCATGAGGATAGCCTCACAACCGAGCCGCATGAGGGTGGCCTCACAACTGAGCCACATAAGAATGGGCTCACAACCGACCCGTATGAAGATGGCCTCAAAACCGAGCCGCATGAGGATGGCCTCACAACCGAGCCGCATGAGGATGGCCTCACAACCAAGCCGCATAAGGGTGGCCCCCCAACTGAACCGCATAAGGGTGGCCTCCAACTGAACCGCATAAGGGTGGCCCCCACAACCGAGCCGCATAAGGGTGGCCCCCCAACTGAACCGCATAAGGGTGGCCTAGGCGGTCTGCATAGAGAACTTCTTTGGACTTTGTGAACTGCACCGGCTATCTTAGAGATTTTCTCGTCTTTTGATGAGCATGACGCGTCTCTTCATTATGTCAGAGCCGCCAGAACTGTTACTTTATGTCAGAGCATTTAATGGCCAGCTGCAGGGAGTAATTATGGCCAGCTGTAATCGGCCTGTTTTGAGCCGCATGAGGCCACTACAAAAAAAGTGACCTTTGGGGACAACAAAAAACCGTCTTAAAAACTGCAATTACCGTCCCAACAAATATTTGGGACGGCCTATGGGACGGGAATAGACGGTCCCATTAGGGTGGCGTGGCAAAAACATTAAGGGAGGATATTGCCGTCCTAAATACTGTTAAAGGACGGTTAGGCAAAATGTCTCAAAAGTTTTCAAATTTATGCTTTTGTGTGACGGTTTATTAATTTATCCCAAAAAACAAGTTTTTGTAACAGATATATTTCGTCCTAATAAATAAGGGACGGAATTTAAAAAAATCCCAAAAAAAGTAATTTACTTTTTGTTACAGTACTATAATCGTCCGAAAAACTTAACAATTGTTTAAATTATTATGGAATTACGAATTTCCTGTTTATATATAAAATATATAAATGAATTTTATATACAACAAAAATTCATACAAAACTATTTTATTTAATCGCAAATGCATATGGTAGCCGCAACATTAACAAAGCGTAGCCGCAACATTAACAAAGCGATTTCTATAAAACATATTTAAAGGTAATATCCCATTGTTCACAAAATGAAATCCAAGTCTTACATCACTTCGAGTGTTCTCCCATCAAGTTTTACATCATTAAGCATTCACTTAATTTACAAAATAAAATCTACAATTTTTTACACAAGTCCAAAACATATTTGATTTTCCAAAGTGACATCTCCCATCATTTGCAAAATAGGTACAAAACGCATTGGAAGGACCTGCAAATAGAAGTAAACAAATCAGCCTCATAAAAAATAACCTACAGATAATGAATTCTATACTTGATCTAGCACAATACAACAATCACCCCTAGTTACAGGCATGATAGCATGTTTTAGGTACTGCTATACAGTCTATACTAATAACCTCTATGAAAAAATAACAATGGACAATATAACATCCCAATGTAGATTTTTATTATAAAATATGGTAAAGCTTTCAAAATTCAATAAAAAGAAATAACAAGTCATTTAATCCTAGACTATTGATAGCATGGTCTTAAATAACAATGTCATGACAAATGTATATGGATTGAACACATCAAATTATGTTACATAATGGGTGGTAATTCTATAGAAAATGGCTTGTGCACTCATGTTGTAGCTTGTTTGTATGGAAAAAAGTCATCTGGTATGTATGAATGCTTTGTCACCATTGTAAGATAATTTGAACATGAATTTGTATCATGTTTGTATGGAAAAGAAGTTATTTGGAAGTCTGAATACAAATAAGTTAAATTAGAAGATGTTATTATCAATATTCAAAATATCGGTATCAGAATCGGTATCGGACCATTCCTATGAGTATCGGGATCGGTCGATACTTTAAACCATGGTTATTATTGTCCATTGTGATATCTGCTTAACCAATCGGTATCGGACCATTCCCTGATCTTGATATCTGCTTAACCAATAGTGTTTTCTTGAATACCTCATACCGACATTGTAAATCAATACGACTCTCGAGATTTTTAGATATGATCATACAAGTCCTTTTAATATTGTCCATTGTGATATAAACCACTAAATCTTGTTATTTGCTAAAGATTCCCACAAATTAGGAACTTCATTAGTCACAGGAACACATGCTTAAATCTACTAATAGAATCTTGTCAATCCTGAATATGGTAATAATTTTTAACAGTTTATACCTCTTTTTCCCTCAATTTTTTTCATTTAGTAATAAAATGTCCTCATCAGCAATCCATATCCTCTCCTATCTGCAATCTCCACCAGTCTTCTCATAACATCCTTTTTATCCTCCTACAACCTTCCCCGAAGCAACCATTGTGTCTGCTGCCACAACATCCCCTCTATCACCTTCATCTTCGTCAGTCTTCTCATAACATCCTTTTTATCCTCCTAGAACATTCCTCGAAGCAACCATTGTTATTGTGTCTGCTGCCACAACATCCCCTCCATCATCCTCATCTCCCCTATCTGCCCTCCCTACCCTCATCCTCTATACCATATCTTCCCTCCTCGTCCTCCCATAAAAATTCATCATCTATGAAGAGTCTAAATGATGAAGCAAGATGATGCAATTAGCTACAGGGAATAACATTCATCTCTATAACAATTTAATCCAAAGAGTAAGAATGGCATTACCATATGAGAAGTATCAAGATAAAAGAGTAAAGTTCTACATGAAGATTGTTCATATTTCTTTTAGAAAGAAAAGTTTGTTGTAGTAGTACCTCATCAATCTGAACATGGTATATTTGAATGGTGGAATCTTCCATCCCTATTGCAATAATATTATTATCCTGAGGTGAAAAGCCAAAAAGGGGGCAGCAAGAGGTGGAGGCATAAATATAGTCATGACCTGTGATAAGTTTACAAGATTAATTTCAAAGATATAACAAAGTCAATGTGAGCTAACATGGAAATAGATACAAAAGGGAACTAGAAAATAATATAACAAAATTTGTGGCATGTATGTTGCTGAGGACCTTAAATGTCATCATGTTGAATAAAGAAACCTTTCCACCATATGCAGACATAACATAAGAATCGTTCTTGCAGTTGATTCTTCTAAATTGCTGTCATTTGTATCATTGGCCATAAGAATGCCATTTGCTAGTTGCCACAACTGGGGTACAACAGATGCAGTAGACAGAAGAAGCAAGAAGAAGGGCCATCATCAAGAAAACATATAAAGAATTAAATGGGAGACGTGGTCAACAATTTGAAAAGCTGCTAACCTTGCAAGACGGATTCCGTTCATTACGCTGCCATTTCCACAACTTATGGATAGTATTTGACGCATGAGCTAAAATAGACAACCCAGAACTGGTATATAGCAAGCGCACAACCTGCAAAATCACTAAACAAGTAAATAAATACACATATAAAAAATTAGTATAAAACTAAAGAAACATATAATAAGAACATAATTTATGTACTGCAAAGTTGTTGCCATGACTTGGATATATTTACTAAGCTAATACTCCAAGATATTTAATTTCGAACTCAAATGATAGGAGTATTTTTAATCTAGTCGTTTCATCCAAGTCATCTCCTGTAAGAATAATATCAACATATACTACGAGTCTATGAGTACTGAGATTCTTCCTTAAATTGAGTGTCTGATAAACATAGTATGGTTTGTTTGCCCCTGATGATAGTCATGTTTCTTCACCGACTGACTAAACTTTTCGCACCACGCCCTTGGAGAGTGCTCAAGTCCATACAAGAATTTCTTCAATTTACAAATATTAGATCCGAATTTTTTCTCCGAAGCCTGGTGGAGAATCCATATAAACTTCTTCATCAAGATCTCCATTCAGGAATGCATTCTTGACATCCAGTTGTTGTAGAGGCTATTCTAAGTTCACAGCTACGAATAACATGACTCTAGGACTCTTAGTGTAATCAGCCTTGCCACAGGCGCAAAAGTCTTTGAATAATCAATCACATACGACTTAGTATAGCCTTTAGCCACCAACCTAGCCTTGTACCTCTGTAATGAACCATCAAAATTGCATTTAATAGTATAAATTCACTTATATCCAATAGTTGATTTTCCTTCAGGTAAAGTCATCACTTTCCATGTCTTTTTTTTTCCAGCGCATCCATCTCTTCATGCACTACTTTTCTCCACTCAGGAACATTTAGAGCTTCATGCACACTTTTTGGACTTCTACACTCGAAAGTTGAGATATAAAGGAAGCGAAAGATTGAGACAAACACTTATTAGACACAAAGTTAGACATTGGATATTTGGACAAGAACTAACACCCTTTTGTTGAACAATCGAACTATTTAGATTATCAAGAGATTCAACTAGATAAGAAGATTTTTTACCTAATAGTTCTGAATCTGAATTCAGAGAGGAGTCATGGCAGTGTCTTCCTTGATTTCTATTCCTCCCTGAGTTTTCAATATCTATTTCTTGATGAGTTTGATCATGTGATGGCATCAAGGTAGACTTACCTATTTCCTTAATATTTAAAACACATGTTAATGAATCTGTTTGATCGTTTATTTCGACTAAATCTTTGATTCCTAGATCCAAAGTGTGATTTTGGTTGTTTAACTGGTGGATTAAACTTATATTGTTATTAGCCCTTATTTTGAAAATACTGAGTTATCATTCTGCACATGTTTACCATCCAAACCATATTCACCACTTAAAACCATCATTAGCACTTTTGCCTATGTCTAGATTTCATGTATTTACGCATTTGCCTGATTCTAAACCCAAGTTTCTTGCACTTTATAAATCCAGTAAGTTGCTAAATGAACTATTATTCTCCTCCTGAAGATGAAAATTAAAAAATATTTTATCTTCAAAAAATACTATATCCATTGCAATAAACATCTTTTTTGAAATGGAATCAAAACATTTATATTCCTTTTTTGTTGGAGTATCCAACAAATACACATTTTCTAGCGCCAAGATATATTTTTTATAGTAATTCAGAATGTATCTGTGAAGATGGAAATGACACCTTGAACACTTTAAATGGAGTTTGAAACTTTTAACGCTTTTGAGGGTATTATGTTAATTAAATAAATTGTTGTAAGAATAACTTCAGCCCAAAAATATTTGGAAATATTTATTGAAAATAGCAATGACCTAGCAACCTATAAAAGATGTATATTCTTTTTTTTTTTGCCACTCCATTTTGTTGTGGTGTGTCATTACAAGAACTTTGATGTATTATACCCTTGTCAACCAAATATTTTCCTAAAACATTATTAAAGTACTCTTTTCCATGTCAATTCTAAAAAAAACTGAATGTTGGTTTGAGATTGTGTTTGAACCATTTTATGAAACTCTATAAACACTTTCTCAACTTTATATTTTTTTTTCCTTTAATAGATATACCCAACTAATACTTGTATGATTATCTATCAATGTCATAAACGAGCATTTTCCAGAAAGAGTATTAATCCTTGATGACCCCCATACATCACTATGTATGATTGTGAAAGGTTTTGTAGGTTTATAAGGTTGTATAGGAAATTAAGCCCTATGACGTTTAGCCAACTCAAAAATTCGCATTGAAACAGACGAATCTTTTTATTAAACAACTTTGGAAACAAGTACTTTAAATACTGAAAATTTGGATGGCCTAACCTAAAATATCATCATAACATTATTTCATTATCACTAGAATTAGAAACAGATTTAAAACAAGTACTCAAATAGTGTTCCCTTAATTCAGTCCCCTCAAAGAAGTAGAGCCCCCCACATTGTCTAGCACTGCCAATCGTCCTCTCCGAGTTCAAATCATGAAACTTGCAATAAAAGAAAATAAATTAGCTTGACATTTCGGTCTAGGGTTAATTTGCTAATTGACAAGAAGTTACAAGATAAATTAGGAACATGGAGAACATGTTTAAGGATAAGAGACAAAGAAAGGGGAATGTATCCTTTTCCAGCTATGGCTGAAAGTGTACCATCAGCTATCTTAATTTTCTAATTCCCTGCACAAGGACTGTAAGATGAAAAAAATTGCACAATAAAATTAGCACTGACAAGAGCTGTAGAAAAATGAATACCTTTGTGGGCCAAAGAACAAGAAGATGGGTTGAGAGTGAATAAGTTTTTGTAGGTGCTCTATGTGTTCCTTTGTGAAAGGATTAGACTCTGTTGAAGCTATCTGCAGTTGGATATTTGCTTGGAAAGCACGGCTTTCTCCTCTATTTTTTTCCTTTCCAATCAGGCAGCTTACCATGCAACTTCCAACAAGTTTCCCTTGTGTGTCAATATCGCTTAGAATGATCGCACCAAGGTTTTTTTCCCGTCCGCTTGTCTTCACCAGTTTGTTGTTCATAACTTCTGGTGACAAGGGCAGAAGTCTCAACTTCTGGGTTGTTGCTTAGCATCACAATTTTTATGCACTCTTTTCGTCCGCTTGTCTTCGCCAGTTTCTCATTTTAATCCTCATGAACATAAATTTTACAGCAGAACTTCGGAAATACAATTGAAAACAGAACACCTTCATCAGCCCTGAAAGAAATGATCCTACCTTACTCCATAATCCAATCAAGTTAACCCTGTAACTCAACAAAGGGTGTCCTAGTGCCACAAGCTGCCGTTAATGCAGTGTGTGAGTTGTTGTCAGGGGGGTAGGGGTGGTCAAGATGTAGCTTCCCCCATTTTAAAGAGGCTATATCCAAGACTCGAACTTGTACCCTCCCAGATGCAAGCGCCAAGCCCTACAGTCCTGCCAAATGATACCCTCCAAAAACAAATTTAAAAGTTGCACCAACAAGACTCCAGAATTTGAAAGAAAAGATAGATAAGATACCTAGTTGCACCAATCATAGATTGTTTTTAAATCATTACAATGACCTTTGAGTTTGTCAAATGATCAACTGCATACCGACCAAACATTTTTGCATGAATGAGACTCCATAAAGTGAAAGAGATAAGATACCGAGTTGTGCCAATAAAAGCTTGATTTTCAATCATTACAATGACCCTCATATTTGTTGTAGGGTTCATGCTATTTCAAGTCAAAGTTTATGCTGGTTTGTTTATTGTGGTTATTTCTTCAATAACTTTGTGACCTTGAAACCTTAGCTTTCATCAAAAGAGTATAGAAACAGGTACACACACTGTCTAAATTCATTGACACCGGCTTAAACGTCATAATAAGATTTCCTATAAACATCTTTTCCCATCTCTAGTTCCTCACATTAACTAATCAATACCTAAGAATGAAACTAAGGAGGCACCACTTGTCTACTGAATTGTCCTAAAAGATTAATATATTTTAAGGTTTTAACTATCGGCCAAAACTGACAGTGGAACAGTCCAAACTACAAAAAATCCCCCCCCAAACACACACACACAGAAACTGCCAAATCCATAACTAATAGGAGGCCCAAAAACCGAAATAACAGTACTGACCTCGAACATGATGTCAATGGCCCAAGCCAGAATATGTCTGCTTCCGTTGACAGAGTGAGCCTAGAAAGAAAGAAGCCAGAATATGTCTACTTCTGTTGATAGAGTGAGCAAGAATATGTCTGCTTCTGTTGACAGAGTGAGCCTAGAAATAAAGAAACCCTATAGGACAACCGATGGGAGGTGCTGTCAAAATTTAATTAGCCTTGCTACTAAATCTGGGGATTAAACAGTCCTTACAATGCACACAAAAGTACTCGCCAGCATTCATGATAACATGAAAATTAACTTCTTGGATGACTTAAGGAATCCTAAATGAATTGTACAGGTTTGACTGTGCACTCAAAAAAAATATGAAGCTTGATATGATGGGTGGAGAAACTACCGTTAACTACCAAGCTGGCACTACCAGATGGAAAATAAATGTATGAATAGTTTTCAATCTTTCTTATGTTAGGGCATTATTTGAAGTCTTGAACTGGCCTAGAGAGTGCATAATAATCAGCGGAACTATATGTAAAGTTATAAACAAATACTCAAGACATTTGTGAGGGAACTAGCTGCCAGACCACAATTCTGGGATAAAGGCTTCGTTGTTACGGTGGTGGTGGTGGTGGTGGTGGAGGTGGCGGTGGTGGTGGAAATGTTGGTAGAACTAGCAGGATCCCTGTACCACATGCCAGTAACAAAAACATCCATATTTATGATTCTGCGTACTTCCTGACTTGTGAGAGTTTTAGAAGAGCCAAGATTACACATGATAAGTCACGGCGGGCTTCTTAACCGCTAGGTAACCTGTTTACGTTGGACTGATATAGCACTATTTCCCATTCAGTAATAAACTCATCCTGCCAATATATCAACCTAAGCTAAAATCTAATAATAATAATAATAATAATAATAATAATAATAATAATAATAATACAGTAACATGTTTTGTGACAAAATAACAATAATAATAATAATAATCTAGAAAAAGAATATCAATGAAAACATAGGTGATAACCATGAGCAAAAAGTTGATGTAATAAAATAAATAAAAATTCACAACCACAAAACGTATAGAATAAGATAACATTATCAACTAAAACATCCAACTCATAGGTTCCCTTATGATAGCATATTATGATCACCAAAATTGACATTAAGTTTGTAAATTGGCGATTAATGATGACATGTAAAACAGTCCCAATATTGTATATGAGCAATCTCACGAATCACGAAGAAGACGACCAATATGTTCTAAGAGTTTCAACCGCAAAGATATACTAAGTGATACTTGCACAGATACGAATCTGAAACTCACCACGAACATAAATATCAGGAGTGTCATGTCTGCTGAAAATGTTAATAGAAACTCGCCCTCCTCCTCCCCCAGCAAAACCATTACCACCTAAAGCACTAATATTCCCAATTCCTGTCTTGCATGAACACGAAATTATATTGCCCAATTGCAACCATATTACAAGTTGCAAATGCTCAAGCACATACCCAAGCATCGCTTGGTAAAGTAGCTTCTACAAATAAATAATACAAATCATCATGCAAAAATTGACTACATGGAATTCAAAAACAATAATGAAAAGTACAAGACAATATTTAGCGTAAGCATTTCAATAAAGAGAGTTCTACAACATAAACTTTCTCATTAGCTGCAAACTAGTCCATACAGAGATCAATATCATAGGTATTTTCAATCGAAATCAAGTTTGGTAAAAAAAATATCGTTCGTATACTTGGGAGCTAATGTATACTTGGAACGTGTTCTATTCTTGAAAGCTTCTTCAGTAACGCATTTCTATATGAAGTAGTCACAAAACCATGAACACGGAAGGAACATAGTTTGAATATGGAATAATTGTCCACATTGACAAGCATAAGAGTACAACAACAAAAGTATACAAACATAAAGAAACTAAATGAAGGGTGTGAAAAGTGGCCAAAACAAATAAAATTATTTCCTGTTTTGTGGCCGAACTCGACCAAACAAATCTGAAAACCAGTTATCGCAAAGTTTCATGTATAACACATGAGAATTTACACTAACTCAAAACATACTTTCAGTAGCAAACAATTCCATAAATAGCAACCAATCAAGCAAAAGAGAGAATCCACCAGGTTGGACTAGAAAAGGGAATTTCTTCAAAGCCTAAGTATTTATGTCCTACATAAGTAGATAATTAAATGTCTTCATCACATCAATTACAAATAATTAGTACAAACTAACTAAATAAATTCTTTACATGTGGCATATAAACAAACGAAAAGTTGCATCATAGAAAGAGTATTTCCATATTGTCGAGTTCTGAGTTACATACCCCGTCAGTTATCGGCACTATGAACTAATCTCCATCAGTCACAACCCTATGAGTGACCTCAGATACAGAGGTGACGCCAAAGTCTTTGATGCAATAGTCTCCAAATGCTCTTGACGTTGCTAGACCGAGTAATGGATAATGAATCAGTGCATTCTGAACAATTTTTTTATACTTAAGAGGAGAAAAAAAACCAACCAATCAAATAGGAGTGTTAGCGCAATTACACCATAGGGGTAATACAGTACTATAGAAAAATTAAGTTAAAGAAAAATTAGATATGTTGTCGACTGAAGACTACACTATTAGTAGCTTCATTGCTATTATGATTGTTGGATTTTAATATTAAATGCATGCTTAGATAACAGCTAAAAGAAATTATTTACCTTTTGATGCACTATTCTGATACTTTGCTTACCATCTTCTACATATTTCGCGACCACCTTGCAAAGTGCCTAGAAAGAACCAAACGGGATCAAACTCAAGAGTAAAGTAGAAGAGAAAAATGACTAAGAAAATGTATTCTAGAATCAGCTTACCTGCATATTCTCCTTAGCCAGTCTGTAAACAAGCAAGTGACACAAATAAAAGCAATCCATCAAGCTGAGCAACATCAGAGAAAATAACACCAACCATCTTACTATCATACAATATTTTGCAGGATGCCTAGCATCTTCGACAAAGGATATAACATTTCTACGTTTCTTTGCCTTATTTACTAACTCTATGCCACTTCTATACAAAATTGCACTTATTGTCCTATAATGTGTAGTTGAAGGAGCCTTTTTTTTTCTTGCTCTAGTTTGAAATAATGCTTATTATTGTTTGGTTGCAATGACCCATTGGAAAGTAATTGAGTTGAAATAATGCTTATTATCGTATTCATGGCTACTTAAATACTGGTTTCGTACATCCAACCCTTGAAGAATGGTGTAGAAGAGAACAAGAGCGAGCAAGACAACACAAAATCGACAAGAATGATGCAAAACATATTTTAGGGTTTGAGAACCGTCGCATACTTTGCCGAACTACCGTGGATAGCCTTGTTGCACCGTATTCAACCGTGCCGCGTCGCATCAGCCTCGCCTCGCCATGCCACCATTTTGGAGTGTTGACTCCTTCCGTCAGCCCGCCTAACTCATTTGGTTCCCATCCACAGACCTGTTTTCTCTAAGCGGAGGGTAGGGAGAGGAGCTTTTGTAGAGAGAGTCGTAAAGGGATGTTGAGGACCTACGAAGTAAAGAAAAATCTTGCAAAATGGCATTCGAAGTCGGCGAGGCGGCTGATCTCGAGGAGGCGGATGTTGAGGACCTAGAGGTTGCGGCAAAGTCCTTCATGAAGCTCGAAACCCTAATTGTTAGGCTAAGGTACCCTAATTTTCTATGGAGAAGAAGAAAAAATTGAGGCATGGCAGAGTTATGGAGCCAGAGGTGTCTGGGGGTCGAAGAGGGACCTTTAGAATTATTAAGGCTACGACGAGGAACATGGAGATGACCTTCTGTCGGAGCATCGACTGTTCGTGGTCGTCGATATCATGGAGAAAGAGAGAGAGAGAGAGAGGAAGGGAGATCACGAGAGCTTCGTAGAGAGGAGTTTGGCACCTGGAGCAGCGGGGCTCCAGTGGGCGGCCTCTTCGACCTTCCCTCTTTCGAACTTTCGATAGGGAGAAATGGTGAGGGAGGCTGAACTCAATCTAGGGCTCATAATCTCTTCCCTTTCTTTCTCTCTTCATATTTATGAGTAAAGGGGAAACAACAGCATCCATTAGATATTTTGATCCAACGGTTATGAGTAATAATTGACAGGAAAAAAGATTTCCAAAAAATTTGGGGATGATAAACTTTAAGCCGCCAAATAATTTTTATTCCCGCGTGATAATTTGAGACGGTTCCAGAACTTACTTGGGACCAAAAATATTAGTAGTCCCAATTAAGAGATACATTTTTTCTTCTGTCCCAAATAAAATTATTTTTTGGTACAAAAAATATAGCCATCCTAAATATTAAGTTTTTAGGACATTTCAGCCTAGCGTTTCTAGTAGTGTCGTCCCAAATGCCCACTTTTTTTGTAGTGGGCCACGTGGCTCTTCCTGAGCCGCATAAAATTCCTGAGCCGCATGCGGCTCTCTGGGACTTTTCGAGCCGCATAAAACACTTCAAGCTTTCGAGTCGCATGCTAAATCTGGGCCGTATATGAATTACTGTTCTTTTTCATGCTTCTACAAGACCCCCTTCAAAGTTTTCAATTTGTAAAAATTAAAATACTTTGAATAAGAAGCATGTCCACGTAATCTCTTCATGCCGCATGGACTTCTCTGACCGTATAGGATTTTCTAGCCGCATGGACTGACCTGGCCATATAGAATTTTCGAGCCACATGGACTGCTCTGGCCGTATAGACTACTCTGGCTGCATAGACTTCTCTGGCCGCATAGACTTCTCTGGCTGCATGCTGTCCTTCCTCCACGTAGGCGTCTCATTAATTTGCTTTTGATTTGTTTTTGATTTAAAGCCGTCTTTTGGATAAGATCCCAAGAGTCGGCATTAAATATTTGGATTTGCCTTGATGATTCTGTGCATTCTTTTTTGCATGAGAAGGGATAAAATCCCAAGAGTCGGTTTTATCTTCTAGGCAGCACATAATCTGAAGTGCCTATCGATCCACGCGCCCCCTGTCCGCCTATAAATATGAGTAATTTTTAGAGAGAGACTCTTTACTCTCTTCTCTTGTTCAAGAATTTCTCGCCCTAGTTGTCGTCTTCTTCTCCTTCTATCATCGATGGCTCCCAAGACTTCCTCCAGTGCTGCGGCGAAGGGTAAAGGAGCGGCCTCCTCGTCGACTGCGGCGACCCCAGTCCACTCCGATGTTTACCCCGCCATTGATGGTAAGAATATTGGAAGAAATTGTATGAACTCAAAACCCTAACCATCATGGCTACGCCGCATGTTTTATGCGCGGGCCTTCTTCGTCTTCATTGAACAATTCAAGTTCATTGTGATGAATCCGCATACTGTGCTGTATGTGCCGCATATACATCTCATGTTCGAGCCGCATGGGGTTATACCTCATGTCCGAGCCGTATGAGAGTCGTCTTGTGGCCGCATAAGCACTTTGCAAACTGGGCCGCATGAAGACCCATCGAACAGTACCGCATAAGCTTCCTTTGAACTGTGTCGCATAAATTCCAACAAATAGGACCGCATAAGCTCCCTCGAACTGTGCTGCATGATGTTCCAATAAACAGGACCGCATAAGCTCCCTCGAACTGTGCCGCATGAGACCCCACCAAATCAGAGCCACATAAGCTCTTTTAAACTAGGCTGCATGAGCACCCGCTAAACAGAGCCGCATAAGCTCACTTGAACTGGACCGCATGAGGCCCCGCTAAACAGAGCCACATAAGCTCATTTGAATTGTGCCACATGAGCCCCCTCCCAAATAGAGCCGCATAAGCTCCTCTAAATTGTGCCGCATAAGGACCCGCCTAATCAGAGCCGCATAAGCTCGGAAACACTAAGCATTTTTCCCTGGCCATCTTCTAATTTGTTTCTTTTGTCCTTTTTCAGTGAATTTGCCAGTCAATCCTGCGGGGGGGCCCTTGATAGGTCGCGCCCAATCTGCTGTGGGCGTGAGGTTCGACCACTTAGTCGAGTATGTGGTGAACCAGCTTCCCAAAGACAAACCTGTGGAGAGGCTGAGAGACATTAAAAAGCAGTCCTTCTTCATTCTCTCGAGCATGATGAACTCGAGGCTATTGGAGGACAAACACCTGAAACCTGCGTTCCTCTTCGGGGATGCCCTGATTGTGAAGAACTCCCAAGTTCTAGATATATCTGAGAGTTGGAGTTTTACTTCTGACGGGATGGCGATCCATATTCCTCAGATGGAGCGTCATTTCCCGTTGCCGTGGTTCAACATACTACCAATGGACAGAAAAATGGAGGATTCCTTGACTCCAAGTCGGTATGGGATATTTGTGGGCAACATTTACTATAACAACAACTTGGGGTCAGCGTACGCGGGCAAGGTATCGGTCAGCCGCTATTTGATGGTGTTGGCCCCGGGCAATTTCTTGAATGTACAGGGTCCCAATTTCAAGTCCTCTCAAGCTGACACTTTCCTGAACCAGCTTGCTCGAAATGGGTCCTATCCCGTTTGCCGGTTGTCGCTGCTGAATTAGATAAACCCCCTCCCTTCGTGGACCAACCTGTCTACGTGGATCACACGAAAATATGAGACTCTCCTACGCGAGATTGGACTCTACCATGCTATTCGGGGCACCTGTTACGGCTTGCCCATAAACAAGAAATTGTTTATAGATCTGCTGGAGATGTACAACCGCCGTATGGGGACCTTTTTTACACCTGTATGGGAGATGGGGCTTGCTCTCCACGAGATGCATGACGTCTCCAAGCTGCCTTGGGGAAATAAAGTCTTCGAAGTGTATACCCCGACGAACGAAGAGTTCGAGGATTTGGAGCAACGGTTCCCGGGCTTTGTAGCTGTCTACCGGAAACTACTATGTCACCATAGTACGTGTCAGCAAATGTCCAAGAAGAATGACAATAGCTCGGAAGGGAACCTTCCTCACACTAAGACTTGGTTGAGTTATCTCTTTACGTTAAGCCCTGCAGGCCGGGTTTCTCCTCGAAGTCCTCGAACCCGAGAGGCAGTACAGGTCCAGGTGTCGACCGCCAAGAGGGTGAAGACCACCAACGACAGACTTGGGAGTCAAACTGACTCCCTTAATTATTTTTATCAGGATACTCAGCAGCTGTCAGAGAAGGCACTCCTGACAGGATTTCTGATGGTATGGCTGCGGAACTGTGTGGTCTCAGGAGTGGCTGGTTCTATCAAGAGGATCAGCCGTAACTTTATTCTCTCTGCTGTGAAGCTGGTCTTCGGGGCCAGACTAGCTCTTCTCCCGGCCATGGTATGTAGCATACATCGTGGCCTTCGCACTTTCTCGTCCAAGGTCATCGCCCGTGACACGACGAAGGACTTTGAATACATTGAGCTACCCTATCATTATCTGATGGGGTAGTTGTTGATGCATTGTCGGTCTTTGATGAGGCCTGGCCCCGAAGATGGCGTAACTGCTGATGATGTCTTCATCTTCCAGTATCACCACATGCCCTAGGATTGCACGACCATGCGTTCCTGTCGGATGGCACTGGCGAGGGTGGACAGATACACCTTTTTCGTGTCTATTCCTCAGTTTACTGCTGCAGAAGTCAACGACATACATCTTGATGGTATTGGGCCTCCCCACTTCTTATCCGATAAGATGCTCCTTTGGTTGCACAACATTCATCCTACCCACCTGGTATATCGCAACCGCAATACTGTCTACTTGGAGCCTTACATGCCTAGTAGGTTCTCCCGACAGTTTGGGTATAGTCAGCTATTCTTGGACAGTCCCAGCTCTTGCCAGGGTTTTGAAGGTAGCGTCCTTGACGGCATCAGGGCCTATTACTATTATAATACGGTTCACACCCGTACCAGCTTCTCAGTTCCTGATGCTGGGGAGTCAGGGAGATCTTTTATTTGGTGGCTCTATACCATGTCATGGCGAACAAGCCTCCTATTGATTTTGACCCGAGTACTAGCTTCATTGTTGGTACTGGCTTGGAGGAGAAGCCCAAGGGGTCCAAGGCGAGGAAGAAAAGGGAGAACACGGTTGCTGTGTCGGACTCGGAGTCTACCAACGCCGATGAAGAGGATGACGAGCGTGATCTCGATAACTCTCTCCCTCCTGTAGATGAGGTGGTGGCGGATCAACCGCCTGTTGTGCCTGGTCCTTCACGCAAGCGAAGCAGGCGTGAGTCCGCTGATGGCGGCATAACTTACTCCGTGAAACGGGCTGCGGTTAAGCCTCACGGGCTGCTCATTAATGAGAGACGCGAGGATGTTGATGCCGTTTCGGAGGTGAATTGAATTACAACCATCTTCTTCTTTAGCTCTTCTTTTTCCTGAACTATGACCTAATTATTTTTTTTCTCTGTAGGCGTTAGGAGAAGGGGACTTTCCAGAGCCGGCTGCTGCCTCTGCAGTCGACCCGGCTCTAACTACTCTAGTTAGAGATATGAGTGCCGAGATTCTTGCCGTCGGGATTCTTCCAGCGACGGCTGAGGTTTCTCCAGTTGTTCACGTCCCAACCCAAGGCGACGTGGGCTCTGCTGAACCATTCCCCGAGACTGCTAAACTTCAGCCGGGTGGCGCTGATCCAGTTGTACCTCCTTTCGGGGTGGCTGGGGCAGAGGAACCAACTGTATTTGGCTCGGATGTCGCTGGTGAAGAGACTACGACGGTTGTGAGCGAACCTCAGCCTCAGCAACTCTTCCCTGGTAAGATAAGCCAAGTCTTGACTAGTGAGGAGGTTCATTTGCTCAATCATCACATCCTTCGGGTTAAGCTGATTTATGGTTGCTTTGGACATACAGGTCCTGCTTCTTCACTGCCAACGACGGACATTATCGGGGGAGAGTTCGCCAGAGGGGATCTGGTGGAAGAGAATATGCCTCATCCTCCTCCAGCTTACATTGAGGGGCCTCCTGCTGGATCGAGTTCAGGAGAGCAAGCGGCGGAACGACCGAAGAGGGGAGAACTTGTCCCTGCACCCTCCTCTATTCATATAGCTTCCGAAGTCGACCTCTCCGCCCTGTCGAGTCTCCGGATCCTTCGAGCTGCGGAGGAGGAATTGGCCGCTATTCAAGCGTCCTTCCGCTCAGAACTCGTTTCCCTTGTGGCAGGGGCATCAAGTTTCGGCGTATCTTCTTCGACGCTGCCAGCTACTCTTCCTTCGACGCCGTCTTCTTCGGAGGTTCTGGATGAATCGTCAAAGGATGTGGTTGACAGTTTCTACCGTCACTGAAGCGAGGGGTTGAGGCTGTCGTAGAGAGGAGGACCTCTTTTGCCTTGGCCCGTCAATGTGCACGTGGCTAGATTAAACTCCTTGGAACCCTCCCCGGTGGGGCAGGGATAGTTGAGCTTCTGGAGCCAAAATTGCTAGAGACGGATCAGCTTGTGGCCCAGTTTCAAGTACGGCGGCAAGTCAATCTGTCATCAGCAATAGATCAGGAGCGTGCCTTCCTCATAACTGTCATGAAGAAGGTAAGGGCCGTACAAGATGCGTCCAAACCGATTATAATGAAGGACCTCCACGATCTATCTCTACAGTATGATCAGCTGAGCTGCAAGGGAGAGGATTGCATTGCTCGGAAAGCGGCCGCCTCTCGCGGGATAATCGATACGAGGGAGCAGATCCTCGAGCTCTAGAGGAAATTGGCTTTCTTGGAATCTGAGCTCGAGGCCACCCGCACGGATAAGGAGCTAATTTTCAGAAGGCCGGCAAGGTCACACGAACTTCTGCTGGCTTGGAGCGTGCTCTGAAAAGGCTTGAAGATGGCTGGCAGGCACACGCGCATCTAGAGGATGTGGAGCAGTTGACTCTGGAGGCCGAGCGTCGGGCCAAGCGGCAGTTTGAGCGGTCGACGGCCGTGCTGAGGGACCGTCTCAGAGAATTTTGTGTCGTCGAACCATAGTCGGCCTTTTCCTTTCTTTCTTTATGTTTCTTCATCTTTTTGACAGGGACATAGTCCCAAAAAATGTAGTACTTTTGACTTAAATAAATGACTTTGTTTGCATCATATTTTATCTGTCGTGCTTGTACTGTATCTTTGGTATTATGTGTTTGCCCCACTGGGGGCTTTTCTGTGGACCTATTACCCTTGGCATACCTTAGTTTTAGGTACGGATAATAAGTTTGATAGGGATACTTAGAACAACTCCGCGGTAAGGTGGATATGGAAGTTCTTGGTATCGGGCAAAAGAATGCCATGGAACAGCTGGGTTCCAGAGGCATGTGATAATGAAAAAAGAGGCACATGTACTAGGGGACCTAGTACATCATTTGTGGTCAACTGCGGACATTTGTGGTCAATTGTGGACATTTGTGGTCAACTGTGGACATTTGTGGGCCTATTATCCTTGGCGTACGTTGGTTTTGGGTACGGATAATAAGTCGGGAGAAAACCAACATACTTACTCAGAGGAAATACGGACGTGGTAAATATGAGGGTTTCTTCAATGGAGTCTTCCTACTCAGAGGTAATGAGGACGTGGCAGGGGTGGACACCATGAAGGGTACATAGAACAACTCAGAGGTAATATGGACGTGGATGTTCTACGTGAGGGGTGGTTTGTTTTTGATGGTAGTAAAACAACTCAGAGGTGACATCGACGTGGTTGTTTCGTGAAATTTGTGGATCTGTTACCCTTTTTATGTACTGAAAGTGCGGGTAATAGATCATGAAGAAGATGCTCTTTTAGAAAGGAAGTTCAGAGGTATGATCATACATGACTTACTATCCAAAAGATGCGATATAGATTCATTTGGGATGACCAGAGTGTAAGTTCAGCGGTGCCTGGGGGCACATAACTTAACAGTCCGATTGATTTGGACGATGTCGTTTAGACATAATACTTCTTCAGGAACTTGCCGTTGACGGGCAACATGAGTAAGTCTCCGTTTTGTTTTGCGAGGTGGTAAGCACCATTGGAGAATACAGCCTCAATGACAAATGGGCCTTCCCACTTTGGTTGGAATTTGCCGGCAGTTTTCTGAGTCATAACCATCGGCCTCCGAACTGCCAGAACGAGATCGCCCACTCGGAATGTTCTGAGTTTAACCTTCTTATTGAAAGCTCCCTAGATGTGTGCTTGATACAGCTCGATTCGTTGTTGAGATAACAGGCGCTTTTCATATAAGGCCTCCAACTCTTGTAGCCAGCGACGGTAATTATCATCCGTCGTCAAATGATAGGTGAGGGCGACGCGGAGTGAGGGGATTTGAGTCTCCAGTAGGAGAACTGCCTCACTCCCATACACCAGAGAGAATGGTGTGTTCCCGGTGGCCGTCAGGACTGTAGTACGGTACGCCCAAAAGCATTCGCCAAGGTTTTCATTCCAGTCGAGTTTGTTGGAAGATACGAACTTCTTGAGCAGCTTGATTATAGTTTTGTTGAATGCTTCTGCCAACCCATTCGCTGCCGGGTTGTAGGGTGTTGATGCAACATTCTGGATCCGATGTTTGTCACAAAACCGATAGAAGGCATGGCTTGCGAACTACGGACCATTGTCGTGGATGATCCTTCGGGGCAGTCCAAAGCGATAGATGACGTGATGCTTGAGGAAGCTGATCACGTTTGATGTCTTTACTTTTACAAGCGGGACAACTTCTGCCCACTTGGAGAAGTAATTCGTAATTGCCAGTATAAAACGGTGTCCTCTGGATGAGGGAGGGGTGATAGGACCAATGATATCCATTCTCCATGCCTTAAATGGCCAGGATGCCACCGTTGGGTGTAGGAATTCAGATGGTTGGTGTATAAAATCTGCGTGGATCTGATAGGCTTTACACTTTCTTGCATATTCTATCGCATCTGCCACCATCGTAGGCCAGTAATAACCCATACAGCGAAGACGATCTTGTGATTTTAGGCCAGGCTGATGGGCCCCACAGACGCCGTCATGTGCTTCACATACAGCTTCTTTGGCTTCTGTATTGGACAGACACCGAAGCAGTAATCCATCGTATGACCGCCGATATAGCATATTTGTTTCTGTATCGTAGAAGAATCTAAGAGAACGCCTTCTAATATAGGTGGCTTCTTTCGGGTTCTCCGGTAAGATGCCATAAACTGTAAAGTCGATAAATGGGAGCCTCCAATCTTGTGTCTCGTCGACCGTCAGTACAGAATAGCTCTCAGCAAATTAGACATTGTTCTTCGGACAGACCAATTCATGACCTATACATCCACCAAGTGGTGAGTATGATTCGGGACTCCCAGAGAAGCGGCCAGTCCTGCTAAGGCGTCGGCTTCAATGTTCCGGAGTCTCAGAACATGTTCTATGAAAAACCCATTCAGAGACGTAATAATGGCGAACGCTACCTGATGATAGGGGATCATGTCTTCATGATGAACTTCGTATGAATCCCGGATCTGATTGACGATTAACTGTGAATCGCCATATGCCTCTAGGTACTCTACCTCCAGTTCTTTTGCGAGTCGGAGGCCGATAACCAAGGCGTTGTACTGGACCACGTTGTTCGAGCAGTGTTCTGTAAGGGAATATGCCCGATTGATCACCAAGCCAGAGGGAAAAAATCAGTACCACGCCGACCCCAACGAACAATGTTGCCCTTGGGCCAGGTTCTTGAAGCACCGTCGAAGAACATTCGCCAGACGGAATCATCGGAAGCCATGTTTGAATTGGCGACCTCGTCTGAAATCTCTTCATATATTCTGGTTGACTTCGAACTTGGATGGGCTGCTAAAAAGTCTACCAGAGCTTGACCTTTAACATCCTTTTGCGGAACGAAGATCATGTCGTAGGAAGACAATAATATCGCCCAGGTAGCGAGGCGAGAGCTGAGTGCACCCGGCTTGGTCATGAGGACCCTGAGGGGGTTAACTCTTGATATGACATGGATGGTTTGTCCTGTAACATAGTGTCGCATCTTCTGGATAGCGAACACCAGAGCAAGACATTCCTTCTCCACAGCGGTATATCTATGCTCAAGCACAATCATCATTCAGCTGAGGTAATAGATAGCTTATTCATGTCCCACGTTATTGTTTTGTGCTAGTAGAGCACCGAAGGAATGCTCCATCGCTCGTACAAAAAGCAAGAATGGCTTTCCAGCAATCGGGGCCACCAGAACTGGAGGATTTGACAGATATAATTTGATGTTGTCGAACGCACGTTGGCACTCTTCATCCCATACGAATGAGGCGCCCTTCTTCATGAGGTGGGAGAATGGTTGATATCGCCCGGAGAGGTTAGAGATGAACCTCCTGATGTAAGCTAGCCTCCCTTGAAGGCCTCAGAATTTACGGAGATTTTTCGGGGGACCCATCTCCATGATTGCCTTCATCTTCTCCGGATCTATATGAATTCCCTGGGCAGTAATGATAAAACCTAAAAATTTTCTACTAGATACGCCTATGAAGGATTTGGTAGGATTCATCTTCAAGTTGTGCGCTCGCATCAGGTCGAATACCGTGCTCAGATCCTGCAGATGGTCTCCCTTAGAGTGGCTTTTGACAGCGATGTCATCAACATAACACTCCACGGTCTTACGTAGGTGATCTCAGAAGATGACACTCATGGCTCTTTGATATATGGCGCCGACATTCTTTAAACCGAAGGGCATGGCTGTGTAACAGCACACGCCAATCGGTGTTCAAAATGATATATGCTTTTCGTCGTTAGGAAACATCTCGATTTGGTTATATCTTGAGAAGCCATCCATGAGTGACATGCGCTCAAAGCCACACGTGTTATCGATCATGATGTCCGTGATGGGAAGAGGGAACTCATCTTTAGGACATGCTTCGTTTAGATTTCGGAAGTCGATGCAAATTTGAATCTTCCTATTCATCTTGAGGACTGGTACTATGTTGGCGACCCAGTCTGGATGTTGCTCCTCCCGGATAAAGCCGCTGGCTATCAGTTTATTGACCTCAGCTTCGATAGAATTCATGATGTTCGGATGGAAACATCTTTGCTGTTGCTTGACCGGCTTTGCGTCTGGATGAATGTTGAGTTTATGAAGTGCAACCTCGGGGTTTAGCCCTGGCATATCTTCATAGCTCCAGGTGAACACATCAATATACTCTCTGACGAGTTGCAAAAGCGCCTCCCGCTCTTCGTCTGTCAGGCTTTTGCTGATGAAGATTGGCTTTGGAGAGGACTCATTGTCGAGGTCAACTTGCATAACCTCATCTTCAGTGGGAGGTTCACGAAGTTTGAAGCATTTCTTCCACTGTGCATCTAGTTGTTGGACCCAAGATTCTAACTCGAGAAGTTCGGGTACATCTTCGTCTTCTTTGTAGGCATCAGTAAATGGCATATTGATAGACAGAGCTTGCCTGAATACGTCCCCGATGCTGACATCCGAATCAGAAGTTGGTGATCCAGTTGATTGTGAATGCCAGTCACATTCCTTATATGAGCTTTCGGGGGTCGTTGTAGGTGTAACATAACCTAGCCCACGTCTGGTCTTGTTGTAGTAATCCTGTAGTTTCCCAGCCGGGACTGGCAACTATAAGGGTAACCGTTGACCAGTGTCGTAGTTTAAGCCTGGTGTAGCCTACAGATCATACCCCTATTTTTGCATGAGGTACTTGGATCGGGAGCTATACAAATAAAGGGGCAGTCTCCTGTTGTCGGGTTCGAGATCAACTTCTTCTATCATGAAGGGCTGTGGATCATTCTTTCGAACGAAGATGATTGGATGATCCTCTCCCTCAACTATGAAGCAAGTGTCTTCTACGGGAGTAAGTTGGTTTGGGGCGTAGACATTTGTCACCTGTGTGTGTAGGTTGGTGCCTATACCGTATTCCATAACATACATGGTACAAAGCTTATTAAGCTCGAGGTAGTTCAAAGATAACCCTTTATTGATGAAATAAGGTATCTTTTCAGATAGAATTACATCATCAACTGAAGGGACATCAGTGTGAGCAGCCACATACTTGGCCAGCTCTAACTCCTCGTCGGCCACCCCCTGTGTTAATGAAGACTGGGAGGATGACCTGGGCAGCTTAATCATCAGGGGCTCCACTGGTAGAGCAGAACCTGGGGTTGTTGGCATACTAGCGACCCCCAGTTTGGTGCTCGGTGCTGGGCGGGGAGTTGTTGGCTCGCTAGCAGTCCCCGGCTTAGCGCTCGGCTGTCGACTCATTTTGGGAAGACGAATCGTCATTAGTTTAACAGAAGGATTGGACTCTTCTGTTTGTTGTTGACCGGCTCTAGGCAGCCTGATTGTCAGCGGCTCCGTAGTGGATCTCGACCCTTGGCCAGACCTTGGCAGTCGGATTGTCATCTGCTCCTTTTGTGTAGTGAGCACCGGGAGACCAGTTGCTTCTCTACGCAGAGTGGCAGTCAGAGGTGTAGTCTTTCCTGGTTTGCGGGATTGGAGATACATTCTCAAGGGTTCCTCAGGCCCCACAATGGCCTCCGTCTGCTCTTGAACATCCTCTTGATCTGGTACCTCTTGGATTTCTCGTACAAGCAAGAATTCGAATAATAGGATTCGATCCCTTTAAAGGGATCAATGTCGGCAAATTCCGTCCTCACGAAGCCGTGTTTTTCGACGTACTTGAAGCACTGGTGCAATATGGAGGGCACGATCATGTAATCATGTATCCACGGATGCCCCAAGAGAATATTGTAGAAGGTGTCTACGTCTATGACATAGCAGGTTACTTCCGACTGAAGGTCGCCAATTTGGCACTTCAGGAGAATCATTCCAATGGGATAGCTTCTCCCAGAATTGAAACCGTTAATTGCGGTGCTGGTAGGAGTCAGCCGATGCATAGGGATGCGCAGATTGTGAAGCAAGCTCTTTGGAATAATGCTGATCGAAGAACTGGGATAAATATGCATCTGATCCACCTTGATGTCGCCAACGTATCCAGTATAATACAGAGGGCGATCGTGTAGGTTGGTCTTGATAAGCATATCCTGCGGAGTGAAGACAATGTTGGACATTGCACCTGTGTAAGCGCTGTCCTGGAGATCCGCTGGCGAGCTCTCCCCTGTAAATTAGCCTGAGCCAGATATGCGTCGACATTCTGGAGTGCTTTGCTCAGTGCGACGCGAACATCTTTGGAGAGTCTCAGGAGCTCATATAATGACAATTTGGCTGGTGTATTGGCCAATTGTGCCAAAATATCAAAATTGTAGGGCTTCTCCAGCCCGTGAGGTAAGTCTTTGCGGAGCGGCTTGTCAAAGCGGGTCTCCTTTGGCTTGGGCTTATCGGTCGACGGAGGCTGAGAAGGTCCTAGGGTATCAGCAGTGGCTGGCTGACGTTCTTCAGCCGAGTTGCCCGGTGCGGGTTGAGTTTGCGTACCAGACCGGATAACGGCAGCTGTCGCTTCTTCGACGTCAGTCAAGATTGTGCGGCAGGACTTGACTTTCCTGCCCTTCTTCTTGTCAGTAGAGGATGATGCTGGCTGTGTTACTTCAGATACTAAGTCCGGGTGGACCCACATGATCTCCTCTTGTGATGTGGTGAGGGGTACCAGTCTAGGGGAGGTGGAAGATTAGCGACCTCTATTTTTGCCCGAGGGACGGGTACTACACCGTCTTGTGTCCTCATCGGCGGGAAGCTGCCGAATTGGACCGACACCATGTTGGCAGCGACCGTCACCTCCTCGAAATCGATGGCCAGGGCCTTGGAGTCGATGAGATTTTGGATGTACTGCTTCAATTGGAAGCAGTCTTGTGTTGCATGGTGGATGTAGCGATGGTAGTGACAGTACTTGGGGCTCTCCATCTCTGCAGGTTGAGGTTCACGCCTTGGCGGAGGGAGCTGAATTTTGTCTCCTTGTACGAGCATGTCAAAGATTGGCTTGACATGACTATCCTCGAAGGAGTAAGTCATCTGCGGCCATTGCTTTTCTGCCTGTTTTGGTTCAAGCTTCGGGGCTATGTCGGCCATCATAGCCTATTTGCCCTTGTTGTCTCGGTTGTTGGAGGAATTATCGCCGTCGTTGTTGTTGGCATTAGGGCGTTTGCCCTTGTCGTCTCCCTCCGAGATGTACAATCCCGGTTGGCGAGCTTTCTTCAACTTGTCTGTGCTAGTGGCACTGATGATAAAAGTCTTCCAGTCCTTGAATTGACTTTTGCCCATTCAGAGGCTGATTGTGGGGAGCAGCCTCTTTTAGCAAATTTTAATTAAGGAAGAGTCCGGGTTACCGGAGGGCAACTTCATCGCGATTTGGCAAAACCGCTCAATGTAGTTCTTTATCAGCTCCTTCTCGCCTTGAACAACGTCCATGAGAGTTGACATTGTGACATCCTATCCCACCTCATAGAACCTCTCCAAGAACATACGTTTGAAGCCGGCAATGGAATGGATGTAGTTGTCCGACAGATTGCGGTACTAGTCGAATACGACTCCCTCCAATGCCCCAATGAACAAATGTGTAAGGATGGCATATTCATGCGACAGATGATCTGTCGTAACCTCAAAGTAGGTCACGTATCGGCTTGTAGATGTCTTTCCATCGTAAGGGTTGATGTTGAATGGTTTGTACCGGGGAGGGAAGGGGACATCTCTCCATGCAGCGGGATATGGCTGTCGTATCCTGAGGTCCGGAGAGTTTTCTCCGGCGTGAAACATTGCCCGAAGCTCTTGGACCTCTCTTCTTGCCTCCCTAGCCTCGTCTGCAGCGGTGGGAGCCGACATCCCGGGTAGATTGTTACCCAGGGTTGGTGCAGTTGTGTTTGAGTCCGCATTGACGGCGGGACCCAAACTTGTTTGGCCAGGCGTCCTTCCTTGGAGAGTCGGCAGGGCTGCCTTAATCTCGTCTACTGACTTGACAAGGTATGAAGTATGGCCTCAAGAGTGTCGAGGCGCTGTCGGTCGCTGGGACCTTCCTGGTTATTCTCAGTCATAAATACTGTTCTCACACGGGGAACAGTGGAAGGAATTATAGAGGTTGTGCTCTCTGAATCATACCCCCGAATGGAGAAGTCATCGGGATATGTAGGAATGTTATCCTCCGGTTCGGACTCGGAGGAAGTGCTACCCCCTGTATCGGAGGTTGCTTCATCTTGGGACCCATGGATATTTCCAGGGACGTCTGGTTCTGTTGCATCTGTGGGGGGAACTGTCTCCCCTGGTTGATCTTTTTGGAACACCGGATTGTCGTGGATGTTCCGGGGACTGCTACCCCCAGGGATGTAGACGACGAATCTCCAATTGCTGAAGATTTCGTCTTAGAGCGGGTGCCTTGAAAAACTCATCCTGTCGTGGTTGTGGACAACCGCTTGGATGAGAGTTTCTTAGCCACGCTAGTAGAGATCGTCGGACTGGAGACATTTATTTTCTTCTTGCCGATAGGGATCTTCCGGGCAGAATTACAGGAGGCGATAAGAAGCGCCTCGTCTTTCGAGCTTTGTTGCAGGACCGATCCTGGTTGTTACAGTCATTGGAAGACGGACTGCCGGTCCTCTTGGACTGATGTTTTGTTGCAACAGCAGTTGACAATTACTTGAGTGCAGTGATGTCCATGGAAGGACTCTCTGTATACCAAGTTTTCTTATCTTTCCTTGTGCTTGTGAAGGATCACATCGCGCTAGTCAAGTGTATCTCGAGCAACCTTTACACTCGTTTTGTGGGCCCGGGAGTCCCGAGCACATGAGTGCATTGGTATCATGTTTGCTCGCTGATGCGGGGACTCTTAGGAATCACTCTGTCCGTTTGCCGCCTGGGGCTGGACACAGTCGGTTTTGTACAACTTTCCATCAGAGGCCCGCAAAACAGTAAACGGAGCTCTCTGATGGTCAGAGGTTGGGACAGCTGACTGAGCTCGACGAGCCCGAGCTGCCCTAGACTTTTTTACTCTAGCACCCAAGGGCGCATAGTAGAAAGAGTCCAAATTATGCGGCACAGAGTCTGGCACACCCTTATAGGAGCATCTGAGGTCATGACCGCATGAGAGGCGGTCGAAGACTGAACCCGAGTCGCATGGAGCAGATGGTCTACGGCTGGGATTGGTGGCCGCATAGGCTGTCGGCATGCGGCTGGCATTTGTGGCCGCATAAGCAGTCTGCATGCGGTTGGCATTTGTGGCCGCTTGAGCAGTTTGTATGCGGCTGGAAGATGCAGCCGCATGAACCTTCTGTATGCGGCTGGAAGTCGTGGCCGCATGAGCCATCTGCATGCGGCTGGCTTTTGTGGCCGCATGAGTCTTCATGCGGCTGGCTTTTGTGGCCGCATGAGTCTTCATGCGGCTGGTGCCCTTATGCGGCTTCTTCCTGGACCGCATAGAGTCCCACTTTGCCCCTGCAAGTCCAGCATCGTAGTGTTTTCCTCTGCCGGACTTGGGGACAGCAGAGTCCTCTACGGTCTGAAGTCGGGCCGCATGCGAGTCTTCTCCGCCATCTTGGGTAGCAGAGAACCCTTCTTCCAGAGCTTGGGGAGGAGCAAATGATTTGGGCCTCCACTCCCTGCGGGCCCTCTTCGTGCGGGCTCGCTTCTGGACCGGGCTAGCGCTCCCATCGGAGAGCATCTCTTCAAACGCTTGCTGGTCGAAGCGAACAACCAGCATCTGTTACGTGGAGCCAAGCTTGGCTACGTCCGATTGCGTCACCAACTTCTAAGCAGTAGAGAAGTTAGTCCCCAGCAGAGTCGCCATCGTGTTTGCCATTGATTATCAAATAACAGAATAATTTTATGGGAGGACTTAACTTTAATTCACAATACAAACTCGCTCGTACAAAGAGAGCCTAGAAACAAAACCTAGGAAAAGTAATCTAAGTACAATTGTTTAGTTTTTGATTCTGGAGGGTGACGGTAGAGGCTCGAGAAAGTAATATCAACTCTGCCTTACTCTTTGGACGATCGAACGCAACCTTGGCTCCGGCGAAGAAAAGCTCTCTCTCTCTGCTCGGATTGCTCTGGGTCTCTGTGTGTCCCTCTGTATGTGCTTTTTTCTGTGTGTCTCTGTGCAAAGGAATAATCCCTGCTATTTATAGGACTTTGTGATGAGTGGCGTGTGTAGTAACTATGCCTTTAAAAGTGGGCGGTTGGAGATTGGTTAAGATTAACCTTGATCTGTTTGTTGGAAATCAATCTGGGCTGTTGTGTTGGTTGCAATAAATCTGTATTGTTATGATTTGTTGGTTGCAATAAATCCGAGTGGGTAAGTCTTAGTCAATCTTCTGCCACGTGTCCCAACTGCCATTATGCTGCGAGCCGCATGAATGGGGCATCCTGGCAGAGACGCATGAGTGTGGTCTGGTAATTGAGCCGCATGAGGGTGGCCTCACAACCGAGCTGCATGAGGATGGCCTCATAATTGAACCGCATGAGGATAGCCTCACAACCGAGCCGCATGAGGGTGGCCTCACAACTGAGCCACATGAGAATGGCCTCACAACCGAGCCGCATGAGGATGGCCTCACAACCGAGCCGCATGAGGATGGCCTCACAACCGAGCCGCATGAGGATGGCCTCATAACCAAGCCGTATAAGGGTGGCCCCCCAACTGAACCGCATAAGGGTGGCCTCCAACTGAACCGCATAAGGGTGGCCCCTACAACCGAGTCGCATAAGGGTGGCCCCCAACTGAACTGCATAAGGGTGGCCTAGGCGGTCCGCATAGAGAACTTCTTTGGACTTTGTGAAATGCACCGGCTATCTCAGGGATTTTTACGTCTTTCGATGAGCATGATGCGTCTCTTCATTATGTCAGAGCCGTCAAAACTGTTAATTTATGTCAGAGCATTTAATGGCCAGCTGTAGGGAGTAATTATGGCCAGTTGTAATCGACCTGTTTTGAGCCTCATGAGGCCACGTGGCTCTTCCTGAGCCTCATAAAATTCCTGAGCCGCATGCGGTTCTCTGGGACTTTTCGAGCCGCATAAAACTCTTCACGCTTTCGAGCCGCATGCTGAATCTGGGCCGCATATGAATTACTATTCTTTTTCATGCTTCTACACTAGGCTCTCCTCTTAAATGCATGAAGTCCCATAACTGTTGGATTCTAAGACTCTGCTCCCTCAGGATCTCAGCCAGACCTCTCTGTATCTCTAACACATCCTGGAGGAGTCTGAATATCTGTGCTCCATCCGGAATAGCATGGGGTACCACTCCAGGAGCCAGCGGGAGGCTCTCGGTCTCAGGCTGAACTGTAGCTCTCTTCTGAATGACAAGATACGAAAGAAAACCTGATGAGGCTGCTAACACTCCCTCGATGGCAGGAGGTGCCACTACCCTCTGGTTAGCCGAAGGGGTCACTACCCCCTGAACAATAGAAGGTGGAAGCATGCTCTCGGTCGCATCCGGAACTGCAACTACGCACTGGGGATAGGCTCGGGTCATGGGTACCATACTGGAAAAGATAAGGAAAATAATAAATCATCAAGGCTGTAAGGCAGTCTATCATCCTATATGAAACTGGTAATCATAATTAGTAAAGGATCAGTTACAAGGGTTATCATTCTAATGCTAGAGCTATACTATCATTTCTAAGATAAACTCTAAAACAAGCTATCAAATTATTATACTACGAAAGAATTGTAGCTAAATGAAGTTCTACAATAAAATAACTAAAACTATTCCTACGCTAAGTTAATGAAGGATGGAAAAAACAAATATTTTTTTTCTGATAAAGGACTGAAACTAAAGGTAGAGATGATATGTTTAAGAACCTTCTCAAGATATAATCTGATAATCATATACGTCTATCCAAAATTATGATACTCAAAATCTTTACCATATTAGTAAGCAAGGTTACGATAAACCATAGATTCTGTTACTAAGGTACATACCTCTAGAATTATGGTATTTAAAATTTTTGCATTGCCGTTAGCTTAGCTGCAAAAACATTAATTCCTACACCCGAGAAATACATCCAAAACCAGACTCTATATCTGTGACATGCTCCCTAATATGACTGTAGAAGACTCTAGATTCCATAACTGAGGTGACCTTGCCCATACGATTTATCTTAGTAGAAAATCAAATCAACATTGAATACCAAGAATCAAATTCATCAACGAACAAGGAAGGTAAACAGAAACTGTTGGAATCAAATTTTGAGATAGTTAATAATGAGATTCTTAAGGGTTTCCCAGGAATCTCTCAAGGAATTCTAACTGTGATTGAGTATCCTGTCATTCTAAAACCTATTGCATTCTCTTATCGCAGGTGCGCAGCAGTACAACTAAAAGTTGCACTACCATGACTTCGCACTAATGCGAATCTCGACCTGTATGGACCACCACTAAAAACGTATCATGACCCGCACCCAGTGTAGGGGCACGATAAGTGGGTACATCCATCCTACGTCGCAGTGTCGACGGTAAAATGTTGTCCTAGGTCATATACATCTAACATAGTGTAAATATACCTGTACATCTCCAATTGGAGCACAATACAGAAGGTACAACTCAATCACAATTCTATGATAAAATAGTACGAAAAGATAGATATGAAATCTCAAAAGAGAATACAAACAGAAGAAAATAAGTCTAAGTGTCTAAACGATACTAACATCTCAACATCCAGAAATAATACAACTTAGAAAGTCAAACACAAATGACATAATGAAATAAGATAAACAGTCTAGGCTATAGTGATGATGTCCTCAGCTAGATAGGTCCAACTCACAAGTGTCGTCTAGGCCTGCTCCATAGTAAGTAGGGCAGAACTCCTCAGTATCATCTGTAATATTTTTAACAGGTCCAGTCCGGACAGTAGCGAATACATAACTCTCATGCAGTTCATATCATGGCAGAAAATGTAAAACAAGCAATAGAATAAGAAACATGAAATGTTGTATAAAAAGTACATGAAAGTAAGAGAGATATCTGAAAACATGAGATAGGTATAAGAAAAGTAAGACTGTAAGTAAATATATATAAGTGATTTAGAGCACAAGATGGTTATGTAATCGGGTTAGGTTTGCACATGATTATTCTAAGGTAACTCCATTATACGTGAGGGTATAACAGGCATGCACATGATTACATTACATGGAATTAACCTCATAACCACTTCTACTCACCCCTACCCCAATCAATACACAAGGATCCATTCAAGTTATGTTATTGCACATGATTACGCTACTTTATACAAGAAGCTCATGTGAACATGAGTGTACATGAGAGCACATGAGTATATATGAAGGCACATGAGAACATGTATATACATGAATATATATGAGTCCAAGGAGTACATGATGCACATTATAAAGTACATGAACATGAAATATTCGATGCACCCGCTGTGGGATAACATCTCATAAAAAGATCCATGTAGTACTAATCCATGATTACAACATGACAGCATCAAGTAAAGTAGTCTAGAGCAAGAATATAAGTCCTAGCAAGTATGAAATGATCAGAGAATGTACTCGTCTGATACCCTGAACGACTGATGAGAATAGATGTCCGTACAGGAGTAAATGAGTTACTCTAAATTGGACTGAGTTACTCTTGTACGGTCATCTATTCTCATTAGTCATTCATAATATCAGGCGAGTACATTCTCTTATCGTTTCATACTTGTCAGGATCTATATTCTTGCTCTAGACTACTTTACTTGATGCTGACACTTGTTATCACGGATTAGTACTATATGGATATTTTTATGCGATATTATCCCCTCAGCGGATACATCTGATATTTCATGTTCGTGTACTTTATCATGAGCATCGTGTACTCCTTGTATTCATGTTATTCGTGTACAAATCATGTGTTCTCATGTATTATCGTATGCTTACATGATCTTCTTGTGCAAACTAATCATCGTGTATATAACACTTGAATGGATCCTTGTGTATTGATTGGGGACGGGGGAGTAGAAGTGGTTATATAATTATTCCTTAGTATACTCGTGTACAAACTCTGTAACTTAGTCATGTACAACATCAAGCCGATTACATAACCATCTTGTGCTCTAAATCACTTATAGTCACTTATAGTTCTTACTTTCCATATATATATCTTGTTTTCCAAATATCTCTCTTACTACTCATGCACTACTAGAATAAGTCATATTAGCGACGTAATTAGCGACGTTTAAGAAAGACGTCGATATATTTTAGCAATTTAACGACGTAAATATATAACGTTGCAACACGTCACTATAAGCGACGTTCAGCGACGTATTGTGACTATGTTTTGTATTATAACAAATGTACGTCATGGATACGTCGGTAAATGTCGATAATATCACTGATATTAGCGACGTTTACCGACGTCTCCGAATGACGTCGCTAAAATATTTCATATAGGGTTCTGCTGGCCCGATCGATTTCATATTTTTCATCCAAAATTTTATTCTTCCGCTCGAGCCCTAAATCTTTCTCCCTTTCCCGCTCTCGTCCCCGGCGACCCCCTCCCACCGGCGACCCCCTCTCCCTCGTTCCCTGCCCCGACGACCCCCCTCGCCCGCTAGTGTCCTCATCACCGCTCCTCCACCGTCGACCCCCTCATCGTCGCTCCCCTTTTCGGCCACCAGCCGCTGCTCCCCTCGTCTCCGGCCACGCCCTCCTCTCCGGACACGCCCCTCCTCCTCACCAGGTAACCCCTAGCCCTAATCGGACACACACACACGCATGCACAGACACGACACAGACACACACAAATTCGGATATGACCCAAACACACGACACGATACAGTACAAGTGTCTTATTGCTTGTTGACTATTTGTGAGAAATCTGTTTATATTGTCATTTTTGTGGGAATGTAACTGAAATATGGACCGAGTAGGAACATCGTATGGAAATTAATATAATAAAACCATTTATTAGTGTCACTTGATACATCCCCTAAGCGTCTTTATGATTGGAATTTGATCGGTGTGCTATGAAATTTCCATACGTATGAATGCAATTTTTGAGACTTGAGTTGACAAAAGTAACAAATCAAAGTTGTTAGATTAATGGGTTAATTTTCAAAGTTGGTGTCTTCTTTTGATATCATCAAGTTTGTTCTATTGAGCTGAGGGTGTTTGTTCTACTGAGATGTGAGAGTGTTTGTTCTATTGAGGTTAGTACCAACTGGAAAGTGAGGTTAAAAGAACCTGGGAACTATGTTGTGGTTGTATACATCATGTATATGTATGTGTGTGCTAGGGGGAGAAAGGGGGAGGGTTAACTAGTATCATGTATTTGGAGAGGAGGGAGAGTTTAGACTAGTATATAGCAGTACACTAGGGACAGGGTTAGGCTTGAGATGGGAGAGGCTGAACCATTATGTATATTTAAGTAGGTGTCAAGGGGTTTGTGGATGTGTCTAAGAGCAATGAGTAACAGTTAGAGTATAGAGCAGTTGAGAGAAGGATATATAGAGGGGGAACCATTATGTACATACTTGTCTACCTACTGTCTTTTTAGTATCTATTTCAATGTTTAGGATATGTCAGGATTAATACGCATATTACTTTTACAAGTCTTTCAACGATGTACATGTATCTATCTTACATAATTATCCTGAAATAGATATGGAGCTGAATTACTATCTGCAGAATTATTCTTGGATGTACAACCGTCATCCTGATGACATGTACGGTGTGCGGGGTGAATTCATAGAGGGTGTACAACAGTTTTTATAGTTTGCCAAGGCGTTCCCTCAGTACATGGACGGTACCAAAATTAAGTGTCCGTGTGTGAGATGTCGCAAGTTGAAATATCATCCAGAAGTGGAAGTCACATATCATTTATACTCGAAGGGTTTCACGCCGAATTACTATCAGTGGAGCGCGCACGGAGAACTTGTGTCTTTAGCATCGTACTATGAGCGTTATGTAGATGTCCACAACCATGCTGCTTATGATGATGGGTTGGTGAACATGGTTTTTGATGCGGCCGGACCTAGTTTCGATCCGGACAATCATGAAGCACCTGAAGAGGCACCGATCGCCGATGTTGCAAAGTTCATGTAGTTGCTGGAGAATGCAAGGACTCCATTATATCCTGGATGTGATGACGCCAATATGGTGACTGTCTTCCTGGCCACATATCAGAAGGGCGGGAAGCTTATTGACGAGAGGGCGGAGCTGGGCTATGTAAGTATTACAATTCTATTTATTAATTTTAATACTTCGTGTTAGTTTTGATATAACTTAGTAAATATGCATGCAAATAGATATTCATGTAGTTAGTAATAATAAGTACATTAGACATTAGAAGTTATAGAGTATCCATGCTTTCTAGGCCGAGTTTCAATGGCATAAGGAGCGGACGGCTGCTAGTGCACATGCTCGGGAGAGGCCGGTACTTCCTCGCAGCCCGCTCCAGCTCCGTCGGAGGACGAGCTGTGGGTAACCGCCGCTGGTGGACTCTACAGGGGTACGTACTACGGTACGGGATCCTATGGAGCCTTAGTTGCGACAGAGTCCTCTAGGGCCTCCCATGCTAGTGTGCATAGCCCACAGCCCTTCCAGGAGTCTGCCCGAGTCCAGCAGATGGTGGAGTCTGTCCGTGACGAGCTGCTATGACGGATCCAGGAGCAGCACCAGACGGACGATGCTGCGCTCATAGCACGATTGGATACGCTCGACCGCAGCATTATGGAGCTCAGGAATGTGACTGAGAGGACAGAGCGTGGCGTCACTGATCTTAGAGTGTCGACAAAGCACAGCGTGACGGATCTGCAGGTATCACAGCTGTCCATGGGTGAGAGACTCACGTTGATGCAAGATTCGATGGTTGATAGCAGTATGAGGCTGTTATCTACCATGAATTCCTACCACGAGCGACTAGCAGCGTTGGAGCGTTATTGTCCTCCGGGTGCGCCTTCATCATCGTTGACTCCGCCGGTATCACTATCTCCGACTCCACCGACGTCACTACCTTCTTCATCGGTGACGATTTCACGGGAGGAGTACGAGATGTTCCTATCCTTGAGGCACGGCGGTGCCCCTCCTCCAGATCCGCAGTAGTCTGAGTTAGGAATATTTTACGAGATTGTAGTGTTTTTTTAGTGTTTGTTTATGTTATTTCAGTATTGGTTGTGGAATATTTGTTTGTGTAGACTTTCATTATTGGTTGTGGATTCATGTGGATATTGGTTGTATACTTTGGATATTCATTTACCGACTTTGGATATTTTACTCTTGTAGACTTTTACTCTTGTTTGTGTTGATACATATGTATATTGTGATGTACCAGTGTTGAGTGTTCCACCGAAGGGGTTGGGAAACCCAGGAAGAAAATGTGATTCTGTGTATTTATTGTTATTTATTAAACTGCAGGAAGAAAATGTGATTCTGTGGACATTCTGTAATTTTTTCATATTTTTTTTGCATTTTAGCGACGTTTAGCGACGTTTACCGACGTTTATCTGCGTCGCTAAACGTCGGTAAACATCGCTAAATCACCAGGTATAGCGACGTTTACCGACATTTACCGACCCAGTTTCCCTCTTCTATAAAGTCGATAAACGTCGGTAAAAAGTGACATACGTCGCTAAATTCACCGACGTTGACCGACATCCGAGACATCGCCATTCTTCCGACGTGGTGTCGGTAAATGTCGGTCATTACTGACATTTATTTAGCGTCGGTAAGCATCGATAATGGCGATGATTACCAACATTTTGCCTGTCAGCGACATGGCTTTCCACGACTGTAATGCATGTGGTTCGTATTACGTATTTCTGGAATACGTGTACGTATTATTCTTGTATTGCATGATTTCCTTGCTTAATTTCCTCCCTGGGCTTGGTTTATTCTTGGTTTGGGTTGGCTTGGTTCTGTTTGGGATTGCTCTTGGTTCATCATGAACCAAGGGGTGAACCCCCTACCTACTACCACCACTCATATTTATTACCTATTCTTCTTCTCTCTCTTCATTAATCTCTTCTTCTTCTTCCATTTACTCCCTTCACCTACCAGAGAGAGAAGAGAGAGGTCTAGGCAAGTGCAACTTGCTTCCACAAGAGAGCCCATTTTTATTGTTCCATTAGCTTCTCCTCATGTTTCTAAGACACATTAGAACTTGTCATTTTCCATTTTGAGGTTTTAATTTTTGTAGATCTAGAAATTAGTTACTTTCGGATTTTGGTGGTTTTGATCTATCAAACTTTATTGTTTTCAAGTTTTGATGGTTCCATGTTGTAGAGAATTTATTCTACCAAATTTTGACCTTTGAAAAGTTGGATTTGGACTTATTTTGACCAAGTTATAGACTTTTGAAGCTTTGGGTTCAACCATGGAGTTCTTACTGATTTGGAGAAGACAGTGAGCAGTGTGTGCGAGCTTTTTAGCTTGCGTCACTGAGCTGCGCGCGCTCTTTAGCGCAGCACAGTCTGACTCATACGCTGTCTTGATGAGGAATCGTATGGACCTCATACGCTGCCTTGATGAGGAGTTGTATGGACCTCATACGCTGCCTTGATGAGGAGTGGTATGGACCTCATACGCTGCCTTGATGAGGAGTCGTATGGAGTACATACGCTGCCTTTTGGAGGCGTATGTCTTGCGTAGCCTGACTTGAGTGTAGCCTGACTTGAGCGTAGCCTGACTTGAGCGTACGCTGACTTGAGCGTAGCCTGACTTGAGCGTAGCCTGACTTGAGCCTAGCCTGACTTGAGCGTAGCCTGACTTGAGCGCAGTCTGACTCAGGCGCAACCTGATGTTTAGGCGCAACTGGACCTGACCCTACTTACCCTGGATCTTATATAGCCCTGTATAATGATATTTTATTAGATATTTAACGCCCATTTTATATCCTTATGCTTTTTTTCCTGAACTTGATAATTACGAATTTACTTGATATGTTTGGAAAAGAAAATTGAGCATGACGTGATAGTGACCCGTAGTGGTGCACTCCTGACATAATAACCTGACATGACCTGATAGTGGCCCGTCGTGGCGCACTCCTGACAAGTACACTTGGCATGATAACCTGACATAATTATCTCGAATAGCTGTTGCGACGGCTACCTGACATGACATGACCTGTATAATTAATCTGGACACCGTGGGCAATTGTGTTTGTATAAATAAACCAGTCCTATCTTGCATCATGTCTAGGACAGGGACTCCTGAGTACCACGGTCAGGAGTACCTACTAAAATGGACTAAGGCTAATAACTAGATTAATACATTAGTCATGATGAGATTTCCCAGCTATAGGCAATCCCGTTACCTGGGCACGCCTTGGGATCTGTAGCCTGTCGTCGAGTAGGGCACATTTCCAGCACACTATCATGTGTTGCACCCTTCAAGCTACCTAAGGGTACATTCGTTTCCTGGACGATGTACCCACCTGAATTCAACTCTAATTTTTTAACCCGGGTAACTTGGATGGTCTGCAGGGCTTGTGGCTGTGGAATAATCTTACTACATCTTGTTAGTAATTAGGCTTGTGACAACCCTAGTTAGTTAAAGTATCAAGCCGTAATTCTTGCTTGGCCGTGAAGTGATTGGACGGAGTCTAACCAGTCAAGTCTTGCCCTGATCCTGTTCCAGATTATTGAATGACCAGAATGTTTGTATTTATTTTACCGATAAATGGTGAGAATTCCAAGTTCTGTTCAGACGAAGGGTTACAACCCCGGTCCTTGTTTGGTTTACGGGTTGTAACCTGGTTATCTGAATAGTTCCATGGTTATCTCGTCGTATATCATCCTGGTGTATTTTTTTATTTCCAGTTCTTACTTTTATTTATATCTTGTACTGATTGCTGGTTTTAGTTCTTAAGTGAAGCCTCCTTTGTGGCACTTGCTCTTTCTGGGGTCTGACCCAGCTGATTTTGTGTGGCCAAATTTCGGAGCAGCTCCAGAGGATCTACCGACCTTCCTGCCAGATGGTGAACACTAGAAGGAATCCCGGCAACGAGTGGGTTTTATTTTGCTCTCCCACTCCCTTGTAAAAATATTCTTTTGAGATGTTTAGCCGACGAGCACCTGTTTAGCTCGATTGCACTTACTTACTGTCTGCCTACGGGCTGTAACATGATTAACAGATCCTAGGGTTGATCATGTATGACTAAACTCTTGCTAGTCCTGACATTTTGTAACGGCTAGCTTCATGATCAACTGAATATATAATGTTTGGGACGCCTTACTATTGTATATTTAATGATTATACATCTTGTTACTTTTACTTACTTGTTTGTGATTGAGACACTAGGCTTGTTCATGACCTTAAGAGACTGTTGGCTTGTAGATAAACCCTCATGTATCTAGACAGCCATGACCGTATAGCGAGATAGATTCCATTTCATATACGTAGCTGGCTATGTCTGCCCCCGCTCTCCAGTATTCTGGTTCTGGGGCGTGACATGGTTTAAGTGGTGGCCCATGCAGGTCTTGTAAATCAAGATATGTGAGGGTTTACCGAATAGGTGTCTCAATCAGTATTCGTCTTTGATCTCTGCTCGTATCTTCTGAATCCCTAGATTCTTGTCCTGATCATATGCTTGTATCGTTGATCTGTCCTGGTCCTTCCTTATTGTTCCCTATGTCGTCTTCTTCAGCGACATTGTTCGTGGTCCTACCGACCAGCAAGACGGAGCACCTCCCGCGGACCAGCAGCAACCTGGAGATCAAGCCCAGCATTCCGGAGTAGCCTCCAAAGTCGTGCCTTCTGGCGGAGAGCCACCAGTCCAGCCAGTTCAACCTGTAGAATATGATGACGGCACTTTGGTAGGACTCGTCAGGACCTTGATAGCTTCCTAAGACCGGCGTGGAGATGCCTTGCACCAGGCAGTGACGGATGCTTTGACCTGGGGTGGTCATCAGGGTAACAGTGCGACCAAAAGCTTCAAGCGCTTGAATCCTCCATTCTTTGACGGTAGTGAAGATGCTATCGCGGCAGATGCATGGCTTCAGGACACAGAGGTGATTCTAGAAGCAGCCAGGACCCCAGAGAACGAGAAGGTGGCCGTTGTGCGCCTGCAGTTGTTAGATCTTGCCCGCAGCTGGTGGGCAGCGCAGGCCGTTGGATTAGCAGCACCCATTGCTTGGGCAGTATTCAGAGAGGGATTCCAGACCAAGTATTTCGATGCCGTGGCTCGGTATGATCTACAGACGAGGTTTACCAATCTGAAGCAAGGAGGCAGGATGGTCGACGGATATGCGGCCGAGTTTTCCAGACTCAGTCGGTTTGTTCCCACTTTGGTGGCAACCGAGTATGATAGAGCCCAGCGGTTCCAGCAGGGACTTCACCTGGAGATCTTGTTGGCAGTTGAGCAGTTTGAGCATCAGACTTTTGATGCAGTCTTGAGAGCAGCCCGGAGGCATGAGTATACCTCCCAGAGGATTGTGGATAGGGCCGGAGGTCGGAAGAGATCTCACGGCCAGATGAATCAGTCTTCAGCACCGGCCTCGGCAGCCAGGGCTTTGACTATTGGAGCTCCGAGGAGAGCGGCCTCAGTAACGTCGGTTCAGCATTCAACTCCGACGCACCCTCAGCAGCAGAAGCAGAAGTAATCTTCCGCAGTGGGTTGTTCTCATTGTGGGAAGCCAGGCCATGTGGTGGAAGAATGTCACAGGGCACAGGGATTGTGTCTGGCTTGTGGAGCACCAGACCATAGGATTGGATCATGCCCGAATAGGGGTGGTTCATCATCGTCCAACCTTTCTAGCTCTTCGGTGAGAGGACCAGCTCCGGTCCAGCAGCAGCAATATCCATTACCGAGGCCCTTGCCGCCTCAGATCCAAGTGTTCCAGCAGCAGAACCCCCAGCAGTATGCACAAGTCCAAGCCCAGAGTCAGAGCAGGCAGCGAGGATTTTAGCAGAGGGGACCAGCACCCCGAGGGCACGGTCAGGCTATGGTGATGACCGTGGAGGAAGGATTGGTACCAGGAGAGGTAGTGGCAGGTACTATTCTCGTCAACTCCTTCCCAGCTTCAGCTTTATTTGATTCTGGTGCATCGTATTCATTTATGTCTGTACGATTCGTAACACGGATAGGACTGGAGCCCGAGTCATTATCAGTAAGGCTCAATATACTTACTGGTAACGGACTTGTGGGTGTAGATAGAGTGTTTTCCTCATGTCGGATCGTAGTTAGCAGTAGAGAATTCTCCGCTAGATTGATAGAGTTCCCGATGGCCGATTATGATGTGGTCCTAGGGATGGATTGGTTGAGGAACCAGTATGCTAGGATAGACTGCCACATTGGCAGGGTTATTTTTAGCATTCCAGGCGAGCCGGAGTTTTCTTTCTCCCGAGGCGAAGTTGAGTCATCTCCTCCAGTATTGCGGATGGCCGTAGCAGCAGTTCAGTTGCCCAGGATAGTCGAGGAGTTTCCAGATGTTTTCCCAGAAGAACTTCCAGGTATGCCTCCGGAGCGGAAGATCGATTTCACTATAGACTTGATTCCCGGGACAGCCCCAGTGTCAGAGAGAGTCTACAGGATGGCGCCGTCAGAGCTGGAGATATTGTATAAGATGATTGAAGAACTCAGAACCAAGGGATTCATTCGTGCTAGTGGATCGCCTTGGGGAGCCCCGATGCTTCTTGTGAAAAAGAAGGATGGTACGTCCAGGTTATGTGTTGATTATCATACCTTGAACTCAGTGACAATCAAGAACAGATACCCTCTTCCGAGGATAGATGACTTGTTTGATCAACTCAAGGGGGCTTCAGTATTCTCGAAGATTGATTTGCGCTCAGGTTATCATCAGATTAGAGTCAAAGAGCAGGACATCCCGAAGACAGCTTTTAGATCGAGATATGGGCATTGGGAATTCCTTGTTATGCCTTTTGGAGCAACCAATACGTCGGCAGTATTCATTGACTCATGAATCGCATCTTCATGCCTTATTTGGATCAGTTTGTGATTGTGTTCTTGGATGACATTCTGGTCTACAGCAAGAGTGAGGCGGAGCATAAGCAGCATCTCCGTATAGTTCTTCAGATCCTCAGAGAGTACCAGTTATATGCCAAGTTCAGTAAATGCGAGTTCTGGCTCGATCGCATTTCGTACTTGGGTCATATCATCACTCGAGGAGGAGTAGAAGTGGATCCCCCGAAGATTGTGGCTATTGAGTCATGGCCAGTGCCCAGCACAGTTGCAGAGGTTCGTAGTTTTCTTGGATTGGCCGGCTACTACCGGCGGTTTGTTTCGGATTTTGCTCGAATTTCAGCGCCATTGACTCAGTTGACCCGCAAGGATGCGCAGTTTGCTTGGACAGCAGAGTGTCAGAGTTCTATTGAGCAGTTGAAGCAAGGCCTGATAACAGCTCCTATTCTCACGCTTCCAGATGGGACCGGAGGATTCTCAGTGTACTGTGATGCTTCAGGCAGAGGTTTAGGATGTGTTCTGATGCATCATGGGAAGGTAATAGCTTATGTGTCACGACAACTTCGTGATCATGAGAGAAATTACCCAACCCATGACTTGGAGCTGGCAGTAGTGGTGTTTGCACTTAAGTTATGGAGGCACTACTTGTATGGAGACCAGGTGGAGATTTTCACCGACCACAAGAGCCTGAAGTATGTTTTCACCCAGAAGGATCTTAACATGCGTCAGAGAAGGTGGCTGGAGCTTCTTGTGGATTATGATGTCAACCTGCAGTATCATCCTGGGATGGCCAATGTTGTTGCGGATGCATTGAGCAAGAGAGCGGGAGTTTATTTTCTAACAGCGCAACCAGAGCTGTTAGCAGATCTTCAGAAGATTGGTATTGAAGTTGTTCTCCCTTCTAGTATGGCCTTGATGGCCAGTATGCAAGTTCAGTCCACTATAGTCGAGAGGATCCGGATGGCGCATTCGGCAGATTCCAAGCTTCAGCGACTCAGAGCAGAGTGTGAGGCAGGACGAAGACCAGAGTTATGCATTCATGAGGATGGTATACTTTGACATGGTAAGCGTCTTTGTGTACGTAGCGGAGATATCCGGTAGGAGATCATGTCAGAAGCGCGCAGTTCGTAGTATTCTATCCATCCCGACAGTACGAAGATGTACCGTGATATCCGACAGCATTTTTGATGGAATGGCATGAAGCGGGAGATAGCTCAGTTTGTCTCTCGTTGTTTGGTTTGCCAACAAGTTAAAGCCGAACATCAGAGACCGGCTGGACTTCTTTAGCCCTTATCGATTCCAGAATGGAAGTGGGAGCATGTGACCATGGATTTTGTGACTGGACTACCTAGATCCCCAGCTGGTAGAGATGCTATCTGGGTTATAGTTGACAGGCTCACGAAAGTGGCTCACTTTCTTCCATTCAGAGTTGGTCAGTCGACGGCTCAGTTAGCAGAGATGTACCTCAGGCAGATTGTCAGATTGCACGGTGTGCCAGTCAGTATCACCTCGGACCGAGATTCAAGATTTAAGTCGCACTTTTGGCGTAGCTTGCAAAAGAGTTTGGGAACTCATCTCCAGTTCAGTTCAGCATATCACCCGCAAACAGATGGCCAGTCGGAGCGTACGATCCAGACTCTTGAAGACATGTTGCGGTCTTGCACACTTGACTTCGGTGGTTCATGGAAAGATCACTTGCACCTGGTGGAATTCTCGTACAACAACAGTTTCCAGGCCAGTATCCAGATGGTACCGTTCGTGGCCCTGTATGGTAGGAAGTGCAGATCCCCGCTAGCCTGGGATGATATTGGAGAGAGACAGATGCTCGGTCCAGAATTGATTGCCCAGACAGTTAAAGTGGTCAGGCGAGTCAGAGATTATCTTCGAGTTGCCCAAGATCGCCAACACCATTGGGCCGATTCTCATCGGTGCCCTCTCGAGTTTTCGGTCGGTGATCATGTATTCCTAAGGATTTGGCCTAACCGTGGCGTCATTCGTTTCGGCGTACGGGGCAAGCTTAGTCCTAGGTATATAGGACCGTTTGACATTCTGGAGCGAGTAGGAGATGTATCCTATCGTCTCGCTCTTCCACCGTCGCTAAGCGAGGTGCATGACGTGTTCCATGTATCCTAAATATGACGGTATATCCCGGACCCGAGCCACATCTTGGATCATTCGAAATTGGTTGTTGGTACCAACCTTTCGTATGAGGAGAGGCCCGTGTCTATATTGGACCGGAGAGAGAAGATCCTCAAGAACAAGACTATCAAGTTAGTCCGAGTTGCTTGGGGTCATCACTCTTTGGGGGAGTCAACGTGGGAGCGTGAGGATGATATTCGATCGCGATATCCCGACTTGTTTGACTCGTGAGGTATAATATCTTTCTTATGCCTCATGCCTTCGATTCCTTGCTTGAATGAGTGATTGTCTGCCTAGTTATAGCTTGCATGTGATTAATGTAGCTTGTCATTTCTCCTCTAGCCTCTTGATTAAATTTCGAGGACGAAATTCTTTTAAGGTGGATAGAGTTGTAATGCCTGTCGTTCGTATTACGTATTTCTGGAATACGTGTACGTATTATTCTTGTATTGTATGATTTCCTTGCTTAATTTTCTCCTTGGGCTTGGTTTATTCTTGGTTTGGGTTGGCTTGGTTCGGTTTGGGATTGCTCTTAGTTCATCATGAACCAAGGGGTGAACCCCCTACCTACCACCACCACTTATATTTATTACCTATTCTTCTTCTCTCTCTTCATTAATCTCTTCTTCTTCTTCCATTTACTCCCTTCACCTACCAGAGAGAGAAGAGAGAGGTCTAGGCAAGTGCAACTTGCTTCCACAAGAGAGCCTATTTTTATTGTTCCATTAGCTTCTCCTCATGTTTCTAAGATATATTAGAACTTATCATTTTCCATTTTGAGGCTTTAATTTTTGTAGATCTAGAAATTAGTTATTTTCGGATTTTGGTGGTTTTGATCTATCAAACTTCTTTGTTTTCAAGTTTTGATGGTTCCATGTTGTAGAGAATTTTATTCTACCCAATTTTGACCTTTGAAAAGTTGGATTTGGACTTATTTTGACCAAGTTATAGACTTTTAAAGCTTTGGGTTCAACCATGGAGTTCTTGCTGATTTGGAGAAGACAGTGAACAGTGTGCGCGAGCTTTTTAGCTTGTGTCACTGAGCTGCACGCGCTCTTTAGCGCAGCACAGTCTGACTCATATGCTGCCTTGATGAGGAATCGTATGGACCTCATACGCTGCCTTGATGAGGAGTCGTATGGACCTCATACGCTGCCTTGATGAGGAGTCGTATGGACCTCATACGCTGCCTTGAAGAGGAGTCATATGGAGTACATACGCTGCCTTTTGGAGGCGTATGTCTTGCGTAGCCTGACTTGAGTGTAGCCTGACTTGAGCGTAGCCTGACTTGAGCGTACGCTGACTTGAGCGTAGCCTGACTTAAGCGTAGCCTGACTTGAGCGTAGCCTGACTTCAGTCTAGCCTGACTTGAGCGTAGCCTGACTTGAGCGCAGTCTGACTCAGGCGCAACCTGATGTTTAGGCGCAATTGGACCTGACCCTACTTACCCTGGATCTTCTATAGCCCTGTATATTGATATTTTATTAGATATTTAACGCCCATTTTATATCCTTACGCCTTTTGTCCTGAACTTGATAATTAGGAATTTATTTGATATGTTTGGAATTGATAATTGAGCATGACGTGATAGTGACCCGTAGTGGTGCACTCCTGACATAATAACCTGACATGACCTGATAGTGGCCCGTCGTGGCGCACTCCTGACAAGTACACTTGGCATGATAACCTGACATGATTATCTCGAATAGCTGTTGCGACGGCTACCTGACATGACATGACCTGTGTAATTAATCTGGACACCGTGGGCAATTGTGTTTGTATAAATAAACCAGTCCTATCTTGCATCATGTCTAGGACAGGAACTCCTGAGTACCACGGTCAGGAGTACCTACTAAAATGGACTAAGGCTAATAACTAGATTAATACATTAGTCATGACGAGATTTCCCAGCTACAGGCAATCCCGTTACCTGGGCACGCCTTGGGATCTGTAGCCTGTCGTCGAGTAGGGCACATTTCCAGCACACTGTCATGTGTTGCACCCTTCAAGCTACCTAAGGGTACATTCGTTTCCTGGACGATGTACCCACCTGAATTCAACTCTAATTTTTTAACCCGGGTAACTTGGATGGTCTGCAGGGCTTGTGGCTGTGGAATAATCTTACTGCATCTTGTTAGTAATTAGGCTTGTGACAACCCTAGTTAGTTAAAGTATCAAGCCGTAATTCTTGCTTGGCCGTGAAGTGATTGGACGGAGTCTAACCAGTCTAGTCTTGCCCTGATCCTGTTCCAGATTATTGAATGACCAGAATGCTTGTATTTATTTTACCGATAAATGGTGAGAATTCTAAGTTCTGTTCAGACGAAGGGTTACAACCCCGGTCCTGTTTGGTTTACGGGTTGTAACCTGGTTATCTGAATAGTTCCATGGTTATCTCGTCGTATATCATCCTGGTGTATTTTCTTTATTTCCAGTTCTTACTTTTATTTATATCTTGTGCTGATTGCTGGTTTTAGTTCTTAAGTGAAGCCTCCTTTGTGGCACTTGCTCTTTCTGGGGTCTGATCCAGCTGGTTTTGTGTGGCCAGATTTCGGAGCAGCTCCAGAGGATCTACCGACCTTCCTGCCAGATGGTGAACACTAGAAGGAATCCCGACAACGAGTGGGTTTTATTTTGCTCTCCCACTCCCTTGTAAAAATATTCTTTTGAGGCGTTTAGCTGACGAGCACCTGTTTAGCTCGATTGCACTTACTTACTGTCTGCCTACGGGCTGTAAGATGATTAACAGATCCTAGGGTTGATCATGTATGACTAAACTCTTGCTAGTCCTGACATTTTGTAACGACTAGCTTCATGATCAACTGAATATGTAATGTTTGGGACGCCTTACTATTGTATATTTAATGATCATACATCTTGTGACTTTTACTTACTTGCTTGTGATTGAGACACTAGGCTTGTTCATGACCTTAAGAGACTGTTGGCTTGTAGATAAACCCTCATGTATCTAGACAGCCGTGACCATATAGCGAGATGGATTCCATTTCATATACGTAGCTGGCTATGTCTGCCCCCGCTCTCCAGTATTCTGGTTCTGGGGCGTGACAACGACCATAGAATAATGTCGCTAAAAACGTCGGTAAATACGATTAGCGACGCTTTTTCTCATATTAGCGACGTTCTTGGCGTCGCTAATATAACTTATTCTGGTAGTGATGTACATCTCTTACAGCACTTCATGTATATTATTCTATTACTTGTTTTATATTTTCTTTCTTGATATGAACTGTGTGAGAGATATGTGATCGTTTCTATCCTGACTGGACCTGTTGAAAATATTACAGATGTTACTGAGGGTTTCTGTACCACCTGCTATAGAGCACACCTTGATGATACCTAAGAGTTGGACCTTCAAGAGGATCTAACTATAGCTGTGGACACCATCCCTATTGCCTAGGCTAGACTGCTAGGCTACTTATCATATTTCATTATGTTATTTGTGTTTGACTTCTAAGTTGTATTATTCTGGATGCTGAGATGTTAATGTTGTTTAGACACTTGGACTTATTTCCTTCTGTTTGTATCTCTTTTTGGATTTTATATCTATCTTATCGTACTTTTTATCTACCTCTAGTTTATGTGATTGAGTTGTATCCTCCTGAGATTGTCCTCCGTTTAAAGAGTACATTATATTTGTGTTAGATGTGATTGTGACCTAGAACAATGTTCTACCGTCGACACTACGACGTAGGCTGGACGTACCCACATCTCGTGTCGCTACACTGGGTGCCGATCGTGATAAGTAGTGATTCCAGTAATGATTCCAGTAATAGAGGCCAGACATGTAAAAGGTGAGTGTCGCATACAGTGGATCCAGAAATACCAATCCGTGTTGACAGAGAATCAAATAGAAATAACTAGAACTGAAATACAGTAATCAACAAGTAAATAAAAGAACTATTAGTGAATGTACTCGCCTGATACCCTGTGCGATTGATGAATACAAATGTCCGAACCGGAGTTACAATGTCCTATTTAGAGCAATACAGGTTATAATGGGTTCAATATAAAATAAATGAAGTTTACATTACAATCTACATGATTCTAGGTCAATCTTGGTCAAAGTCAACTCTTGGTCAACCCTGGTCAACCCTTTAGTCAAACTAAGTCAACATCTAGGATTTGCTCAACTATCTAGTCAAACAAGGTCAACTAGGCTATTTCTAGGTCAAGGTGTCAAGTGGTCAATTGTAGTCATCAAGTTCAATTAAGCCTATTTTGGTCAATTCTATAGTCTATCTAGGGTATAGGCTATGATACCAAGTCAAGGATATACATATATGTCATATATACAAAACCAATATATATATATATATATATATATATATATATATATATATATATATATATATATATATATATATATATATAAATATATATATATATATATATATATATAAATATATATATATATATATATATATATATATATATATATATATATATATATATATCCTAACACACATCTACATTAACCCACATCTCTATGTAACTCATGCATGAACATAACACCAAATCAAGATACAACCCATATGTATATACATTACTCATATGAACCTATAACATATATTATCCCATGATACCTATATAACCTATACATAACTATCCACATAACTTATACATAGACACATAGCCTACATTTCAGTCCTATAACATAACTCAATACCCTCATTATAACCATATACCCCATATCACTAACACCTCATGTAATCTCAGGAAACTGAGTTAGTATTCTCATATTTATGCCTAAACCCACTCAACGTCTAACATATAGTCTATAGCACATCCTATAAACATATCATATAAATGCCCATATATATATATATATATATATATATATATATATATATATATATATATATATGGATAAGTATATATATATATATATATATATATATTATATATATATATATATATATATAAGTATATATATATATATATATATATATATATATATATATATATATATATATATATATATATATGAATAAGTATATATATATATATATATATACTTATTCATATATATATATATATATATATATATATATATATATATATATATGAATAAGTATATATATATATATATATATATATATATATGAATAAGTATATATATATATATATATATATATATATATATATATATATATATATATATATATATATATATATATATATGAATAAGTATATATATATATATATATACTTATTCATATATATATATATATATCTATATATATATATATATATATATATATATATATATATATATACTTATCCATATATATATATAATATATATATATAAAAAAAAATATACATATATATATAATATATATATATATATATATATATATATATATATATATATATATATATATATATATCAGACACGACAAACATTCGAATAAACTTATCAATCTCTATATCCAAACCCAAATTCATCAAAACCCCAACTCATACAAGGGGGTCTCGAGTCTGCAGGTAACAAAGCAAGGTGAACCATAGTGTGTGTCAAGAGAATGCAAAGTGAAGAGTGTCATGTCTAATGTGTCAAATAGTGTGTGCAGTTAACATGGTAATTACTACGCCAGAATTCACGATTCTCGACGATCCAAAATCGTCATAAATTATGATTTCCAACGGTTCCAGACTGTCATATGGTCCGTTGAAAAAAATACTGCAGCAAAAATTAACGACGGTTCTGAATCGTCAATATGTACTAAATTAAACGATAGATAGAGTCCGTCATATATTAATCGACAGGTTGTATCAGTCAATATGTACTATACAAAAAACTTATAAAGATAGATAAACAACTCTAATCATTCAGTAATCTTAACTGATATTGCATATAAGCCATTCCAATCATTCAGTAACCCCAACTGATATTGCATATAAGCCATTCTAATCATTCAGTAACCTGAACTTTTCAATCATTCAGTAACCTGAACAGATATTGCATATAAACAACTACAACTATTTAGTATATAAACAACTTCAATCATTCAGTATATAAACAACTGATATTTCATATAAGTAAATAATCAGAAACTATAGTCACATGAAGATTTGGTATTTTCTTGTACACATCATTCAAAAAGAAAAAAAAGAGTACTACTATATAGTGTTTAGTACAAAAACTAGAAAAATAAAAAAATTATTGCATAACTTCACACCAGTTGTAATGGTACATTGCAGTTCCCTGCTACACCAGAACAACTTCAAGAGTAATTGCCCTCGACATGATTCCAGATACCACAAAGATAATATATCCTCTTCTTGACTGCCTTAAAGTCAGGCTACACAAACAAATTTAATATTACAATAGGCCATCAAAAAAATGTGACTAAGCTCATAATCTAATTACACGCGACCGCTGCAAAAGATAAACAAATTGACAATGTCTATGACTGCATGATATATTTCCTTAAAGGTAAAAAAGAAGCCTAGACCTGCAAGACCCTAAGATGATTCCTAAAATTATCTAAAATTTATTTGTCAAGTCCAAACCGAAGTTTTGGGATTCTCTGAGTGGGTCCTAAACTCTAACTACTTTTTGAATCTCATCCAAGAGATAGTATTCATTTCCAAGATTCAATGTTAAAAGTGTAACGTTCCAGTCCCAAAATACTTAGGACTAGGTAGGTATCCATGCCAGCTGCATACATACGAAGTATACTCCAATATATGGAAACTCGTATGTATACAGAAGCTGTAAAATGCAGAAACCAAGAGTTATCTAATCTCATCCACAAATGAAGAATAAAAGATATCATATAATCAACTGTAATAAGTCTTTGTACAATGCGTTGGGCGGAGACAAATCCACTACCAACAAGTAAGGAAAAATATACATGGAAACGGAAATAATTTGGCGGGAGTAGCAAAGAAGACCCGAGACACGTCATCTCCGAATGAATAGAGAAGATCGCGACCTCGACTAGAACACCTGCAATACCACAGAAGCACACACACCTGGAGAGATAACCAGGTCCTCAGAGGGACGTAACAAGATACAAGAAGAACATGCCATATGAACTGAATATAAATGCACCATAAAATAAAGATAAAGTAAAAGTGTCCAAACCATAACACGGCTCAATATCCCATCATTGAAACAGTAGGCTACCCCTACAACCAAACAAGGACAAGGGGTAACTGACTACTCCATGATGTGACATTTTTCTCTACCACGATTGGAACATAAAATTTGCTAAGGTCTCCTAACCTTTCTAGTAGGCAATTTAGAAGACATATCGATGTATGGGCAGGTGAAGGCTGACTCCCCCAGGACAAGGTAATAACTCACAACATGCACACGTCAAGTACCAATACTATCAGCCGGCATAACTCGAGGCTAGCGGCCCACGTGACCCATCAGTCCACATAGCTCGAGGCTAGTGACCCTCGCGACTCGACTACCATAGTACGCAGTTACTACAGTTGTTGGATTTGGGGTAGCCCATACATTTAACTGTCTTCTCCCTCCCAAGGTTACTAACAGAAGGTAGTTCGCTAAGACTAGGTCCATATGCAAAAAAAAAAAACAAGAAGGAAAAATAACTGAAAGTAAAATAAAGTGAACTAAAAATAGCAAGTAATGGATCCAACTAAGAATATATAATAAATATGCAGTAAATAAATAAATAAAGGTGCATATAATTATAACAGTAAATAAGGCAAGGTATCTTGCCTGAGTGTGGTGCGAGAAGCAGCAATATCCAACAATCAGAATCGTCAACACGAAAGTCAAAATCCACAAGAAGCTCCGGATGCTGAAAAAAATATCAAGAACGAGTTTGGACTAAAAGATATGCCTAGGAAACTCCTGTCCAAAAGTCAAATTCAGGAACAGGGGAAATTTCGTAATTTCGGGTCAAAACGATGTCCGCCGTTGGACCCGCTTTGTACCAAAATGCGTGCCAATATCTACGGTCTCTAAGGTCGTCAAACTATATGTCTACAGATTTGTTTTGATGAGACGAACCCAACGGTATGTCCAATTTTGGATTCCGGTGGACTGTGCACAAAATTGCCCGTTTAGTGGGATTGTGGGCCCGCCAAAATAGCGTCCCAGTCAACCTTCTCAGAATTGAACCAAACTTGGCTCACAGGACCAAAAAAATATTTCGAGTCCAATGGCGCAAGTTTCGTCGCAATTTGATGAGTGTACAAGATGTTGTGACTTAATTTGCAAAGGGTCGATACAGGGGTATCTCGACGGATACGTACTGATTTCGTCGCACATATGCAACGAAATCGGGTTCCGTCAGTTCTCACAAGTCGACAACATCCATACGCACCTTTCGATGCATATAGTGCACGACCACGTCGCACGGTTTGTCGGGGCGCACGCCGTATCGGGTGTTTTTCAACTTTTTAAAAACAGAATTTACAATTTTTCGGGAAACTTTAACTACGTGTAACTTTTTACACACTAGATGAAAAGTGAATCCATAAGGTGCGTTACAATCTTGGTTATGTTGTCTTTGACTGTCTTCAATTAGTTTCGACCAAATTTTAATGTACAGAACGAAAATTGGCCGACAAGTTGGTATTTCCAACAGTTTTTAATAATTCAGAAAAGTAGTTTTTCTCCAACTTCGGCTCAATTTTTCAAGCAAGTTGGATGGCCATGTCGAAATACACTTGGGGGATCTCGAAGAGGGTCATGTGGGCTTTCTACATGAATTTACGGATCGAAAATCGGAGTAGAATTGACAGAGAAATTGATCGGAGAAGTGGGATGCCTTAAAGTGGGAATATGTTGTTGTCGTTTGATGTTGTTGCCGCTGCTGTCGCGGGGTGCTGCTCTGCTCGCGGATGGGAGAGGTTGGCCGAGGGTGGAGGAGAGAGGAGGAGGAAGGAAGGAGAGAGGAAGAAGGAGTAGGAGATTAGGTTTTCTTTAGAGTCATCTATATATATATATAAAATATATACATATATATATATATATATATATATATATATATATGTGTGTGTGTGTGTGTGTGTGTGTGTGTGTGTGTGTGTGTACACATATAAAGGGTTAGGGGGTCGGCACAATTGTGCTGCTACTCTTGGGGGGCGGCTTATGGGTTTGCAAGCGGCTGCTTGCTGGTGTTACCTAAGAAATTGTGGTCGGCTGCCACTTTTGGTGGGGCCGACCACAATATTTTTTTTTCTTTTTTTTTTTCTCTTCTCTTTTTAAATCAAAAGCTTAATCATTATATATATATATATATATATATATATATATATATATATATATATATATATATATATATATATATATATATACATACAAATATATATCCATATATTCACCATAAAATCTTCAAAAATTTTAAAATAAAAAGTAATATTATCCATCCATATATAAAATGTATTTAAAGATATTTATATATATGTACAAATTCAATTGACCATAATAGGACAACAAATAATAATGATATCTAATAGTAATGAATATGTATATTTAATCACCATAAAAATAACTTTAAAAATATAAAATAACAAAAACAGTCCTATTGTGGTTTTTGGTGAACTTATACCACACACCTTTTCCGATTTCAAAAATTGTACAACATGTTGCAAAATTTAATAATTAATAAAAAAGCCAATAATCGTATAAATTTATTTTTAAGCCTAATAAAATAATAAAAATAATAAAAATAATAATAAAAATTTAGGGATTTACATCCTACCCAATTTACAAGAATTTCGTCCTCGAAATTTAGTATTAGTAAGGTAGATGGGGTTGAGGAATATGAAGAGTAGTTAAAGGCGAGGATATAGCCACAAGAGTTGGTCGGTGGCTATCTAAATTCGTTGTTAAAATAACTGATAGGAAAACTAAATGTGATATCTTGCATCTATCTATCATGTACAGTATCTGGTCTTTCTAATATAAGTAAAGTAAAAAAGCAATAGAGAGTTCAAGGACGATGCTATCGAGTACGAATACGTGGTTCATAGGCGACGAAAATATTCAAACGAGAGTTATCAATGCTGTCGGGATGAGACTCTAAGGCAAGTTTAACTATGTCTCCATCCACGTAGAATAATTCATGAAAAGCGAACCAAAGTGCAATAGGTTGATCAGACCATCATGCACCGGTTCTGATTAGACAATATGTTAGTGGGTGCACCCAATAAAATATGTCATGATCAAGCTCGAAAAGAATAAGCTTGCAAAAACTAAAGCTAATTTAGCAGCATGAGATTGTCAAAATATGAGTAATGGAGGTAATAATGAAGGAAATTAAATAGTCCATAATCTTTTAAAATTAAGGCTCGTCCAAAGTGTGGGCCTATACAGTTGTCCTAGTTTTCTTTACTTACGGTTTGGTTGTCTAGATAAGTTAAGGGTCCTCTGAATTTCTAGTTTGAGTAAACTTATCAACATGGGTCACAAGAACAAAGGCTTTGTTGGGCCGTGAGGTATTCTACCCAACTTACAAGAGTTAAGCTAGTCGTGTGATGGGACAATAGGTCAAGCAATCAAGATAAAGTACAAGTTAGGCATTTTAAGGAAACAAATAGAACAAAATCACATATCGGGTCGAAAGAATTTAGTCAAGGTTGAATCTTTAATTCAAGTCCGAAAGTATCTTGGTATCATGGTAGAGGTTTTGGTTTAGACATTTCGACCAGAAAGTCATATTAAGAAATAGAGTACAAGGAGACATGTTTTTGTGGGACATGATATATCTACATGAAGGTAGGCTCGTCTAGGTCTTACATATGAAATTTGTTGAGAGGAAAGTTTAGTGTTGTACTCCAAATATACGTCACGGTAAGGGATGCCAAAATATCCAAAATAGAAAGTGGGAGTTCAAGAGGTGAATAGTAATGCTCCAAAAATAAAGGAGATTAAGTTAAAGCATGCAATACAATTAATTAAAAATCCAGCAAAAATAATTTAGGAACACAATTTCGGAGAGAAGATAGTCTTCTAGATGAATACAGTTGAGGAACCATTAGATCATTATTCAAATTGCACATGGCTTAGAAGGTCGCAATTAAAAGATCTAGAATTGAAGGAAGGTCGAGTAAGTCAAGGTGGAAATACAGTCACATAGCTTGGTAGATGACTAACAATACTTGTGTACATACTACTATCATGGTCATGAGTGATATGGCAGTTTAGTGTGGAATACTGTGGAATTCATCCATCTTATTTGGACTCTCTTGTTTGTCCTCCATTAGAATTTTGCTCAAATTGTCTCGAAAAGTCTCTAAATAAAACTTTCAAAAATAACCACCCGAAATTTGTATTCACTGCAAGTTGTTCAATTTAATCATGACCAAAATTTAAATCACTTTCATAAATCTCAAAGCAAACTTTATCCCGTTACTACTAACCTTTTCCAAAATTAACGTTTAAATTCAACTATTTAACTCAAGAGTTCATAATTTATGAATCCATAAAAATTTTACAATCAATCAAAAATTTAACACTCTAAAATTTTCCAATAACTCACAATAAAACTCTTAGCATATTAAAAGCAATCTCAAAAATTAAGCTCAATGCTCTCATCAATTTTAAATTCTATTCATGCTAAGTTATTCCAACAAAATTATAACTTTTAAATGGTAACTTCCTTTAATCAATCAAAATAACTTTCCATCACATCCTTCGAAATTCTTCCAAAAATTTAATATTAGCAATCCCACATTAAACTAAATTTTCAAATAATCTTATCAGTCAAAATCTTTTTTTTACCAAAATCTAAATAGATTTATAAATCCTCAATCATAGGACACCATTTAAAATAAAAATTTCCCAAAAAATCGTTTTCATAACTTTCAAATATTTTAAACCAAATTCATCGTCATTACTTCCACTTAAAATTCAAAATTTACTAAACACGAAAATTGCAAGTTGTACAACCCAAATTTAAATAATTCCTATGGCCATTTTTAAAAGCTAAGATCATTTTCAAATCAAATTTATAACTGTTCAAAGGTGTATAACTATAATACAATAAATCATAAACATCAAAACTCGAAAATCAAATAAATTTTATATTTGTTCAAAGATGTATATCTATCACCTAAAACTCACAAATATCACAACTCGAAAAGCAAATCAATTTTATACTTGTACAAGAATGTAAAACTATAACCCAATAAATCATAAATATCGAATCTCAAAAGCCAATCAATTTCTTAAATCAAGGGTATAAAGATTCTAGCTATTTTTTTTTCTCCTTCCTGCAGTATCAATCCTATGGTGTTTACTATTTAGAAACCTCAAGATTAAAACCTTCTTTGGTAGTATCCTACTTTACAAATTACTAATCATTAATTCACACAAAAAGCCTTTTTAAATCAATTAGAGTCTTGAATGTATTCCAATTGCCAATATAACCATTCTAGCCATATGTGTGACCTATGAGCATATACTAATGTAGTCATCTTCCTAATTGATACTAAGCACGAAAATAAGAATTGACGGTAGAAAGTAATCAAGCAAGATGCAATTCAAGGAAGTTGAACGAGAGTTCGGAATTTGAAGCCAAGGGAAGAGGTCAAGCTATATGGATGAGATTCCTACATTCTAATCCTTTGTTGCAGGTTCACATCGGTACAGTAACATAACCGAAGTGACAAACTCGACCTGCATGGGCCACCACAAAAACATGTAATGCCCCAGTCCCAAAATACTTAGGACTAGGTACGTATCCATGCCAGCTGCATACATACGAAGTATACTCCAATATATGGAAACTCGTATGTATACATAAGCTGTAAAATACAGTAACCAAGAGTAATCCAATCTCATCCACAAATAAAGAATAATAGATATCATATAATCAACTGTAATAAGTCTTTGTACAATGCGTTGGGCGGAGACAAATCCACTCCCAACAAGTAAGGAAAAATATACATAGAAACGAAAATGATATGGCGGGAGTAGCAAAGAAGACCCAAGACACGTCATCTCCGAATGAATAGAGAAGATCGCGACCCTCGACTAGAATACCTGCAATACCACAGAAGCGCACACACCTGGAGAGATAATCAGGTCCTCAGAGGGACGTAACAAGATACAGGAAGAACATGCCATATGAACTGAATATAAATGTACCATAAAATAAAGATAAAGTAAAGTGTCCAAACCACAACACGGCTCAATATCCCATCATTGAAACTGTAGGCTACCCCTACAACCAAACAAGGATAAGGGGTAACTGACTACTCCGCGATGTGACATTTTACCATGCCATGATTGGAACATAAAATTTGCTAAGGTCTCCTAACCTTTCTAGTAGGCAATTTAGAAGACATATCAATGTATGGGTAGGTGAAGGCTGACTCCACCAGGATAAGGTAATAACTCACAACACGCACATGTCAAGTACCAATACTATCAGCCGGCATAACTCGAGGCTAGCGGCCCACGTGATCCATTAGTCCACATAGCTCGAGGCTAGTGACCCTCGCGACTCAACTACCGTAGTACGCAGTTACTACAGTTGTTGGATTTGGGGTAGACCATATATTTAACTGTCTTCTCCCTCCCAAGGTTAGTAACAGAAGGTAGTTCACTAAGACTAGGTCCATATGCAAAAAAAAACAAGAAGGAAAAATAACTGAAAGCAAAATAAAGTGAACTAAAAATAGCAAGTAATGGATCCAACTAAGAACAGATAATAAATATGCTGTAAATAAATAAATAAATAAAGGTGCATATATTTATAACAGTAAATAAGGCAAGGTATCTTGCCTGAGGGTGGTGCGAGAAGCAGCAAAATCCAACAATCAGAATCGTCAACACGAAAGTCAAAATCCACAAGAAGCTCCGGATACTGAAACAAATATCACGAACGAGTTTGGAATAAAAGATATGCCTAGGAAACGCCTGTCTAAAACTCAAATTCTGGAAAAGAGACAATTTTATAATTTCGGCTCAAAACGATGTTCGTCGTTGGACCCGCTTTGCACCGAAATGTGTGCCAATATCTACGGTCTCTAAAGTCGTCAAACTATATGTCTACAGATTTATTTTGATAAGACAACCCCAACGGTATGTCCAATTTTGGATTCCGATAGACTGTGCACAAAATCGTCCGTTGAGTGGGATTGTGGGCCAGCCAAAATAGCGTCCCAGTCAACCTTTTCAGAATTGAACCAAACTTGGCTCACAGGACCAGAAAAATATTTCGAGTCCAATGGCGCAAGTTTCGTCACGATTTGATGAGTGTACACGAAGTTGTGACTTAATTTGCAAAGGGTCGATACGGGAGTATCTCGACGGATACGCACTGATTTCGTCGCGCATATTCAACGAAATCGGGTTTCGTCAGTTCCCACACATTGACAACATCCATACGCGCCTTTCGATGCGTATAGTGCGTGACCACGTCGCCCGGTTTGTCGGGGCGCACGCCGTATCGGGTGTTTTTCCACTTTTTAAAAACAAAATTTACAATTTTTCGGGAAACTTTAATTACGTGTAACTTTTTACACACTAGATGAAAAGAGAATTCAGAAGGTGCGTTACAATCTCGGTTTGTTGTCTTTGACTGTCTTTAAAAAATTTAATGTACAGAACGAAAATTGGCCGACAAGTTGGTGTTTTCCAACAGTTTTTAATAATTCAGAAAAGTGGTTTTTCTCCAACTTCGTCTCGATTTTTCGAGCAAGTTGGATGGCCATGTCGAAATCCACCTGGGAGATCTCAAAGAGGGTCATGTGGGCTTTCTACACGAATTTACGGATCGAAAATCGGAGTAGAATTGACAGAGGAATTGATCGGGGAAGTGGGATACCTTAAAGTAGGAATCTGTTGTTGTCGTTTGATGTTGTTGCCGCTGCTGTCGCGGGGTGCTGCTCTGCTCGCGGAGGGGAGACGTTGGCCGAAGGTAGAGGAGAGAGGAGGAAGGAATGAGAGAGGAAGAAGGAGGAGGAGATTAGGTTTTCTTTAGAGTCATCTATATATATAATATATATATATATATATAATATATATATTATATATAATATATATAATATATATAATATATATATATATATATATATATATATATATATATATATATATATATATATATATATTATATATATGTGTGTGTGTGTGTGTGTGTGTGTACACATATAAAGGGTTAGGGGGTCGGCACAACTGTGTTGGTGCTCTTGGGTGGGTGGCTATGGGGTTTGCAAGCGGCTGCTTGCTGGTGTTACCTAAGGAATTGTGGTCGGCTGCCACTTTTGGTGGGGCCGACCATAATAGTTTTTTTTTTCTCTTCTCTTTTTAAATCAAAAGCTTAATCATTATAATTATATATATATATATATATATATATATATATATATATATATATATATATATATATATATATATATATATATATATCCATATATTCACCATAAATCTTCAAAAATTTTAAAATAAAAAGTAATATTATCCATCCATATATAAAATATATTTAAAGATATTTATATATATGTACAAATTCAATTGACCATAAATAAGACAACAAATAATAATGATATCTAATAGTAATGAATATGTATATTTAATTAGCATAAAAATAACTTTAAAAATATAAAATAACAAAAATAGTCCTATTGTGGTTTTTGGTGAAATTATACCACACACCTTTTCCGAGTTCAAAAATTATACAACGTGTTGCAAAATATAATAATTAATAAAAAAGCCAATAATCATATAATTTATTTTTAATCCTAATAAAAATAATAATAAAAATTTAGGGAATTTACAAAAAGGTACCAAATAAAAAAAATTAGTACAAAGCTATCATCTTTGGGTAACCATTAGATGGGGGCTATTGTGCTAAGTACAAATTGAGACAGTAAATGGTAGTATAATAAACAAGATATTTTGAATTCCGTATCAGCTGTAAGCATCCATATTTGGGTATATAAGTATAAGAGTTTATATATAAGTAGACTTCTTCCTTTCCTTTTCATCATTATCTACAAAAGTCTCCAAGTTGCCCCCATCAAAAACGTCTTCTTTTAGTTGAGAACTACTGGTTTTATAGCCAGCTTCATCAGAATTTGGGTTTGACCTGTGCAGGCCATTCTCTTCTCCTTTATGGTCAGAATCACTTAGTTGATCGAGACTAATAAAATCATCAGGGCCCATCTGTAGAAGAGCTAATGTTGATTACATACGTTCCAACACTAATTTCAATGACTGCACAAAAGCAAAAGTATGACAAGACAACAAAGAAAGGACTGTATTTAATCAGCTAATAGCAGCTAATCTTACTTTCTGTATGTTGCTTGCAAACAGGCATAGACTTTTAAATGGATTGCTTCTTACCAGAGTTTCTTATCAACAAAATTACTATTTAAGGAAAAAAAACATGTTTCCAAGACTAATTGCCCTACTAAAGAGTACGACAGAAAGCATTGGAATACACAGCCGTCATCTATATATAGGTACCTTACCAATATACAAAATTACTGTTGGAGTGGGTGGGGTTCCCAACCTATGTAGAGAAGATTCCGGAGTGCGACGAGCGTCGTTTGATGTCGAAGAAGCTCAGGAAGTAGGCAACGAGGAGTTGCTGCTGTTAACCCGAAGGGGGGTTCTGGACTGGAGCCACCGAGTTCGGGCCGAACTCGGTCCCAGGCCGAGTTCTGGCCGAACTCGGTCTGGCTGTTCCAGAATGTTGATGGTAGGTTCTGTTTACCCAACACAGAGTTCTAGCCGAACTCTGTGTCGTCGGGGCTGAGGCGAAAATCTGGGTGATTTTTTACCATTGGATCTAATCAAACGGTCCAGGTTTGTTGCGGGATTAGGGAGTTAAGTTGGGATTTCCAAACCCTAATCAATTATAACACAATTGTAGCACACAAAAAGATGAGAGAGAGGAAGGAGGCAAGAGTGCCATTTTGCAACTTTGGGAGAGAAGACGGAGGATTAAAGGTCGTTTTCGAAGGAGATCGCGTTCGGGTAATCTCTACTTGTCGTTCTCGTTCTTCGTAGCCTTGTAATCATTGTTCTTGCTTCCAAGTGTTGTGGGGATCCGATTTGGATCGGGAGGAGTTTGTAGAGGGTGTAATTCTTCTATTCCATTAGTGGAGGCTTCTCAGGGTTGGACTCCGATCGTCCCGTGGTTTTTCTCGCAAAGGTTTTCCACGTCAAAAATTCTTTGTGTCTGCGTGATTGTGTTTGGTGTTTTGGTTTGTGCGTTGTTTGCTCGGTTCTTTTGTAGGTACTCTCTAGTTTGGGGAAAGGTTTTCGCGTTTCTTTCCCAACAAAGTGGTATTAGAGCCAGGTTCTGGAATTCAGAAGGGTGTCAGGAGTTGACAGAAACTAGAGAGGAGAGATGGACGCGAAGCCGGTATGCATGGTGAACCTGAACGGCACCAACTATCACTATTGGCGGAGCAAGATGAAAGATTTGCTGTTTGTCAAGAAGCTGCATCTACCCGTGTTTGCATCCGAGAAGCCCAGTGATAAATCCGAGGAGGACTGGAATTCGAGCATATACAGGTGTTGTAGATACATCAGGCAGTTCGTTGATGAGAACGTGTACAACAACGTTACCAATATTGAGCACGTGAAGACGTTGTGTGATAAGCTGGAATCCTTGTATGCGAAGAAGACCGGGGTAAACAAGTTGTTCATGATCTGAACGATGATGGGTCTGCGATACAAGGATGGAGCGTCTATTTCGGATCACTTGAGTGAGTTCCAGGGCGTGGTTGACCAACTATCTTCTATGGGAGTCAAGTTCGACGACGAAGTTCAGGGACTGTGGCTGCTGTATACTTTGCCAGACTCGTGGGAGACCGTTACGAGTATCTATGATCGCTTCTGCTCCAGAGGGTGTGGTCAGTCTGGAGTTTGCCAAGAGCGGGGTGCTGAATGAAGAGATGCGGAGACGTTCTCAGGGCACTTCATCTACATTCCATCACTCAGAGGCATTGGTTTCAGAGAGCCACGGAAGGGGCAAAACAGGGTCCAGGTGGTGGCAGAGACAAGAGCAGGGAGAAGTCCAAGGGTCGTTACGAGGACTCAGAGTATTACCATTATGGCCAGAAGGGCCACATCAAGTGGAATTGTTTTGCTTGGAAGAGAGAGAAGAAGGACGACAAGGGAAAGCAAGAAGAGAATACTACAGCGGCGGCCTCGATGCACGAAGGCGATGTGATCGTCGTAGGTGATGAGGTCATTACTAACCTCGCCTGCGATGGCAATTCTTGGCTAGTGGACTCAGGGGCTTCAGCACATGTATCTCAAAACAGGGCACTATTTAGCACTTACACAACAGGCGATTGTAGAGCATTGAAGATGGGCAATGGAGATGTGTCGAAGGCGGTTGTCGTTGGAGATGTGCATTTGAGAACGAAGACGGGTGCGGGTTCTTGTTCTCAAAGATGTTCGTCATGTCCCTGATATCCGTTTCAACCTGGTGTCGGTTGGAAGGTTAGATGACGAGGGATTCTTCGGTCTCTTCAGGAATAGTCAGTAGAAGCTTTCCAGGGGTTCGATGGTGATTGCCAGAGGAAGCAAGAAGTTTAGTCTCTACTATATGGAGGGGAGCGCACATGGGGCACAGGAGGTGAACGTAGTTAGTGATGCGTCTACCGAGTTGTGGCACAGGCGGCTCGGCCATATCAGCGAGAAGGGGATGATCTACTTGGTGAACAGGAAGGTGATTCCAGGGCTCAAGTCTACAAAGTTGGAGAATTGCACGCACTGCTTAGCTGGGAAGCAAAATAGGGTGTCTTTCCAAAGTCACCCAAGTTCAAGGAAGTCGGCGTTGCTCGAGTTGATTCACTCGGATGTTTGCGGTCCTATGAAGGTAAAATCTATTGGTGGTGCTTCTTACTTTGTAACTTTTATTGATGACTGTTCCAGGAAGGTTTGGGTCTATGCCATAAAGGCCAAGGATCAGGTGCTGCCTACTTTCAAGGAGTTTCAGGCCTCTGTTAAAAGGGAGACGGGCAAGAAGTTATTGTGTGTTCGGTCCGACAATGGCGGCGAATACATCGGTCCCTTTGATGCGTATTGCAGAGAGCAGGGGATACGACACCAGAAGACTCCGTCCAAGACACCTCAGCTCAATGGTTATAGCGGAGCGCATGAACAGGACACTGATGGAGAGGGTGCGGTGTTTGCTGTCAGAAGCAAACTTGTCGGGCAGTTATTGGGGTGAGGCTCTTCTCACAGCTGCTTATGTTATTAATTTGTCTTCTAGTGCTCCTTTGCAGGGTGATGCGCCTGACAAAGTATGGTACGGCAAAGAGTCGTCATACAATCACCTGTGGGCGTTTGGTTGTAAGGCCTTCGTGCATGTACCGAAGGACGAGAGGACCAAACTTGAGCCGAAGACGAGGCGATGCGTCTTTGTCGGCTACGGTCGGGATGAGTTTGGCTATAGACTCTACGACCCGGTGGAAAGAAATCTCTACAGAAGCAGGGACGTGGTGTTCGTCGAGGATCAGACCATGACCAACACTCAGGATTCCGAGATGCCTTCTGAGGCTGAAGAATTATCTGAGTTAGAGTCATTTCGCTTCGAGCAGTTTCCAGAGGACATCACAGAGGATCCAGTTATGAGGGAGCCAGTACATGGAGTTGCTCCCAACCTTGATCATCAGCCTGCTGATGGTGGTCAGGGTGTCCCTCAGGAGGATGAGCATGCCGGAGAGGCAGTTTCTGAAGGGAAGGAGGCTGTCGGTATACAGCCAGCACCAGTGGCTCCACTGAGAAGGAGCGACAGAGATCGTCGACTATCTACGAGATACTCACCAGATGAGTATGTGCTATTGACTGACGGGGAGAGAGCCCGAAAGCTTTGTAGAGGCTATGGAAGACGAACACAGGCAGGAGTGGATGGAGGCCATGCAGGAGGAGATGAGTTCCTTGTACACTAATTCCACTTATGAGCTGGTGTGGTTGCCAAAGGGCAAGAAGGCTTTGAAGAATCGATGGGTGTTTAGAGTGAAGCAGACGGATGATGCTACTCGCCCTCGATACAAAGCGAGGCTGGTAGTTAAAGGCTACGGTCAACGGAAAGGCGTAGATTATGATGAGATCTTTTTGCCTGTCGTCAAGCATTCGTCTATTCGGGTGGTGCTAGCATTAGCAGTCAGTCTCGACTTGGAAGTCGAGTAGATGGATGTGAAGATAACATTCCTCCACGGTGATCTTGAGGAGGAGCTGTACATGGAGCAGCCAGAGGGATTCTGTGAGAAGGGCAAGTCACATTTGGTCTACCGGTTGAGGAAGAGCTTGTATGGTCTGAAGTAGGCTCCGAGGCAGTGGTACAGGAAGTTCGAGTCGTTTATGGGGGAGCATGGTTATGCACGGACGACGTCGGACCATTGTGCATCTGTGAGGTATTTTGTCGAGGATGATTTCATCATTTTATTGCTCTATGTTGATGATATGCTATTAGTGGGTCGAAATGCCACTAGGATAGCAGAGCTGAAGCGCCAACTGGGCACGGCCTTCTCTATGAAGGATTTAGGCACAGCGAAGACTATTCTTGGGATGGAGATCAGCCGAGGAGAGAGAGTCCAAGCTGCTACACTTGTCCCAAAAGAAGTACATTCATCGGGTACTTCAGCATTTCGGTATGGACGGGTCGAAGAAAGTGAGTTGCCCCCTTGCGGCTCACTTTAAGCTCACTGAGGAGCAGTGTCCATCTACCGAGGACGAAAAAGAAGATATGGAGCGGGTTCCATATGCCTCAGCTGTGGGGAGCCTTATGTATGCTATGGTGTGTACGAGGCCAGATATTGCTCATACAGTTGGTACGGTTAGCAGGTATCTTTCAAATAATAGAAGGGTACATTGGAGTGCGGTCAAGTGGATTCTACGATATCTTCAGGGCACTGCTGGTTGGAGGCTTTCCTTTGGTAGTGACGAGCCGAAGTTGGTTGGGTATACCGATGATGATATGGCTGGAGATGTAGACACGAGGCGATCGACTTCGGGCTACGTGATGATGTTTGCGGGAGAAAGTGTGTCGTGGTAGTCGCGGTTTGCAGAAGTGTGTTGCCTTGTCGACGACGGAGGCAGAATATATTGCGACGACGGAGGCTTGCAAGGAGTTGTTGTAGATGAAGAAGCTGCTGCAGGAAATAGGACTAAAGCAAGAGCAGTATACTTTGCTTTGCGACAGTCAAAGCGTTATTCACCTTGTGAAGAATCAAACGTTTCATAGCCGGTCTAAACACATCGAGACTCGGTATCATTGGATACGGGATGTGGTTGAGAAGAAGGACGCAGAGCTTGAGAAGGTTCATACAGGTGACAACGGTGCTGATATGTTCACGAAGATTCTACCAAGGGGAAAGTTTGAGTACTGCAGGTAGATCGTCGGGATGACGATATCCTCCCCATAGTTGTAAAGGAGGAGATTTGTTGGAGTGGGTGGGGTTCCCAACCTATGTGGAGAAGATCCCGGAGTACGACTAGCGCCGTTCGATGTCGAAGAAGCTCGGGAAATAGGCAACGAGGAGTTGCTGCTGCTGCTGCTAACCCGAAGGGGGGTTCTGGACTGGAGCCACCGAGTTCGGGCCGAACTCGATCCCAGGCCGAGTTCTGGCCGAACTCGGTCTGGCTGTTCCAGAATGTTGCTGGTAGGTTTTGTTTGCCCGACACAGAGTTTGGCCGAACTCTGTGTCGTCGGGGCTGAGGCAGAAATCTGGGTAATTTTTCACCATTGGATCTAATCAAACGGTCCAGGTTTGTTGCGGGATTAGGGAGTTAAGTTGGGATTTCCAAACCCTAATCAATTGTAACACAATTGTAGCACACAAAAAGAGGAGAGAGTGGAAGGAGACAAGAGTGCCATTTTGCAACTTTGGGAGAGAAGGGAGGATTGAAGGTCGTTTTCGAAGGAGATCGTGTTCAGATAATCTCTACTCGTCGTTCTCGTTCTTCGTAGCCTTGTAATCATTGTTCTTGCTTCCAAGTGTTGTGGGGATCCGATTTGGATCTGGAGGAGTTTGTAGAGGGTGTAATTCTTCTATTCCATTAGTGGAGGCTTCTCAGGGTTGGACTCCGATCGTCCCATGGTTTTTCCCGCAAGGATTTTCTAAGTCAAAATTCTCTGTGTCTGCGTGATTGTGTTTGGTGTTTTGGTTTGTGCGTTGTTTGCTCGGTTCTCTCGCAAGTACTCTCTAGTTTGGGGAAAGGTTTCCGCTTTTCTTTCCCAACAATTACTAGGTAGAATTTTCAAGTTATAAATTAGGTTGTCAACTGGCAATACATATAGTTAACCGATTTGCTTGTGTATCGTATCACACAATACCTCTAGGAGTTTAGGTCCATGCTTCTGAATCTATATAGGAACGTGATGTAATATAATTTTCTCGTAATTTTTGTGTGTCCATCTTTACCGGCATGTCTAGTTCTAGAACCAAAATTCTTAAATATGCATTACATGTAAACAAAAATCAACTCTACATATCAGCCTATATGTATCGGATCAGATCAACTAATACCTAAATAAATAGTAGTATATTGTATCGTAAGATACTGAATCGCTTCAAAAGATTACTACTCCTACAATGCATAAGTTATTCTTAAAAAAAGAAAAATGCTTAGTGAATCCAGCAAAATTACTCTTTGAGGGAAACAAACATGTTTCCAAGACTTATTGTCCTTCTAAAGAGTGTGACGGAAAGCATTGGAACACACAGCCGACACCTATATATAGGTACCTTAACAATATACAAAATTACTAGGTGGAATTTTCAAGTTATAAATTAGGTTGTCAACTGGCGATACATAGTGTACCGATTTGCTTGTGTATCGTATAACACATTACCTCTAGGAGCTTAGGTGTATGCTTCTAAATCCATATAGAAACGTGATGTCATATAATTTTTTCGTTTTTTTATATGTTTCATCTTTACAGGCCTATCTAGTTCTAGGACCAAAATTCTTCAGTATATATAAATGATTCAAGTAAACAAAAACATACTCCACATATCAGTCTATACGTATCATATCGGATCAACCGATACATAACAAAATGGTAGTATATTATATCATAAGATACTGACTCTCTTCACAAGATTACTACTCCCAAAATGCATAAGTTATTCTTAAAAAAAATGCTTAGTGAATCCAGCTCATAGACCTCGTCATAATATTCTACTCTGTTCGTTCGAGTCAATCTCTAACTAAAGAAGAACCATGTAAAGATCATAGCTTTAACCTTTAAAAAATCATATACAACGATAAAATATAAAAACTGGATCAGGTTTTGGTTAGATCTCTATTAATAAACAATTAAACCAGGATCTTTCTAATTCAATTGCTATAAACCCTCCAATTCCCAAAACCCTGCAAGAAATATAATAATAATAATAATAATAATATAATAATAATAATACACGTTAATTTCTATACCCAAAAAAACTGAGCTTTTGATGCTTCGAGCTTGAGTGTGCGTGAACACTTACTGATTTTGTGCTAAATCTAGAATAACATAAGCCATAATAAATTATAAAATAAATATTTGGTTAGTCTACTCAAGAGGAAAGCATGCATGTCAAAACTAAATGGAAGCCTACTCAAGAATATGTTAGTAAATAATCATTATGTCATGGAATTGTTGTTAAGCCTAAATATTTCAAGTTAACAAGAAAAAACTAATAGTAAAACTCTATTACGTACCGTAACCCATAGTTCAAGATTTTGTAAATAAGCTTTTGCACTGTTAGCATATAGAGAAATTTTATTAACCTGCAAAATATTGTAACCTATCCATAACAGAAACAACAAAAAATCTCACGGGAGAATAAAGGAATATCTTACTCATTATAGCTGCAATTTGTTAGGATGTTCTGGAAACTTTTTTCGACAGAAGTATGCAGATCCTTGAAAAGTTGGGAAATATACCAGCTTTCTGAATGAATCTAAAAACGTGTGCGATCCCATATCTGAGTTGTCCAGGATATGCTTTAGTCTATATTTAGACAACAAGCCTTTTACAACTTTGACAAGTTGAACGACATAGTCCATGTGTACTACCTTTTAAGAATTTTTGGAGGTGGGCTGTGCTTCAGAAACCACATGCTTCTAACCCCAGATGTTGAGAAGACTCCTCAGGATTAAGGTACTCAGACCATCTAGATATGTTGTCCCAGACCCAAGATTTTAAGGATCTCGGAGATGTATCTTGATTAGAAGAAAACCTGGACCTTGTCTTGACTTTGGCAGATCAAAACCTGCAACAAATCGATAATGTGGGACTTACAATTCCATTAATATTTGACTTTTAAATAGAAAGCATTCTTAATATCAATTTAATGTATGATTATTCATTGCATGACGATTTATGGTGCATCCAAATGAAACCTTATACAAGAAATAATGACCCCACAGGAAAAAGGAAAAAAAAGTATCGTCTCACTTATAATATTCCTTCGCAAGAATTGTTTAGATGAAAAATAAAAACTTGTCTTAATGTTTATCTCAAGCACAAGGCTGAAATACCTAAAGGGATAAAATAGAATATCTTACAAATGTTTCCTCTCATTACTCTCATTGAACAGAAGAAGGTACAGTTTATTCAGTGAAAAAATAACAAAATGCATTTTATTCTAAACATAGAGGCAGCCTAGTCTACATCCTAAGTTTGACCAAGAAGCTTCAAACTTCTTGCACATACCAAGTTGCAACCTACACAACTCTCATTTTCCATAGATAAGCACTTCCAACCTACTTTTCCATAGATAAACATTCCAACCTACTTTCCACAACATCTGAAGTCCTAAGACTCCTAACCTCCTTACACTCCCCTAAAAAACAAAGTCTACTAGACCCAATAAAAAAAGAAATCCTACAAACTAATCCTAAAACACATCCAAAACTCGCAATCACGACCTTTTTTTGACATAGCAAACAAAAGATTATTTGTCTGAAGAATCACTTTTTCTGGTATCTAAAACAAATATTTTTAAAGGAAATCTCCTTAGGTTAGAACACAGGTAAATGAAAAGCAACATGATGGTTTAATGTAGTTGATTACCACAAATTACAATGGAACTAATATAATCAGAAAGACAGCTGTTAAAAAATTGAAGGAAGATGAATTTCCTTGTCTGAGAAAATATTACTCGTACAAATTAACAAAACATATCTATAAAAGCACATAGAATCAGTGAATTTTGATGAGGCTGCAAAATGCCAATAAGAGAATGTCAAACAAAGTTTGCTATAAAATCATTAAGCTCAACGGTAGATGCAATATACCCCAAAAGTGATATGGACTGATGGAGAGATTTATTACCAACAAGGTGATAACAGTACTACTCAAATCCAAAATAAGCCTTAAAGCTTGTTCCCGAAAAGCCATTAGATCAAGAAGAAGCTGAGACATAGAATCAGGCAAATGCAACATCAAGGACATATGTGTAGATATGGCTAGAAAATGCTTAGGATACAAGAAACTATAGTCTAGTTAATTATTTAGAATTAAGAACTAATAAATTATAAATTACACAAAGTCTATCGCCCTAATCCAGTTCCTAACATTACTAGATCATAGAAATGAAAAAAAATATTGTATAAGGTTGTGAAAGTAATCACCGTTCCTTGCGTTCTTGCAAGTTTATATACCCTTTTGTAGTGGTTCTCGGTTTGCTGCTTAGCAACAGTGACCCTCTGCTCGATCGTAGTCAACAACATGTTGTCCCCGCCAACGCCGAGAGCCTCACATATCCTCATTTCCTTCTCCTTCTTCTTGTTAAACCAACTACGTGTCATCCTCTTCGCCGTAAGAGGCATCGGAGTCTAGTGTTTGTGGTAGAAGTGTTGTAGAGGTTAATCTAGGCTTTCAGAGGATGCAAGATTTCGGGTTAGGGTTTTAGATTCATTGTCGGTGGAAGGAGGAGGAGGGTTCTCTTCACTGCCGAAAATAAATTAGGATTTGACAAAATATTAGCGAAGAAGATGCCAATGATGGGTTCCAAAATAACTTGGACCCAAATTTGGAGCATAGCTGAAGTAATTTGACATTACTAGGCCAAAATGGAAGAAGAAATTAGGATTAGAAAGGAGATTTGGAGAAGAACATCTTATATTTGAATATGAAAAATAGCGGAAAAGTACAAATGTAAAGAAAAACAAAGAAACTGAAATTGAAAGCAATGGAAAATGAAAGTTACAACAATTTTTCTCCCCTCATCTGTCTCTCCTTCTCTTATTTATAGGACCACTGCTTCCCAGCACTGACGTGGCACCGGTGGTCACTGGAGTGCTCTGATTGGTCTGTGCCCTGCTTAGCTGGTTGCTGATTGGTTGGGGCTGAGCTGGTGAGCTGGCAACTAACTGAATAACTGCCAAGGAAAAGGACTGAGCTGTAATAAAAAAGGAGTATGCTCTGATACTAAATGCTGAGCTCATGGTGCTCCGGTCAAGCAATGGCTGGCACTAGGGAATGGAGAAGGAGAATTGGGTTCGTATCAATACCCACCCCTTATATTGACCTTGTCCCAAGGTCAATGAAGGACTAATTTGGATCCCTGGATCCCATACAATCGGTGTCCTTGCTTCTATTGTTATCCTTCCAAAGCTCTCTCCATTTGCTTGAGAATTTTGGACCCACGTACCTATTGCAGCCAAGTATGGAGAAACTGACAGTGTTTTACTGACAAAGTGAACATAGCCTTGCAATCCCTCACTTGCAACATAGTCATGAAGTTCTGTCTCAAACTTGATCTGAACATTCATATCACTCCCTACTTCTACTACATGTCTTGAGGGAACTTGAAGCTTCTGTTGCTTAATCACCTGCAAATTTTATTAAGCGGATGTAGAAACAAATCTTGTCCTTTTCCACGTGAAGCATTGTTTATACTAGCAAAGAGGATATCTTCGTTCCTGACTGCGAGGAATTCATATATATGTTCCCGAAGAACCCTTCTGGTTACAGTATTCTCAGCAATGTCATGAAAATGTCCACTTGCATTAACAGGAAAGAAAATAAAAAATTGGGCACTTCCTTGGTTTCTATTTTGTGCCTCTTCATAAGCAATATTAAGCCCCTTGTTTCCACTAGAGGTGCTAGACCATTATCAGGAGCTTGCTCTTCTAAATCAAATACCTGGGCTCTGTTAAGGATGCCATGGTATGTTAAAAACAAATGACCACCAAATCTCCCACTACTTATGGAGTTAATAGCAAAACCAAGTAAGTCCATATTGCAAACCCCAGAGTCATCCTGTATTTTCTTCACAATGATATATATTTTCCATTTTGGATCAGTAACATCAAGAGTTACAGTTACTATGACACCGGGATCCCATACCATTCCAAAAAGGAGAAAGACCCATGTAGATTGTAGCAGAAATGATATAAATACTGATGGCAATGTTGATGTGGTGGTTGTGGCAGGCAGATGTAAAAACCAAGTGAATAGGTATACCTGGATCCCATATTACAAGTTTCTGATCCCCACTTCCTGTAGCAACCCAAGGACAACTTGCTGAAAGCTCAATGAACTCAATAGAATTTTTGTGAGCATTTAAAGAGCTGACAACCTTCCCTGTCACTATGTTCACCATATGAATTGAGCCATCTTTAGAACCACTGATAGCAATTATTGAACAAGACAAGGTAAAGGTAGTAAGCAATCCCATTACTCCAGTTGTGTGCTTGATTAAAATTCCTGGATCCCATTCAACTAGACATTCAACAATTTGCTCCATGATACGATCAATTTTTGTGCTTCACCGGGCAACCGAAATCCTTGTAGAAAGGTCATGATTGCCTCATCGAACTCCATATTTGGCTTCCTTGGAACTGTTGATGGGATGACAACCACAACTACACCCTTCAAGCAATTAGCCAACTGATCTCGGCCAGTGAAGTCCAAAACCTGGAAGGAGATATTGCAATAGCTAAAATTAGCAGCAATTCCTTTTTCATTAGGAATATCATAAAGGTTCAAGGATGAGGCAAGTGGCTGCTTCTTGATTAGAAGAGACAATGGCTGACTAATTCCTCCTACATCATTAGTCTTCCCAACAACAGATAAATCAGTTGAAGGGGTTGGACCATAATTTTCAGTGCGTGAAGCGGGATCTACATTTATTAGCAGTAACAGCATCAACAATTAGTGCAGCTTCAGAAGATTCAACAATATAAGGTTTGCTTTCAAGACCAGAAGATGAAGAATCATATGCATCAGTATTCGTGCACCGTCGCTTCCCATCAATTGAAGTCTGAAATCAATAGACTTTGACGTTTGAGCCACCTCTGGTAAAGTATTTTCTGGGCAATCATTCAAAAATTCTTTCCTTTAGATGGCCATATCATTCCAGAATCCTTCGACTGATGTCTTGATTGAATGTCTTGCTTGATGCTTCGAACCAAAACCATGGTCTTGTATTGATGCTCGCTTGTGAATGAATGGATAACCAAACCTTCCATATCTATGCAGTCAATATTATACCTACGGCACCAATTCACACAACCAAGCCTCCTCACAGGCCTTTCATGTTGTTGCATTTGGGGAGGATTCTCACGTTCCTGTACTTGTGACAAAGGAACAACATGTTGCAATTCATGTTGTATATGTGTGAGTCCTAGAGGCATGAAGGTTTGTTGTGGGTATATTTGTTGTTGAAGAACTATTCCCTGCTGTAAGACCTCATTGTTAGGACCGCTGTGTGCTTCCTTCATCACAGTCATTTCATCGAACACATGTGGGGCAAATTGGGACTGCTGTTGTGGTGGAGGAGGTGAGTACGTCGGTGGTGTCGCGTATTGCTGCTGGTACAAATCCACGGGTGGAGAAGTATAGTATGGGGATGGAGAAGTGAAAAGTATACCATAGGGGTCAGGCGGTGGCAGTAGCTCTATGGCTAGAGTGTATCCAAAACCATATTGAGGAGATCCCCAGCCATACTGCAGTTCCTCCGCCGAACGTTGTTGCTCCTCCGGCGGGCCTCGCCGGACGCCATGGCTGTTCGAGCTCATCGATCGATTAGCTTCCCAACTTGGACCGATCGGCTCTGATACCAATTGATGGGTTCCAAAATAACTTGGACCCAAATTTGGAGCATAGCTGAAGTAATTTGACATTACTAGGTCAAAATAGAACAAAATAGGATTAGAAAGGAGATTTGGAGAAGAATATCTTGTATTTGAATATGAAAAATAGCGGAAAAGTACAAATGTAAAGAAAACAAAGAAACTGAAATTGAAAGCAATGGAAAATGAAAGTTGCAACAATTTTTCTCCCCTCATCTATCTCTCCTTCTCTTATTTATAGGACCACTGCTTCCAGTGCTGACGTGGCACCGGTGGTCACTGGAGTGCTCTGATTGGTCTGTGCCCTGCTTAGCTGGTTGCTGATTGGTTGGGGCTGAGCTGGTGAGCTGGCAACTAACTGAATAACTGCCAAGGAAAAGGACTGAGCTGTAATGAAAAAGGAGTATGCTCTGATACTAAATGTTGAGCTCATGGTGCTCCGGTCAAGCAATGGCTGGCACTAGGGAATGGAGAAGGAGAATTGGGTTCGTATCAGCCAAAGGGAAGGAGAAGAAGATGATGGGTAAATTACCGTACCGTCGGTCTTGATTTGACAACAGGACCCCTAGTCGCCGATAAGAAAATGGTAATTGGGGATCCGTACACCTGGAGCAGATCTCGACTAGCAATGGGTCGGATGGAACAAGCTATAGTTGACGACGAGGATGCCATATCTTTCGTCTTGAAGCCGTTGTTGGCGAAGAATTTATGAAGGGAGCCGAACATGACCTGTTCGACCTCGGTCTTGGCCGTATCCATGGAGGAGGAGGGAAGGGGGTGGGGGCAGGTGGTGCCGAGGCCGAAAAGTTTGAAGATCTTGAACTGAAAGTCGAGGAAGGAGTCGTTGAAACTACCGTAGAGGCACGAGTGGTTGAAGAACAGCCGAAAGCAGAGAAATAAGTGATCCAGTTAAGGTTTGAAGAGAAAGATGTTAAAGAAGCATTGGAAGAAGGTGAAAGGAGAGAGAGAGAGAGAAAGACGTGAGAGGGAAATTGCCTGCGGGATGAAAATGGCGCAACGTTTAGGGTGTGTTTGGTAGGAGGAAAAAGGGAGGAAGGAAAATATAGGAGGGAAAAGTGGAGGGAAAGATTCATTTTCTCTTGTTTGGTATGGAAAGAAAATAGGAAGGAAGGAAAATTGGAGGAATTACTTTTCTTCATAACCTAAGAAATCCAATCCCCCCAAAAGTGGAAGAAAAAGTGGAAGAAAAAGTGGAGGCTTGTATTAATTAACAATTATACCCCCATATGAATGTATTATTTAAAAATTATTTGTGAAGTCAAATGGTAAATAAGTGTTTTTAGTTGAAGGTAAAATTGGTAAACCATATATTTTTTACTTTCTTTCCTTTCACTTTTTCTTTCATACCAAACAAAGGAAAATGCATCTCTTATCTTATCCATCTTTGCTACCAAACACAAAGGAAGGAAATGATCTTTCCTTTCCATATGGAAGGAAAATGAATCCTTATTTTTCCTTCCTTCCACTTTTCCATCCTTCCTACCAAACACAGCCTTAGCGCTAAATATTTTAGAGATTTATTTTAGGGATTTCGTTTTGATGGGGTTTTAGTATAAATCGACGATTCCAGTCCATCGTAAACAAAGCTATTGTCATGGTCCATCGTTTTTGGCAAATCTAATGTGTCAAAAATGAGGAAATTTGGTGTAGTGATATAGTCATATATTGGCATGCTAGACACTTCTTTGACACCTTGTTGTATGTATACTTGGTTATCTGCTGCACATTGACACTGCACATGTTAGACACCACCTTGCCATGTCCTGTACACTAGGACACTCTCACTGGTCACACACACACACACTTTACCATGTTAACTACATGCACTATTCGACACATTAGACATTACACTCTTCACTTTGCATTCTCTTGACAACACTATGGTTCACCTTACTCAGTTACCTGCAGACTCGAGACCCCCTTGTATGAGTTGGGGTTTTGATGAATTTGGGTTTGGACAGAGAATGATAAGTTTATTCGAATGTTTGTTGTGTCTAATATATATATATATATATATATATATATATATATATATATATATATATATATATATTTCATTCCCTTATCCATACCTACAACAACCTATATCACATTCCCTCTTTATATGTTATCAATGAAAAATGCTACGCACAGATTTTCGATTACAAATTTCTTCTCTTTCTGTCTTATTTTACTTTGACAATATGTCATCAGCACCACTGCTCGAGGAGTTTTAGGCCACCATCAAGAAAGTCAAAGATCGAAAATTGAATTGGATTGAACAATCAAACCAGGTTCATAGATTATACATTTTTCCCTTTTGGTAAGAAGTTTGTGTTATGATCTAAATCCGAAAAATATATTTTGGTACTTGCAAATCTTTTGAATAAGCTATAATATAAAGTTCATTTTCTTTTGCTATGTCATTGATTAATATTTGTTAAACTAATTTATTTATTATGAGAAACATATCAAGTTTTTGGAAAAAATGTTATATAATTATATATTTTTCTTTTTTAATATATGATTGTGATAATCTTGTTAACATAATATTATAACTTGCAGTATTATATATTGCAAAGAATAAAAAGAGAGTGCTTAATGGAGAAGAATATAATAGGTTTTAATGATTTTGTGAGCAAACAGCCTCTCATTCAGATCTACATTATGGCATGATTTTAACTCTAGATGAGAAAAGAAAATAAGCCTTTGTGATGCATGTTAGACAATGTTCTTTGCACTTAGATTGAGCCTTACTATTCTCCGGACTAGCTTCAGAATTGGTTCAAGTTCTCTTATCCTAATTATCAGACTTGTATTAGAATGATATCTAATCTAACGACATTGAGATCAATAAATTTTGTTTCTATGATGCAATCTTAATATCTACAGTTCAAATTAGAGTAACAAGCCATATTTGGATTTGGTTTACATGGCAAACTTGTGTGTTATTTTTCTTTATGTGGCTAGTTACAAAAGCTTAGTTTTTTTTTCTGAAAAATGAGGCATTAATTGATGAATGCTGATTGAACCTCAAAGGACCAATTAAGAAGGATTAATGAATGCTGAATACGAATTCTTTTCTATTTGG